>JBBCBC010000044.1:1260506-1585887 GCA_037126765.1 Stenogyne calaminthoides
TTAGTTTTACCAAATGAGATTCTTGATTAATTTGCATGTATATTATTGTAAATTGTAATTGAACATCATGAAGAAGACATTGTAGAAACGTGTAGGTTGGGTCAAATTGATTGTGAAGACATTAGTGAAATGAATGAATAGTATATAGGAACTTATTTAGAATTTTAAGTTTCTTTTTGAGATTTTTTTGTGTGTCACTAATAAAAATCGCAACAGAAAAGAGGATTTGTGGCAAGATTTGTGTGGTTATAGAATTGTTATGATTCACGTGATATGAATGATGCACTATCAAGAAGAAATGGGCTTCAAGTGCCTCAAGGTACCATATTTTTTATTGTGTTTATATTTTTTAAATAGTGACAAGCTAATTAATTAAATAAATTGTATTTGTAGGTAAATATTTTCTCGTGGATTGTGGATTTGCTAATCAACATCAATTTTTAGCTCCATTACGTGGTGTTCGATATCATCTAAAAGATTGTGGTGGTCAAGGTCGTCACTCCAGAAATGCAAGTGAGTTATTCAATCTTCATCATGCATCGTTAAGAAATGTGATTGAGATAATTTTTTGTATTTTCAAATCGCGATTCACAATTTTCAAAACCGCACCTCCGTTCTCATTTCAAACACAAGCAGAGTTAGTATTGGCTTGTGTTGGATTACACAACTTTCTTCTGAAAGAATGCCGCTCTGATGAATTTCCAGTCGAATATGAAGAAGATCAAGATTCACCACATCTCGACATCGAAGAGGAAAATTTGGAATTGCTTTCTCAAAGCCAACTATAACAAAGAACGGAAGCTAATGCATGGAGAACGAGTATTGCTAATGCTATGTGGTAAATGAGGCCAAGGTATAACGGTGATGGAAATGAAGATAATAGGAATGAAGATGAGAATAATAATGTATTTTTTTTGGAACTAATGTATTTTTAGTATTTTTTCTAAACAATTTGGATAACTTTTTTTATATACAAGTGTGTTCCATATACATTTACATCAATAGTTCCAGCGCCGGTGTCTACCGAAATCCATGTAAATCAATAAAAAAAAATGTATTCCACAATTCTGTCAAGTCTATGAAAATCCATGTAAATCTATAAAAAAAAATCAGTCAAACTCTGCATGGAGTCTATGGATTTTCTAAATCCACATACTTTTTAAAGTCCAAAAAAATCTAATAGAATCTTAATTGAATACACCCCCCTTAATAGTTTGCGAACAGATTTAATAGTTTGATGTTCAGATTTAATATTTTGTTGTTCAAACTATTGAAGGTTAAAATTATTTTGAGATTTAATAATTTGTGATTTTTTCTGAATCTATATATATGTGTTGTGATTTGCTGTTTAAATTTCATTCGAGTGTGTCCTAAATTTCTCTGTTCTTGATTTTCCTTCAGGGTTTAGTGCACTGTGGTTAAAACAGTCATTTGATTTGGAGATGGAGGATGATATATCTGGATCTGGAATTTGGAGATGAATATGTTCATCAATTGATGAACATATGCATGTATTATAGTTTTTTTTTTTTTTTGCATATATTCATGTATTCGTGAATTTGTGCATGTCGAAGATATGTACATTTTTTAACTTAGAAGATAATATGTAATTTTTAATTTTTTATGCATTTTTTGGAAGACTTATGCATATAAATATTTTAAATTTTAGATATGTAAATGTAAATATTTGGTATTTTTGTCAAGGGCACGGCTATTGACACCCACAAATTTTCTTCGTTCACCCACTTCTAAGTTCACCCACCCATTTTTTTATGTTTTATAACTTTTACTAAATACACCAACCATTAAATTTACAATTATATCCAATACATTATTTTTTACCCCCACACCCCTTAAAATACGTAGGCTCACCTCTCTTTCAATACCTCACAGTAAACCACATCAGAAGCAAATCTGAGCAAATAGATCAAAAAAATTATGAATCGTCATCAAGAGAATATTTCATATTAGTACATTTAGAAAGAACGATCGCTCACTCCTCTAATTATGTTCTTCCTGATAAAATTGATGCCCTTCTGTAAAAAATCCATTACTCCTCCATCACCATTTTGTAATTTCTTTAATGTTTCGATTTGTTTGAGTACTGCAAATTTGATTTGCAATTTCAATATTGGTAAAAATTTTATGCTTTGAGGTTGCATATATGGCATCTCAATTCATAGAGTACGTATGTTTTAGATCTTACAGATCCAAATTAATGAATGAAATAAGTTAATTATAGTGCAAAATCGAACAGTATGTGTTTGTCCAAATATGTAGCAGAGTGATGAAAATGCTTTTTAGAATCGGTGTTAATGCAATGGTGATATTGAGCACATAAATGACATATTCAAGTTTGTTGATGTTTTAAATAAAGATTTTAAATATTTTTTAAGGATGTATAAGGAAGATGACGAAATGTGAATATATTCTTAGGCCTGGATTCCGGAGATTTTAAGTGTTAAAAAGAAAGGGGATATATTTATTAGATTTAAATATTTATTTTTAATTACAAAGGTTATAATAGTATATTTTAATAAGGGTAATTTTGTAAAATAAAAAATATGGGTGATTTTAGTAAATTCGTGGGTGTTAATAATCCCGCCCTTTTGTCAATTTGGATATTAAAATTTTAATTTTTAGATAAAACAAGATGCACATATACATATCTTCCTATTTTCTAATTTCATCTACTCCCTTAAGGGGAAGACAAGAATTAAAAATAGGAGATGTGACATAAAGAAATAGACAAAATTTAAAAATAGGAGAGTGGGGGAAAATAAAGGTATTTTTATCTTTTTAATCATGATTTTGGACCTCATAGTAATAAAAAAAAAATCTTGCGCCTATTAGTACTAAGGTGCCCTATTTTGGAGTGGAAAATTACTCACTCTTTAATTTTTTCTATTTGTACAGTATTAAATTGTCTTTTAACTTTTTTTACACAATTTCTTTCAATTTTATCCTTATTTTAACATTAAAATTACTCTTAATTTCTAACTTACTTTTATTAAAAACACTTATTAAGAATAAATTTGTCAATACATATCATTCTTAATTTCACAAAAAAATAAAAAATAAAAAATCTAAAAGACTATTTATTACAAAATAGAGTGAGTATTTGATAATAGAAGTTTTTAAACATAAGCTTTTTCTTTGATAATACTTGAGGATTTTTTATTTTTTTGCCCAAGAAATTACTATATATGTTCCAAGAGGCACACTTGCATGACACTGTCTCATGGTGAGACGGGATATAAATTAGACATTGATACTTTAACACTTTGAGAGAGGCAGAGGCGAAGCTATGTTATGCTCAAGGGGGGCCATGGCCCTCCCCACCTCCTACCCCACCCCATATATATGTGTAGATAATATATTAATTAATATGATCATTTCAGAGATTAAATACATAATATTATACTCCTTTTGTCTCAAGATTTATTTCATATGTGCAATAATACACTTATTAAGAAAATGAAATTTAATGCAAGGATTTGATGGATAATTTTGTAAACTTTTGTTAATAAAGTAAAGTAAAGTATCGAATTGTGTGTGGTTCAAAAGTAATGACGTTTTGTGTAAATTTGTGAATATTGTGAGGGTGAAGTTTATGAAATATTCTTTTTTTTAGTGTATAAGTAATGTTGGGAAGTTCAAATAAAACAAGTGTGCAAGTAATTGCGAGATGGAGTGAGTAGTTAGTAATAGATTTTTATATACATGACTTACGGGCTTCTCTCTTGTCATTTTTTTATTTCCAAAAATTATGTTCTTTAAACTGCATAATTTTATAGAAGAAATATTGATTTATTCTGAACACTTAAAAATAATTAATATTTATGTATTTTTATATAAATATTTATTTAATTTTTTTTTATCATATAATAACATTTTCGTCATGTGGACTTTTGGCCACCCCCTAACTTCAAGTTCTGGCTCCGCCCCTGGAGAGAGGTATGTGTAATTTATGTTAAATAATATCTCGTCTCATGCATGAGACCGTCTCATATGAGTTTTTGTCATGTTGCAATTATCTTCTCCCTTTGTCTTGTTTTAAATAAATACTACCACCCTCTCGGTCATGAGGGTTGGTCACACATGCATTCGTGGAAAATTGTGTGCAGATAACAATGTAGCAATAATAATAAATTGTATACAACCATTTATTTATGTCGTATCTTAATTACATGCACTCCAGCGACTAGTAAAGGCACTTCGATTCTTAAAAAGAAAAATAATGCGAGTTCATACATTTTCCACTACCCATTATCATTTCCCAAATTTTAATTTGTTTACAATTAATGGAATATACATATAGCTAGCCATTTCTCTAGTGTAAAATGTGTACAGAATAATGAACCCAGGTCAAATAACAATTACGTCCTGATAGGGTGAGCGTCAATTTCAAATAATGTTCATAATCTATGTACACCACTCAAATTACTAGAACCTATCTACATTAATTTGATTCAAAATGTATTTAATTTGACTAAAAAGTTATATAGGATCATGATACACTGGAGGTCAACCTTGCATATTTGCAATGGTGGGTTAATAATATATATATAAAAGGCTAAGTTTTAATGTTTTATACGTATCAAGATGCAGCGTGCACTAATAGTCCATATTAAAATCCTACAATTTATTATACTAAAAGATATAATTTATTTATATTAAAATATATAACTTTTTTTTCATATTAATAATTATACGATTTAATATAAATAAATTATATTTTTTAATATAATAAATTGTATAATTTTAAAATGCACTATGAACACACGGTGCATCAGAATAAACGGGAAACCCACTTTATATAAAATGTGCTCAGTGACGGAGTACTCGAAGGAAAAGTAGTGGGTGGGCCTCAAGGGAATTGTTCGTACGGTACACCCTAAATATTATTGAGTAACACTCAGTGAATCAGGTCTATGCATGAACTATATCACTGTTATGGGTAAAAAATATCATTGTTATGTATAAAAGTTTTCACTGTTTAAAAATATAAAGCATTTTCTAAACAGTGATTGTTTTTGTGCATAACAGTAATAATTTTTATGCATAACAGTAAGAATTTTTATACATAACAGTGATACTAAAAAAACCGAGTTCAAGGTGAACTCAGGTTTACACAAGTTTTTATCAATATTATTTTAAATTATACTATATCTTAACTAAAATTTTATATTATTATCGTATCAAAATTTCAGCATATGAAAAAGTATACAAAAATTACTGTGTATCAAAAATTTTAATGGTAATAATAGTATAATACATACCGAAATATTAATACATTGTTTCATAAAAAAAAATTGGCAATGAAATATACATAGGTTATTGATATGCAATTTTACCTAAATATCGACTATTTTTTCGATATTTCGATAAATATTAAAATCTTAATATAATTTATTTAATAGCTTATTGATAATTTATTTAATTAGACAATTCAACTCACCCATTCAATCGAATTAGGTATCTTCACAACTTAAAGTTAAGTGTGGGTAACAAAGCCCATGTGGAAGCTTCAATTGCAAATGCTTATTTAACAAAAGAAGCATCAATGTTTTGTTCCCATTATTTTGAGGAGCATGTGTTGACGAGGCGACACAGTGTACCTCGCAATGTACCTCGTGAAGTATCCCCATCAGTGACAGGTAGTCTCTCGATATTTGTACCTCCTGGTAGTAAACTTGGAAAGAAGGGTAAAAGATCGATTGTTGACTTGGAGAAGCGAATAGCTCATACGTATGTTCTACTAAATTGCAACGAGGTGCAACCATATATTACGTAAGTTAATTAATTTGAAATTTACAATCACAACGATATTAATTAATTATTGCAAGTTCTCATCGCAACAATTGTAGTCTGTTTTTCCAGCAGCTACAAATTGTTCAACCAACTCTATCGAATGTTGAAAAAGATTATTTTCTTCAACGGGAATTCGCGCCGTGGTTTGATCTACTTGTAAGTGATATATATTAATCTGATAATACGTCAATTGTATAATATAAAACACTATATACATTAATCTGATAATACGTCAATTGTATATATATAGGTGAAGAACAATGATATTCAGAATCAGTTTATACGCAATCTTTCGGGCGGTCCTCTTAGTAGTGTCACCACGTACCAAGGATATTGTGTGAATGGTTTCAAATTTCACACGCAAGGTTATGGAGCCTCTAAAGCCACTATGAACAGTGGAGTTTGCATTAAGGGAACAAACTACGATTCAAATGAAAATGATTTCTACGAGATACTCGAGGAGGTTGTGGTATTGGAATATCCCGGACTTATTGAAAGAAAAGTAGTGTTGTTCAAGTGTGAGTGGTTTGATCCAACTGTGCCACGAGGAACAAGAGTACATCCTAATTATAAACTCGTGGACGTTAATCCGAGAGGACGATACAGTCGTTTTGATCCATTCGTGCTAGCAAGTCAAGCCAGTCAAGTTTATTATTGCAAGTACCCCGGATCTGTGCAGGGGCGAGATTGGTGAGCTGTTTGCACCACCAAGCCGAGATCGTTAGTGGAAATCGATAGAAATATAGAACAAGAGCTTCCCCCATTCCCAGAGGATGACATTCCAAGAAGAAGAAGAAGAAGAAGAAGAAGAAGAAGAAGAAGAAGATGATGATGATGATGATGATGATGATGATGATGATGATGATGATAATTAATTGATGAATTAATTATTATATATATCTTTGTGACATACACCACTATATGTTTTGATGATGTGTTGTGATACATATATATATATATATGTTTGTTGTGAAATGAGTTATTTTAATTATATGATGATGTGCACTTGTTTGAATTATGCATTATTCTTATCCATCTTCGAATATTTAATTTATTTAACCAATGTTACAGATGGCTAGAGGTTTGAGAGGATTGCGCAACCGTATATTTGGCAGAGGCAATTCAAGTAGATCTAGTTCCACATCCCGTGACAATGAAGAAGATGAAGAGACTACTCGAGTACCAGTACCAAATCTGGGTTCAGATGAATCGATGAAGGAAGAGGCAGATGATGATAATGAGGAATCGATGAACGAGGAAGAAGCTGAGGCTGCGGAGTTGGCCAACCATGCTCCACAATCCACCCGACTAGTTGTCTGGACGTGGCAGAGAGTGTATGTTAGACCAAATTTATTTTAATAATATATATTTAATTATATATATATGTGTGTGTAACGCTTTTTAAATTTTACAGGTTGATTTCCACTAATAAGGTATCAAGAATAATTAGAAATATCATGTCCAGACACATGGAGTTGGGTGGCTACACTTTCGCTAAGGTGTCCAATCAAAGGAAAGACGAGTGGTGGGAAACCTTCCAGGTATTTTTATATGTTAACTAATCTCATATTTTTATATATTTCTAACTAGCTACTTAATTTAATGTGAACAATTATATATTTTTTGTTAGAGGGAAGTCGCATGGGATGAGCAGGCTGAGGATAAAAATGACATCAAAGAAAAGTGGAAATCGAGGGCAAAAAAATGATATTATGATCTTCTCAATCGTTGGAAGAGGTTGAACGCTAATGATGAGACTGTGAAGCCCCCGTGGGATGAACGTGTATGGAATGCACTGAAGCAATACTGGGACCGACCGAAAGTGAAGGCTAAGAGCAATCAGTGTCGGCTAAATAGGTTGTCCAAGGGGTCTAAGCAAAGAGGCGGTTCAAAGGGAGCTGCAGAATATGCATGGGAATACGTAAGTAGTTTTTGTGATATTTTAATTACTTATAATAATTAATTATTAACAAACTGCATCTAAATTCAGTTTAAGACAAATGGAAGTCTCCCAACTGTATGGGACCTCTTGACACATTTCCACGAACAAGAAGGAAAGACAGTCACGTACGACGACATGGACGCCACACTTGTAAGTGCTTGAATTTGTTTATTCACTATATGTACTACTTAATTAAGGAGTTAATAATATATTTAATTTTAAATATCAAAATATTTGTATGTTCAGAGAGCTGTGAGAGAGTCACTCAGCCAGTTAGCTACGCATCCACCAAATGAGAAGGAGAAAAAGAAAAAGTTGAGCCAGCTGTATACGGAACAGGTACCATACGCCCACGGAAAGCATAAAGGTCTCGGTCAAATGACGAACATGGGGCGCATTCAATCTGGCCCAATTGGGAGTTCAAGTGGAACTAGTATTGGCGACTACTCGCAGATTGATATAGAACGTTTGTTGGCGCAATAACGACAAGCACGACAGGAGATGGCTACGAAGTTTCAGGAGGAGATGGAGCGGCGGGAGCAGCTTATGCGCCAGGAAATGGAGCGGCGAAAGCAGCTTATGCGCCAGGAAATGGCTGTGTATTATCAGGGGTTCCAAGTAAACTCACCCAGTGGTCTTTACCCTCAGCATCAGCAGACGGGATTTATTCCCCAGCAGCAGCAGGCGGGATTTATTCCCCAGCAGACAGGTGGAAGCCCGCAGCAGGCCGGCGGTAGTCCTCATCAGCAGGCGGGACTCTTTACCCAGCAGACCGGTGGTAGCCCGCAGCAGGCCGGCAGTACCCAGGGGTTAGGGCCGTTCGGAGCCATATTTCCCCCTTATCCCCCTTATCCCTCATATCCGAGTGTCTCTATTGGTGGGTATTCTACTATTCTCGTTAACCCTCCTGGTGGTTTTCTTCCTACCGGCGGTCCCAGTGCTTCGGCGTCTCGTGCTCGACGTCGTTCAGATAATGTTTCATTTAATGATCTTCTCATTAATCCCAACAATGAATATCAGCCTCATGATGATGATGATGTAGATTTGAATGGCTGATTGCTATCTTGATGATTTTATATTTCTGAATACTTTGTTATGTTTGTTTATTAGTTTTTGAATATTTGTCACATTTGTTTGTTATGATCATTATTAGTTATGAATATTATTGATGGATCTCTCCGATTAGTTTATGAGAATTGGTCTATGAGATTTGATATATACCTATTTCTCATGGCTCTGATACCATATTTATATAAATATGGTATCATGATTCAATACATCTTGATTCTTATGAATCTGTTCCGATTGAAGGATACTGTTAAGAACAGTATGGCTCAGGAATATGATATTCCTGAAAATCTTGATCTATTGAATAAATGGACTATTCCTAAAATTGAGCCTAAAATGGTTTATAAATTAGGAGCTTTTGAAAAAATAGGTTTTAAACAAATTGTTAAAACTACTGAATCCTCTATACCTCTTCATGAAGAAGATATGGTTATTAAATTGCTTAGTAAAGATGATATTTTACCTTACAAAAGAACTCATAAGTTCTTACATATTGGTTGTGTTCAGGTCGCTTTTAGACCACTTACCTTAAATGGTTTACCAGAAAGTTTTCTAGCTTCTCTTAGGGATAGTAGAAATCTTAATTGGAGACAATCCTTAATGGGAATTATAGAGTCTAGTTTGGCGGACCTGTCTATTTTGACGCTTATCCTAATTTATCTCTATCTTTATCTGATAGTAATATTTTAGAAGCCTTAACATTAAATGTTAAAACTCATGGTTATAATTACATACCAGGTACAGAGGTTATGTGTATCTGTTATCGTATTTATTATAAGCCTTTATTTACACTCAATCCTATGTGTAAAAGAATTGAAAAAGATAATAATGAGACTATTCTTATAGAAAGTAATTTTGGAAAATCTAATATTACTACCAGAAGATCCATTAAATGAGAAGAAATTATTTTTCCTGAAAATTGGATAATAGAACAATTTGTTCCTAAAAATCCTATTATAAATAGTAATTTTAAACATATTACTCAAAGTAATGATGGTATTATTAATATTGGTTTTCAAAATAATCAAAGAAGACATTCAATTCTCATACTAGATCAATGTCTAGTCATTCTTTTTATATCTCCTTTGGATTATGAAGTAGAATTTCCTCAGGAATCCGAGCTTCTACTTCCTCTTATAGAGATAATACTCATTATAAAAATGATAATTATAACAATGAGAAAATTATTATTAATGAAAATAATATTATTCACAAAGATGAATTTGATCCTAAAACAATTTAGGATTGTAACTTTAAAATTTAATTTTATGGATTTTACAAACTTTTTAGATTTTTCTAAAGGTTCTTCTACTAGAGTCCATATTAATGATGAGTTTAATAATCCTAAATGGGATAAGTTTAGAATTTGGTATTTTAAATCATTCTCAAAAGATGATTTAGATTACTTTTGTTAATGATTTTTATAAATTTCAAAAAAGCATAATGAAATTACTTATTATGTTCCTTGGTTTATTAAAACTTTTTATATTGATTATATTTGGTCATCGAAAAGAGATTATAAAATAATTTACGGTGGTATACAAAAATCGGTTTACCCCCCCATGTTCCTTTTCAAATTGAAAAAGGAGAAAGGATATTTAATTTTCTTCCATTCTCGAATCATTGAAAATGATGTTTTACAAATTCTTTGTTAAACATATTAATCGGATGATTGAGCAAAATAATTTTTGTAATCTTTATCGCTCATTATTGGAGAAGAAATTATTTCTTTTACATGATAAAGTTGATAAAATTATCTCTAAAATAGATTCTCAAAATAAATCGAAAATGATAATAATAATAATAATAATAATAATAATAATGTTATTATAAAAAAAAATTTTCTTCTATTCAATCTCTTATTGAGATAAAAGATTTTAAACCGAAGCTTCTATTTACGATTTAGAAAAGATTATTAATGATAAATTTAGAAATCTTAATATTTCAAACTTTAGATGATGATTTAAGCGATAATCATATTATTCAACCTAATAATGGTAGTCTTAATAATCTTGATAGTATTAATAAAATGAAATGAAATGATAGACCTACCATGTCTACTTATTATTATAAGAGACCCCTTTCATATGGATGTTCTTAATGAAGAACGTAAAAACTTTTTTCAATAATTCTTATTCGGAAAAGGTATTTATGAATGGAATATTGATGGTGGAAGTGATAATCATATTTTCACTCAATGTCATCGATGCTTATGTATAGTTACCTTGTCAAACTTGTGGTAATGATGATATTAATCTTGCACAAGCTATTCTTACGGTTTTTATCGGTCAACTTAAAGGTTGGTGGGATAATTATTTGACTCTCTCAAAATAGAATGGAAATTTTTAATTCTATTAAAATTGAAAATAGTGAAACTAAAACCAATGTGGTTTACTCTTTTGATTCTTACTATTTTGGATCATTTTCTTTGGTCAATATACCAATGAATATGAAAATACTAGAAGAACCCTTCTTTTTAAATATGAGTTGTAAAACTCTTCGATTTTAGATGGTACAAAGATACTTTCTTGTCTCGTATCTATGAGATCCCGATTGTGTCGGGATATTTGGAAAAATAAATTTGTTGATGGTCTTCCTAATTTATTTTCTTTGAAAAGAGTTAAGAAAACTCTTAGAAAAGGATTACGATTCGATCCATTATAAGTCTTATACTTTTGGTCAAATCATTAGTGTTTGTGTTCAAGAAGGAATAAATCTTTGTAATGAACTCAAATTAAAAAACCAAATTAAAAAAAGATAATCTTACGGAAAAGAAAACAATTAGGTCAATTGCAGGACCAATTTGGATTAGATAATCCTAATCCTAAAAAATAGTTTGTATAAAACTAATAAAAGAGATTTAAAACATAAATCTAATTATAAAAAAGAAAACATAATTCTTCAAAAGCGAAAAGAAAGATTTTGATAATTATAAAGGTAAAAGAAAATCTTTCAAAAAGAGAAGATATGATACAATTATTTGTAAAAAATGTAATAGATTTGGTCATTATGCTAATCGGTCTTATGCAAATGATAAGATTAAAATCTTGATATTAATGAAGAGTTAAAAAGAAACTCTTTTTAAGATTGTCATAGTCCTAATAATGATCTTTGAATCGAAAAAGTCTTATAATGATTTGTTTTTCCATTTGAATCCTCTTCGGATGATGATAATTACATTATATCGGAAAAGAGAAATGCAATTATTGTATACTTGGAAAACCTTGTCTTAATTGTATCAGTGATACTGATAATGTAAATAATATTGATAATGAGTTTTATATACTTATGAGTCAATTTCAAGATATGAATATTAGTGTCTTAACTAATAATAATATTTTTGAATTTCTTAAACATATTAAAGATTCTAGTTTAAGAGATAAAATCATTGAACAATTTCATGATTATTTTAAGAATGAAGACAATAATAAAACTAGTCTTTCTAAAAAGATTGATAATAATTATTATAATATGGGTGAATTGGAAAGACTTCTTCGCCTAAAAAATATGAAAAATAATCCTGTAACTTTAAATGATTTAGTCCATGAGATTAATAATCTCAAAACTGATGTAAAAAGTACTTCAAAAAGCAGAATCTTTGATCTTTTACATTAAATTTTCTTTTATGGAGAAAGGTAAAGAAAAAATTGAAGATTGTGAAACCAGCTGTAATACTCTTTCACAATATTTAGATATTGATGATAATTTTAAAATGGAGAAGAATCATTTATCTACCATTAATATGGTTATATCACAGAAGTGGTATACTAAGATTTCTCTTCTTATAAATAATTCTTATAAGAAAGATTTTATTGCCATGATTGATAGTGGTCTTGATTTGAGTGTTATACGAGTTAGGAGGAATAATTCCTACTAAGTTTTTTTCGAAAAAAACTACTCATTCACTTTCTCATGCAGGTGGAGGATCTTTAAAGATTAATTATAAGCTTAAAAATGCTTATGTTTGTGTTGATGGTTGTTGTATTCCTAACTACTTTCTTATTGCTGAAGACATCACTAGTCAAATGATTATTGGTCTTCCTTTTCTTTTTAAAATATATACTTTGACTTTTGTTGGTGAAAAGGGTATTACAGGTACTTATAATAGTAAACTCAATTATTTTTAAGTTTATTACCAAACCTATTCATAAGGTTCTTAATTTGATTCAAGATCAAATTAATAATAAAAATTGTCAAATCAATTTTCTTAAAGAAGAGCTTAATTCTATTACTATAAGTAATAGATTAAATAAACTGCAAGATAAAATTAAATTTTTAATAAATAAATTTTCCATTGAAATTTGTAATGATTTTCCTAATGCTTTTTGGGATAGAAAAAACATATAGTTTTCTTCCCTATGAAGATGATTTTAAAGAGAATAAAATTCCTACTAAATCTAGACCTTGTCAGATGAACTCTGAATACTTAGAGTTATGTAAAAAGGAAATATCTTCCTTATTACAAAAGAAGCTTATAACTCCTTCTAAATCTCCTTGGTCTTGTACTGCTTTCTATGTTAATAAACATTACGGAAAGGCGAACGAGGAGTTCTCGTTTAGTTATTAATTACAAACCTCTTAATAAGGTTTTTAAAATGGATTAGACATCCTATTCCTAATAAAAATGATCTTCTTGACAGATTAGTCAATGCTCTTATTTTCTCTAAATTTGATTTAAAATCAGGTTTTTGGCAAATTCTGATTAATCAACCTGATAGGTACAAAACTGTCTTTAATGTACCATTTGGTCATTATGAATGGACTGTTATGTCTTTTGGGCTTAAAAATGCTCCTTCTAAATTTCAACAAATTATGAATGACATTTTTAATCCTTATAAATGATTTTATTATTGTTTATATTGATGACATTCTTGTATTTTCTAAAGATATTGAAATACATTTTAAACATCTTGATATGTTTAAAAATTTGGTCATTAAAAATGGTCTTGTCATCTCAAAACCTAAAATGGTTTTATTCCAGACTAAAATAAAATTTCTTGGTCATATTATTGATAAAGGAAATATTATTCAAATTCAAAGAAGTATTGAATTTGGTAATAAATTCTCGATATTATAACCGATAAAACTTCGATTACAAAAGATTCTTAGGAAGCCTTAATTATGTGTCTTCTTATATTGAGAATCTTGTTGAAGATTCTATTATTTTATATGATAGACTTAAAAAAATCCTTCTCCTTGGAATGATGATCATACTAAAGGTCATTATCGGGATAAAAGATAAGGTCAAAAATATTCCTTGTCTTATGCTGGCTAATCCCTGTTGGGAAAAAATTGTTGAAACTGATGCCTCAGATTTAGGGTATGGAGGTATTCTTAAACAAATTAATCCTGATAATAAAAAGGATTATATCATTAGATTTTATTCTGGTAAATGGAATAATAGTCAGAAAAATTATTCGCCTCTTTCTTTAAAGAAATTCTTGTTATTGTTAAATGTGTCCTTAAATTTCGGGATGATTTATATAATCGAAATTTACTATTAAAACTGATTGCAGGGCTGCTACTTTTATGCTCTTCAAAGATTTTGAACATAATGTTTCTAAACAATTGTTTGTCCGATGGCAATCGCATCTTGCTTATTTTGATTTTGATATTGTTTATAAGCAAGGGAAGGATAATCATCTTCGATTTTTTTAACTCGTGAATTTATTTCTTCATGATGTAAATGAGTCATCTTTGGAAGGAATCCTTATTCTCTTTATAGAGGAGGAGGAAGAAGAGCCATCCTCCGATTATACAACATGGGAAGAAATCCTTTTCAACCGAGAATATTTTAGAAGTAGTTCTTCTTCAAAAAGGGACAATGTACAAAAAGGAGTTTCAAGAATTCACGAGACAAGGGAAAAAAATCTACCAATAGAGGACAATTCCTCAAAAAAGTAGTTTGAAGAATCATATTCTTCAATTGCACAAAAAGAATATAAATTCTTTGATTCTTCTAAGAAAGAATTAATTCTTATTATAGAAGATGATGATGAGAAATTCAAAAGAGTCCCCATGGATTCTTATGGAAAAATATTTTCCAAATTCAAATTGGAATGTTGAGACACACAAATCAGGAGGATTTTATGAGAATATCCTCATCGATCTGGAAGTGTTGAAATTCGGCATTTCCCTCCCTAAGAGTAAAGCTATCAATTACTCTAAATTTATTATCAAAAAGATTATTTCCATCCAAGAATGGGGGAACTTCACCTTTCACGAGAAAAGAAGTATGACCAATGATGTCACACATACCATTTACCAATACAATTATTGGGATTACCTTCAAAGTTTTTATAAAACGTTGTTGTATCAGAATGCTAAGCATTCTCATACCTGGTTAATTAAAATATGTGAAAACATTGGCAGGAATCAAATTCCTAACTGGTTGTTCTCATGGTGGGGAAGCTTTGGGGTTTTGGCAGATATCTTGCCAGAAGAGGTTAAAGATCTCTTGGAAGAATATCTATTGTTTATTCCTCGACTTAAAATCTCATAATACAAGTGGTAAAACTACTTGTATGTTCTTTGTGGATTCTGGAATCCCATGGGTTCTAAAATGGAGACCAGAGTTTGGTTATACTGAACATGGCACACCTTGTTTATGAAGAATCCATACAACGCGATTATGGAATAACTTAAATGTTATTGCCCCTGGCTCCAATGAGTCACCAATACAGGAAAATATTTCACGGATTAAATCCAAAATGGAAGAATACATAAAATTTTCTGTTAAGGAGACTTCTAGTTCTCTTCCATCATTCTCTGAATACTCTAAGAAGTATTTTGGTATTTTCTCAAAAGAGAAAATTATGGATCTTTATATGGATCATATTAAAAATGATTTATTCAAAGATATTGATTTTTTCGATTCAAAATCGACGATTCAATGATTTAGGATCCGATCTTCAAGATGCGGGATCAAATGAAGATGATCAGGAGTTTTCTATTCAAGAAAGCTTCGATCTTTTGAAGAATTCTCTCAAATGGAAATTAAAATAAAGCAAAGTTTTTATGGAATGATCTTATCCTGATGGTTTCTTTACATCCTTTACAACGGAAGTATGGGATATTCAGCATGGAATAATTCGTTCCAGATTATACTATCTTCTGACAAATACAGGAGGCTTACATTATAACATTTGGAGAATACCTTCCCAAATTCTTATTGATAATGAGAATAATGTTATTAATGATAAGAATTATATCAAAATTCTTAAGAAAAGGATTAGAGTTTTGGAAGTATGGATTTCATGGCTGGAACCTTCACTAAGAAGAAATCAAGGAAGAAATGTATATCCAACCCATCGTCAAGAATTGGCTAATTTCAGAGAGTCTCTTAAACTCTTAAAAAGGCAAGCTTCATTATTGGCGATTTAATGAAGATTTTGGACTTAGCACATTCCAGCAAAATGTGGCTAAAGTATCAGACAAAATCAAATTTTCGTCACTGCTTACATCAACAGACAAAGAACTGTTCATGAATAGTAATTACTATTCAAACGTTTTTGTCTTTTTGTGGTTTTGTTTTTTATACACTATTTCTTTTTTATTTTGAAATTCGGGGTTTGATGTCCAGCTCTTTCATCTATAAATAGGCTTGTATTTTCCTTTTTTGAGGTACGCTTGAGTTTAGACTCGCCCTCTCTTTCTCTCTCTTTATCCCTCTCTTGTGTGCAACCTTGTAAACCTTGTAATATTCCTGTACATTTTCTGGTTTATGATTGTGGCTTTTTAAAGGTATATTGTTATTTAAATTCTGCAATTTTAATTTCTTTTCTGATGATCGCCGCCTCTATGGACCAATTTAGAATACTGTATTGAATCATGACCCAGACTTAATTATACTCTACTATCATGTGCATTTGGAATTATATTCCTATAATGATCTGTAATTTGATATATCAAAGGTAGAGTTGGTTTTAACGATGGGTTTGAGCTTTTCATTGATATTCATGGAGTTAACTATGTGAAATTTAGCCCTTGTTGCCGTAATGCCGATGAATAGTACAAGAAAGGCGTTTTCTGGGCGTAAAAGCTTTTTTCAGGTTAACTCATGGACTATGAAATTTCTCAGTAATCTCCTATTTGTGTTTGTAAAAGATCCACATGATACTATTGATATAGAGATATGCACGATCCTTATATAAATATGGTATCAGAGCCATGAGAAATAGGGTATATATATATATATATATATATATATATATATGTGCACATGTAGGTTAATAGTGAAAAAAGAATATAAAAGTGATTATTTAACAATTTTATTAACAATAATTAACAAAAAGATATAGTACTAAACAATATAATTGACAATTATTTTTAAAATATTTTAACAAAAACTAGTGTACATATATATAGTGTTAATTAATATAGTGTACATATATATAGAATATTAAAATATCATTTTTTTAAAAAAATTATTCATGTTAATAAATATATAAAAGAATATAAATTATATATTTTTAATTTTATTATAAATATTTTAATCAAATATATAAGAAATGACATATATACATATATAATATGTACATATATAACATAATACATATATACATATATAAGTAATAATACATAAATATACAATACATACATATATATAATATATACAATTAGAAAGGCAATATTGACAAGTAACAAGCCGTGCCCAAACGGTTTGGCGAAACACGCAAGGCCTCCACATACCGGGAGGTCGCGTGTTCGATACACCATGGGGGCGAAAAATGCCCAAATAATGCTGCTACAGTAGCCTAGCCGCGTGTCCCAGTGGTTGTGTGGGTGCCTTAAAGGGCTTACAACGCGGACCCCCCAGTTCCAATTTTAATTTTTTCTTCCAGATAACGAGGGTCTTTTACCCTCGTTAAAATGCTCGTCTAATTGGACGAGGGCCCTAAACCCTCGCTAATTTTGCACGAAAAATTAGCGAGGGTTTTTTGGCCCTCGTTAAATGTGCGACGCTTTTGGCGAGCTTTTTTGTAGACGTCAATTTGGCGAGGGTAGCTCGCCCTCGCCAATCTGACACGCGTCAACCCTCGCCAAAGCCCTGTTTAATTTAACGGGGGTTTAAAAAATCCCTCGTTAAGCAATTTCCGACGCACATTTTGGAGAGGGATATTTTCCCTCTTTAAAACCCTCTCTAAACAGTTATCCATCTTTAAAACCCTCTCTAACACCCTCTTTAAATTACACATATTTTGTGGTGAATTGAAAACATTTGATACTCCCTTCCTCTTAAATTTGTTTACCTTTTTTTCATAAAAGACAATAAAATAATTATACCATTTTTAACTATTCTCTTCCAACATATCAAATTTACATCTTATATCATTACTTTTACCCAAAATAAGTCATCCACATTAATAATATAATAAAAATTATTACAATACTCTCAACTAAAAATCACTTTGTCACTTAAAATACTACTCTCTCTGTCCCAATTCTTTGTTCACACCTACTTTTTATCTCGTATTTTAGCGAGCGAGTTATTTATTAGTATTTGAAATGATAAATTGACTTTAAGGAGGGGTATGATAGATCTACATCTCCTCTATTATATGTCTTTTTAAAAATTATTTATCATTTTAAATACTAAAAAAAAAAATATTCGCTAAAATACTAAAAAATAGTAAATGTAAACAAAGAGTTGAGATAGTGGTAGTAATAAACAACTCCCACTTCAAAAGAAAAAATGGAGGGTCGATGATTAAACTGATAATTAGATGAAAATGCACTTAATTAGTTTGGGTAGGTCTCACAACTCAACTCGCTGTTTCACACAATATTTGTCAACAAATTGTTGTTAACACACAATGGAATGAAGTTGAATGTAATATGGTACCTTAATTGGAACAAGGTGCAAGAACAGAAACACTCATTGCATCTTCACAAATTTACATACAAATTTCATATAAATTAGAGTTATAAGGACACAGCATCATACAAATTTTGTGATCTTAGAATTTATATTATGAAAAGGGCTAATTTAATTAATTATTGAGTTTTGAGATACATTTTTAAAGTATTGTGTAAATTTGAAATCTTACGAAATTAAGCATACTCTCCACTAGGATGGGGATTCAAATCAACCAAAACTGAAAGAATTACCGTCTCATTTAAAAAGTTCGAACTTGTAGAGATGTAGAATTAATTCGTTTATTTAATTTCTCTAACACAAACGGATCGAACTCGTCACATAGACTAGCAATTTATGTACTGATGTTTGATTGTGGCTGAGAGTCGCCAGATTGGATGGCGATTTCTTACACATTTAAAGCTAAAAATCAATAGTGTAAGTGCTGAATTTCTGCACACTTTTTTTGCATTAGTTGACAAGCAAACCGATCTCTAGCTACCTGAATTTAAAGTACTGAAAAGCTTCACTCGAATTTTAAATTACTGAAAGAGCTATTCTGGATACACTTGGTTGATGTTTTGCGTCCACCTAAAAGCATTTATTATCTGCAATTTTTTGCAAAAATTAGCATCAGTTACTACTTTAAATATTGTGTGCATGTGAAACGTTGGAAAGTTGTTGATATAATAGCAAAAAATTCAATTGTATCCAGGATAAATATCTCACTCACCTAAGACTAAGTCACACCTAATTTGTAAATCTAGTCTCTGATAACTGAGTGTTTTTTACCTACTAAATTACCTAAAATCAAAATCTGAAATAAAACAAGTAATCAAATATGAGAATATGATAATCGCTTTGAAAGAAATGCATATATACCTAAAATCAATTAAAAAGGAATTGTTATTTTAATCATAATTAAGCATTTAAATTCAAATGCAAAGAAAGATGTATATGCTGTCTTCGTTTGTGTCAAATACACAAACAAAATGGACTAAACTCCTCTATCAACTTCATAATAATTTGCTTCAAGAATCTTTAAAATGGAAAGTTTTTATCAGTCAGCATTCTCTGTCGTTTTGAAAGGCTTTGAGATGGCAAAATAAGGATCACTTCAACATGTCACATGGCAAAACAGGCACCATGACAAAAGAGAAAGAACAAGATGTTGGCAATGTGGTTCCCAGTGGGATCGCAATTGGAAAAATGTAAACTTTAGGGACCGAAAATAATATATTTCCTATTTTTAAATTATCAATTTTCTGTCTGATTAAGCAATTTGAAGTTAGTAAGATTGTGACTCTAACTTGGAAGTATAAATAATCCTCTAAGCTCTCATCTAATGGAGTCAATAGTATATATTACCAAATCCTAGCCCAAAAAACAAGAATTTTGTGACATGGTGTGTGTATCCACTATCACTAACCCGGAGTAACGAATCCGCCCCACCTGACACCTCCTGTTAGAGACTGTCTCATCACAATATTAGTTGTTTTCACTGAAAAGTATTAGTTGTATACAGTTGCACCATACAGCTGGTGTACACGAGACTTACTCTAACCTTTATTCTATTCATATTCAGCTCTCAATCAGGCACTGTAACAGTTCATTCTCAGGCAATCTGTTCTTTCCTTTCAAACTAATCATAACCAAAGAATTCCATGCACTGTAATTAGGCAAAATACCACTCTCCACCATTTGCATAAACACCATTACCATTTCTTGCAACTCCCCTTGATTGCAAAAAGCATCTATTATGAGTTCATAGCTTACAGAATCAAGCAAACATCCTCTAATCTTCATGTCCTCAATAAGCCTCAATGCAATCCCAGCTTTTCCCTGCTGGCAGAACCCTCTGATTAAACCATTAAAAGTCGAAGCAACGGGGAAAAAACCGAGCCCTATCATCTCGTTCATGAGCTCAACTGCTTCCTTCATGCACCCTTTTTCGCAATACTCACAAATCAAACTCGCGTAAACGGGAGCACTTGGAACGTCGCCACATTCTTTCATCTCGTAAAGAATTTGCTTCGATACATCCACATCAGATGATTGTAGAATCATCAAACTACGAGATGAAGCACGGGGGAACGAGCTTCTCATGTAGTTAAGAAACTCGAGCACTTTATCAAGACGATCATTTTTGTATAAACCGTATAGAATGCTATTGTAAGGAGCAATACGACGACCACAACCCCACCTTTTGTCCTCAAGCATTAGTTCAAACATCTTGAGTCCATCCCGAGTCCTCCCATTCGAGCAAAATCCATGTATTAGCGTCTCAAACGTGACGAAATTCCAAACAACACCAACCCTTTCCATTTCATCGAACATATCAAGAGCCGAATCAAACATTCTAGACTCACAAAATCCTTCGATCAGAACATTGTACGTCCCCGTGTTAGGGAGACATCCCCTCATCTCCATCTCCTTTAAAAAACCAAACCCCGCTCTCACTTTTCCCGCTTTAACAAAACCTCTCAACAAAATATTGTAAACTACAACATCAAGATTCCCTCCCTTCGCCTCGACTCTCTCCAACACCTCAACCGCATCCGACACACGTTTTTCATTGCACAAAAGTTCTATAATCTTAGTTAAAGCAACAACATCGGGCAAAACCCCGTGGCCAAAGCACTTCTCCATCATAACCAAAGCCTGCACTACATTTCCCTCGTTACAATACGCCGATATCATGATATTGAAAGACACATCACTAAAAACTTCCATCTCATTCATCAAGCTTCTAGCTCTACCAACCTTCCCATTCTTGCAAAGAGCATGAATCAAAGTATTGTACACAACCACATTCACCGCCACACCGCGATTCTTCAAAGTTTGTAGAAGCTTAAAGCCATCGCCGATCCTATTCGTCAAGCAAAAGCCTTTCATCAAAATCCCATAAGTGTAATCATCGCCCTTCACACAACTCCCCATCATTTTCTTCCAATAGAACTCCCTAGCAATGTCAATGTCTTCCTTCACAAGAACATCAAGAATCGTATTGTAAAGTTTCAAAGAAGGGACAGAGTTCCCAAATTTGGGTACCATATCAAGAACTCTGATCACTTCCCTGATCATTCTTGCACGTGCAAAACCACGTGCGATAGTGATGAAAATTTCATCATCAGGGAACGAATTGATTCTCTTGGGCATTTCGTCGAGCATTTGGTGGACAATCTTGAATTGTCGAAAAAAACAGAGTTTGTGGATCAAAGCTCTGTATGTTGACGCAGTGTGTGTGAAACAGGGGATCTTTGAAGCCCATTCGAAGGTTTGTAGAGCTTCGTTTGCTGATTTTTGCTCTAAAATGAGATGGGTTATTTGCTGGTGGGTTGGTACCAAAATAGGGGTTGTTGAGATGAATCTTGATTGAATGTTGGAAAAAAGCAAGATCCTTTCTGAAACTTTGAATATATTAGACATGGGATTGTTTAATTACCTTTTAATGAAAACAAAAAACATAAAGCACGTACAAATGAAGTAGATAATATGCAGTTTACTGCTTCGAATTACTAAAAAAATAAGGCATAAAAACACAATACTTGGGCACAAAATCGATTTCTTGGGCCTAAAAATAGTTATTTATCAAATCTGAAATGAGTAAATGACTCGCATATTCTGCCCTCTTTTTCCTATCTTGCGGTTTATGTTTTGTAGAGGGTAGGGGTGGAGGAAATACTGAAAATATTGGTATACCGTACTTATCGTATCGAAAAATATCGATTTATCGAAATTTTCGGTATACCATACCAAAAATTTCGGTATGATAACGGTATAAAAATATAAAAAATTTCGGTATACCGAAATACAGAAATATATACCGGAATAATTTCCGGTATATCGGAAAATTTTCCGGTATACCGAAAAAAAATTCGGTATATCGGAATAATTTCCGGTATACTGAAAATATTTCCGATATACCGAAAATATTTTGGTATTTCGGTATATACCGAAATATCGGTACGGTATCGGTATGTAATATTGACATACCGAAAATTTTGATATACCGAATTTTCGATACGACAACGATATTTTCAGTATCAAAAATTTCGGTACGGTAACGGTATGGCGAGAAAATTTTCGATATGCCGTACCGTCCACCCCTAGTTGAGGGATAGGTGTCCAATAATTTTTTTTCATAATATTATACTTATAAATTAATATTATAATACTTGTCAATTAAGTATTATTCATTTATAAAAGTAATGGTTATTAATGATTAAGTTTTGGTCACGGCATGGTTTAGTACAGCATAGTGACACTAAACTCATATAAATTTAATGTACGGTACGATATTGTACAAATACAATATATGATCCAAATCCGTCTAATATATAAATAGAATGGCGAGCCTAGTGCTTGTTATCAAATATTGGGTTGTGCAATGTCGGCAACGCAAATGGGCTGGACAAACTCTAGGATGAACAAATTTCATACAATGAAACTGATTTTTAATTATGAGCATATATGTTTATTCAGGGTATGATACGGGTTAAGTCCAGTGAATTAGAAAAGAGTGTTGAAATGAATTAAATTGATCAAATAATCTAATTTCATACTATGAAACTTATTCATGGGAGACCAACTCAATCATACTCACAGTAAGGAAACAAAAATAGGTTATTCGCGTCTCCTTTTTAAGTACAACCAACATACTAGGAGCTTGTTTACAGCCACTACTTTAATGTTAGAAGTTCTTCTATTTTAAGAATGTTGCGTCACATCTATTTTTTTTAAAAAATGATTCTTCACTATTATGATGATGTTGCAAACACCCCTAACGTCCACTCACCTTGTAGTATCAATTATATTATTTCTCAAATGAAACAAAACCTAAGATCTCTCTTTCTTTCTCCTTTCATTTGTCATTTTTCTTTGCTCCTCTCTCCCGCCATGACCAGTGCCTCCACTTGAAAATAGATCACAATTTTTAAATATTTTACATTATCAGTTATGTTGACCAAAAATGTAGTGTTTTCTTTATAATGTTAGCGGAGATAGTGAGGATTTTCCGATTATGTTGGTTAAAAATGTAAAAAAAAAAAATTAAAGTGTTGTTTTTCAATCTATTTGACCACAAAATGTGTTGTTCTTTAACATTTTAGACCGAACAGTGTGAACAGTGACTGGAAAATGAATAAAAATGTAAAGGGAGAAAAACTATCGTTGTGGCGGCCAGAGAGACTTGGAAATCTGCCACTAAATGTTGAGTTTGAAATAGATGACATAAATTAGAAAGAGGAGCATAGAAATTTTATGAATGGAGTAAAAGAAAGAGAAAATTACAGTTCACTACGCAATAGTGACCCCCCTCACAAATTAATGCATTTACTTTTTCGACTTACATTTAACTACAAACGGTACATTAAATTACTCAATTGTCCATATCTCACATTAAAAAAAAGAGGACCGGTCATCTCTCTCTCCCATTCTCCACCTGTCATTTTCAAAATTCCTTATCACTCTAAAATCCTTTTTTCTCTCACTATCAAAAATCTTGTTCATCCTCTTCAAGACCACAATTTGTTCATTCTCTCTCAGATATCACCGTCTAGCTCCAAGATATCCTCTCTAAGACCACAATTTGAAAACACCCCCTACATATAATTAGGGATTTATACCAGATTGAGAATCCCCGCGGCCGCTCCGAGAGACGGCGAATCTGGAGCGCCAGAAATTGACGCTTGTGGCGGCCCGACGGAGGAATCAGGCTTCCGATCTGCACCCTGATGGAGCCAATGGTGGTGTCGCAAAGCCATCCAACACGGAGGCAGAGTCAGATATAGCACCGGATCGACGGATCTGTTCGTCGCCGAACTCAGATCGACGGATCTGTTCATCGGACTTCAGTGGAGGTCAACTCGTTTCGATGGATCTGTACAACTTTTGTATGGTATGCTGTTGATCTCTCTTTATTTTATTTTCCAATTAAAATGTTGATCCTCTTCAATTTGCACTGCCCATCTCTATTTCTTGATTTTTGTAAGGAACTTTTTGAATACTCACACATAGTTTGTGACAACGACGATGACGAAGGGGTAGATGCAAACATATTTTCATTTTTTTAATCTGTTTTTCTGAACGGAGAATCACTGTTGACGACGGAGGTGGAGGAGGAGGCGGAGGCTCGGTTAGACGCAGAGGAGGAGCCAGCTCTAGCGCCAATTTTTTCAGTCCTCCTATCCTTTTCAACTGTATTTTTATGTGAATTGAAATTTTATTTGCTCAGATCTATGCCTTTGGGGTCATTATAATTGTGTTCGGATCTATTCTCGGATTTTGGAATGGGTCCCAGAAATTAGTTGTTATTTTTGTTGTTGAAGCTTTGAATGAAATATATGCTTTTGTGTTTCTTGTTGTTGAGTTTAATGAGATAAAGTGATTCGGGTTTTTGCTGATTAGGTGATTTTTAAGGAAAATAGGGGTTTAATTTCTTCATTGGGGTTGTGGGTTTTCTTTAATTTGATGTTTCTTGGTTTGGATTGCAAGATTCATGGTGTTAAAGACTGGTTTCATATTATCTGCATTCCCTGTTCTTTAATGTGCTTCAGATTGACGAGGAATTCAACATATTTGAAGGTTTTGTGTGTTATAAAAACATGAAGTGTATTATAATGTATGTTTCTATAAGTGTTGTTTAATTTTCAGCAAATGGAGCAAATTACTGGTTGTGTGAAGAACAACAAAAATCTTGTGCAGGTCCTTTGATACCTAAGGGTGTGTTTTCTTGATGGATTTTTATGTAGTCATAATTGTGAATTAAGTTTGTCAATTACAGCTTGGGTTCTTTGTAAGGGTTGTTTAATTTCGAACTATTTGTAAGGGTTGTTTAATTTCGAACTATTTTGGTAATTGTGTGTATTTTATTCGAGATGGGGAATTTTTGGTGCTATTCTATTCCTGATTGTAGTCAAGAGATTTGAAGTTGATTATAAGAGGCACTTGGGAGATGGAATCTGCAGAAGAAGTTAGAGAGCTTTATGCCATCAAGAAATGTGGAGAAGTGAGATTTTTGTATGTATAGTGAGATTTTTGTATGTATAGTGAATTTTTTGTATGTATAGTGAGATTTTTGTATGCATAGTGAGATTGTTAACAGTCAAGTAATTTTTGTATGTATAGTGCAATTTTTGTATGTATAGTAAAATTTTTGTATGTAAGTAAATTGAAATTTTTGTATGTATATTGAGATTTTTGTATGTAAGTAAATTGATAAAAAAAAACAAAAACTGAGCAGATTGAAATCTTTTTTCATAATAATAAGGAAGTGAATTTTAAAAAATAAGGAAAAAGGAATTGAAGGAAATTGGGATTCAAATATGTGGGCTATCCTAAATTAGTCAAAATTTTAAAAAAATATGAAAAAAAAATCACTTTAATTCAAATATGAGATGCCAGATATGAGGCACTGTTCATGGGGGGGCGGGTCATTGTTCATATGCGGGTCACTATTCACGTCAGAGATGTCACTTCACTGCAAAAGAGAATGAAAATAAGGGTAATTTGGTCAATTTGTTGTTCTTTTTGTAGTTGATTGTAATTGTAAAAAATAATTGTATTAAATTGTCAAAAATTAGTTCATTTTGTAGTGCAATGTTGTTCACCCTAAAAGAAAATGGTGCGTGTACTAACCAATATTGGGAGTGCAAATATGCCATAAAAAATAAAAATGAAGTATTAGCATTTCAAAAAGTACTGTATCGGGATTATTAGCATACACCACTGGGCCTGGGCCAACATATTCTAATTTAACTTCTTCTTTTTTACAGCTATTCTAATTTAACTGTAGTGTACATCTCCATAAATTATAGCAAAAATATATTACAGTACCTTGCACAAAATTATTACGAGAATATATAATAGTTGTTAGTTAATCATATTATTGATTTAATTAGTAATTAGTCATATAAAACTTTAACTTGTGTAAGCGCATGAAAGTCATAAGCTCAAATTCTTCCTTCTTCATTTAACTTGTTAGACCAAATACATAATTTAAATTTAAATTTTAAAAGGTTATTGAATGGATAAAAATGCATATAATTTAAACCTCACACAATAATTTGTCTCAACGAATTAGTAGGCGAATATGAACAAATCAAGTAAATATGATATCGTCATGCATAATTCACCAACAGAAATCAACAACTTATCTCATCTTGTGCCATAAAGCTTTATTAAATATAAAAAATATGTACATTACACCAACCAAAACATACAACAAAAGAAAGAAATTAACCAGAATTGTAACTACATCAACAAACCTAATTATCACGCATTTTTCGAGCTCGATCAAGCGGTATGCGATGATAACATTGAAACTCGAACGACTCTAATGATATCCGTTAGCGATATTAACCCAGAAAGTATACCCAATTCAATGACAACCCAAACTCGATGCACACGGTGGTTAACGACCTTGTCTACCACATCTCCGAGATGGGATTCAGAGCGGCAGGTGATGAGTTCCTTGGTGGAGTTACGAAAACCCGAGTGGTCGTGTAGTGGTATATCAGACAGTTTGTTGATGAAATCCACAAAGCCTAGTTGCAAGCACGATCGGAGCAATGATATCGGGCATCCTCTAAGATCTGTGGCCGAGAATGTTCCTACAAGCTTCCTGTCTTTAGCCTGAAATCATGTGACAATCAACTTGCCTTAATTAGCTCCGTAATAATTTAAACAAGAATAGCTTAATGATTCATACATAATTATGCATAGTTTGAGATAGTATATAAGCCTCGTGATTCAAAATACTGTTTCATACCGTACACCATACCGAAAATCTCGGATATAAAATTCTATACTGATACGGTACTGAAAGTACAGGAAGCGAATTACCGTTACTGTAACAAAACATCATTATAGTTACAGATGTCCTTACCGTTACCATGCCGAAAGGTACTGATACCACATCATACTGAAAATCTCGGTACACCGAAAATCAGTATATTCAATATTTTTTGGTTCGATAAATGCAATAAACCAAAATTACGATTTTTTCCTCAACCCTATCTCCAGGTACCACACCGAACACCATATCCTGTAATAAAGGTAGAGTACTTGGAACAAGAAACTTCATTTTGATCATGTGAGAGTTTAGATAACATTTGGAAAAGGTTCGAAAATGAATTCCGAATCCCAAAAATTCATTGGTGGTTGAGTAATTTGGATTCAATTTGATGGATTTGATCATTTGCTTAATTATTACCAGATTCTTCAAATTCTCGAAAATTTAATCTCCTAACATTAGTTCACATATGCTACTTAACTTATAAAACAGACTAAACTAATGTTGGAGTTAATCGGAAACAAGACTTACATTAATAAGCTGTCCATGCTCTTCCACAACTCCACCATGAGATCGAACAATAGGGACATCATTAAGTGCAGCTCTATTCATGCACCTTATAGCATCAATCACTTTGGTTTTATCGAAAACCCCAAAAACGACATCACTCACCGCTCCTAGTTCCCTAACAGGGCGTGCAAGGATACCTCGTACCTCATTCTCGTGCGCTTTCAAGTATTTAATGACATCCATCTGAGTCACCATATGATAGCTCGATGCCGATTCCACGAGTTCAACTCCAGCTACATGCTCCGATTGACCATCCACTGGAACTAGTGCTCGGTGTATTCCTTTACTGAACACTTCCATGCAATCTACCAACCTGAAAACGTAATAGGAGATTATTTAACACGTGATAGACTTATCTCACGTTTGGTGTTGTTGCATCATGTACCCACCTAATCATTTTTCCACTTACCACTTCTCCAAGTATAAGATACCAAGTCTCGAGCATTTAGCTGATTCAATGTTCATGCATTTCTATGTAACGTTATGTTTCTCCAAGTAAGATACAAATTCTCGAGCATAGGGTGCACAAGTTTAGCTTTAAATTCAAATAGAACTCAAAATCGACTCAAAACGGACCGAAAATCAGTAATGGTTACTAATCTTATAGGACCTAAGGATTGCAAATTATTGAAGATTCTGATAAGCTCGACCGATATAAAGTTAATGGCTAGATAAACCGTACTCTCATCGTTTAATTACTGATATACTTGGTCCATATATTAACTTGCGAAATTTCAACTGCATGACCACTTCATATACAACCAAAAAATTTGATAAACAAATACCAAGCTAACACCATCAATTATAGTGTGGACTAATCCCATCATATTACATGGGCTATCTATATTTGTCTCGGAATGAAGTTCTAATTGTTGGCCTCAAATTCTTAATTAACAAGTGAAATATAGTTCGATTCTCCTGTGCCACTTTTCGTATTCTATTGGGAGTAAAATTCACTTTTTGATCCCACGGGGACATCAACACTTCACCATTTTGGTCCCAATACTCACCACTTTGGTCCCGTAAGAATTTTTTCATGCAGTTTTGGTCATTTCGTTATAGAATCCGTTAAGTTCAACTACACTTTTGGTCCCAAACCTTGTCCTGTGGGACCAAAACTGTAGTTGGCTTTAATGAAAAACGCAACGGTGAGACCAAAACTACATGAAAAAATGGTTTTGGGACCAAAACCGTGAGGTATCGTGTTATGTGCGATCAAAAATGAATTTTACTCTATTCCATTGGTGTTCCGCCCTGCTGGATCTTAAACACATGGATCCAAAATATGATGGTTCGTCGGATGTTTTATTATTCAACGTGTCATTCATCCATATTATGGAATATGGATGGATAACCAATTATGCTTCCAGTGAAATAAATCTTATCATTATACTACATCAAATCGATCAATCAACAAACTAATTGTTCACATATATTGTCAAATTACACCACCAACAACGCCTCAAAATTAAAAATAACACGGTCATAAATACCAAATAAAACAAAATTTAACGTGTGCAAAATCGATATAAAAAATTCACATACCCAGTGTTGGAGTTAAGCGTCCACAAGCTGAGAATGCCAGATAACCGACGACACCGGAATCTGCATCCTCCGATCAAAATCGCCGCCATCATCCTCCGCCGCCGCCGCAGATTTACCATCATCTTCGCCAATATGAGCCAACACATCCAGCATTGTCACCTCGCCGCCCCTGTCTGCTTATCCGACTCGATAATCATCGATCCGCCGGCTCCGATCCAATGTCCCGGCGGCGACGCCACCGGCACCGCCAGAACCCGATTAGCCATCAGCGCGTTCAGCGTGTCGGCCAGAGAGGCGGTGTACGGCACCTCCACCAATCGTCTCCTGTGCGCTATCAAATCGCTCACTTTCTTCTCCGCCAGCCCCTGCGCGGCGGCGCCGCCGCGGATTTTGGTGGCTTGTTCGTCGATCCGTGTGGTTTGCATGATCGGAATTTTGGTGTGTTTTTTTTTGGTTGGAAAACGGGAGACGAAAGAGTTATTGAAGATGCAAAAAGGATCGGAACGAAGGGGGAGTCCTGTGGAGTTAAGTACACGTGTCGAGTTTTGGAAATGCATGGGGTATTAGTTTTTGACGCGTGGTCATACTTTTGAAGGATGTTATATTATTTTTCTGATTATTAAGAACTAAGGTTATGTTTTGAAACACTTAAAACAGCTTCCAGAAACACTTATTTTCAAAGTTTTCTCTCACAGCTTTTGAAAATAAATACTTCTGGAAGCTGTTTTAAGTGTTTCAAAATACAACTTAATTTGTATACATTGCTTATTAAGCGGTGTTGAAATAATTTTTATATTATAAAAAAAATTAATATTTTTATTTATTTATTATGAAAGAATTCGTAATTCGAAAAGGTAAATTAATTTTTTTATTGCGAATGACAAATATTTATTACTCACTCCGTCCCAAACTCGATTGCCACATTTTCGTTTCAGACTTCCCATACTTGATTACCACTTTTCTTAAATGGAAATACACACTTTATCATTATCACTTTATCATATAAAATACTAATAAACAACTATTTTTAACTCCAACTACTCATCACTTTATCACATAAAATATTAATAAACAATTCTTTCTACCCTAACACTTTATCAATTTTTCTTAAAACTCGAGCACACAGTAATGTGGCAATCGAGTTTGGGATGAAGGTAGTATTCAACACTTTTGAAAAATTTAGTTGTTTGAAGGATTTTAAAGAGTTGTAGTAATCATATCTACGTAATATTTGATACATATCTTTTTTTACGGCAGTCAGGGTGTCGTATTGACTGTCAATAGTCAGTTAATCTGAATCATCAAATCTAAAATCTAAAGGCTTAAAATTAATGATCTGCTACTTGTTGTACTCAGCGTCGTACTGACCATCGTACTAACCATCGTTTGCATCATACTATCGTACTGCTACAATAAATTTAACGCCACATAGACTGAATCAGGTTTATTAATACATAGTATTAAGATCAAGATATAAATTCTAATCCAGATCCAATTTTGTCCAAGATAATTTTTTTTTATTGCACTAACTATTTTTTTTTTAATGATAGATAACTATTTTTTTTTTAATGATAGAATGAAAAAGAGTATGTTTCCTATGTTGACCTTTTGAAGATTAGGTATGTTGTGAAAAAATTTTATCGTAAAATTGATTATTTTTTTTACAGGTATGACCCTTCAGTTATTAAGATTAATACCCTTTACAATATAAATAACATCATTCAGTTATCACTACTAATACCTCTAATATAATGTATGTCACACTCTTCAATGTTATGAGTAATATCATTCATAGTAAAAAGTCATACCTTTCAGTTATCACAACTAATATCATTTAATAATAAAAGTCACACTCCTTAATTAATTTCACAAATTCTTGTGTGAAACTTGTTCACCTATACTTTGTCTTTTTAAATCATATCATTTCATTGGATCGTACTATTACTTATTTTTATTAAATAATATCACATGAACTAAGTGCATTATCTGTTTTCATAGTATGAAGTTGGTGAAAAATAGAAAATAATCTAAATGTATTTAATAATAAAATGTTATAATCAAAAAATTATACTAAAATTCTCATAAAATTTAAAAGATTGTCTTGTAAATAACGATTAGGTCTTGTACGCACCTAGTTGCGCCGTACATTCATGATGCATTTTAGAATCGTGTAACTTACTATATTAAAAAGTGCAATTTATTTATACTGAATCATGCAACCCAGTGTTAAGACAATTTTGATAGTTTGATATGTATATAACAAGAATCGGCAACCCAGTGTTAGAGTTAAGCATCCACAAAAGGCGCGAGAGATCACCAATGACACATCCAACATGGGCTGCCATCAAACTGAGCGTCTCCCAATTCATGTTCAGTCCCATCAAACACAACATTTCAATATAACTAAATAGTATAAAATGATAACACTCGTCATTTATTCTATACTGCGTTTCATTTAAATAATTCTTAGTATATATCATATCATGTGTCAAAGCCAGTGGAGAGGCTATAAAAATTCATCTCAAGCCACCTCTTCGAAAAGGAAGCAGCCATTCACATCCGGATTTTTACTCCACACACTCATTTTTACAACATCTTTTTGCACAATGTGTCATCACATACAATTACAAAATGTGTGTGTATTGAGCAATTTTTTGTGAATTCTTCTTCTCATAGCAATTAAAGAAACGGAATTAGCTGTAAAACTTGCCCTATAATTCATTCATTCCACTACACAAAAACACAAATACTAACTGTAGTCTGTAGCAGCAACATTTAAGACGTTTGGTTTATCAACATTCTATGCTAGTAGGAATATTCATTCATTCATCCCTAAGTAACCACCACCACCCTTTCATCTTAGCAGCCCTCTGCAGGCACTAATACAGGGAGGGAGATTTGACATAAACACCGTACCCCTATCCTACCTCGACAACTGATCCCCCGCCCCGTTTTCCTGTGTAGGAGCGTTACCCCACTTCCCTTCTGTTTCAAGGGGCTCCAGCACATGCACTCCGCCATCCGTCAGTCCCAACGCAAACTGGTTCGCCTCGCTTGGATGAGCTGTCACCACCAGCGGATAAACCCGAGAGCTGCCAGAAAAAGACCATTGGTGTGTGTGATATAACGTAAAAAGAGACGACAAAGTCTTGTATGCACTATGCAACTCATGCGCATTTTTTAACGATATCGTGTACAGTTGCATTTGCAATTGGTGTGCAAGAGACTTTAATCGAAAGAGATTATTTAACACTTAACACATGATAGACTTATCTCTTGTGCATTATTACATGGGGTAAATGACAAATTTGTCCTCGTTCAAATTAATAGAGTAGAAACTAGGTTTGTAGTAAAATGGGATTACCTGGTAGTAGGCATGTAGGCCGTGGGACTGATCCGACACCTCAGTTTCAATCCCATGGCAGTGAAGACAGACACGCTCCCATCATCGAAGCAAGTGTAGATTGACTGGCCATCACATGAGTATGTAGCATCCATTATTAAAAGACCCGAATCCCGGGTAAACCACTGCAGCCACAAATCCAAAATACTGTTCAAATTCTCTTTATCCTGTTTCATTAATATAGCATAAGGGGCAGAACGGGAAATTCATACCTGCTTGATGCATTGAAGGTTTGGAAGCCTCATATACAGCAATTTGGGTCTCATGAACAACCAACACGTGAGTTTGATCTTGATGAAATTGAATCGTGTGTGTGCATGAGGGTTTGAAGAACGTCCAGAAGGTATCTGCAAGTACTTACTTGCCTTCTTTTCCCACCCATCTAGACTCCAAACACATAGCTGGATATACAACATAACTAATTAAACTCAGAAACCAAAATCAGCAAATATAGGAATTACTATCTAGGGTACACATACCCTTATCGCATTCTACAGACTCTATATAATAAATTATACATCCTATATATATATGACTGGTATAACTCCCTTTTTAATAAAAAAAGCCAAGTATTGCAGTCGAGAATTAGGCTATGTAAGTGGACAAACCTGAGCATCAGCTCCTGATGACACAAGAACCTCTAGAGCATTAAAAAATAAGCCCAGTTACTCTTTTCTGATGACCTTTAAGCTTGGTTTTCACCTGTGCAAAACAACAATCAGAAGAGAGATACTATGACTATAAATGTTAAAGAGCAATGAAGTATAAATGAAGTCCGACCTCGTCTACGCGAACATTGTAAATTTGAATGGAGGAATCCTCCATGCCAATAGCAATGATATTATTATCCTGAGGATGGAAGGCCAGAACTGTTGCTGCCGGTGGAGGGGGCATAAACGTAGTCATTGTCTGCAAACACAAGACTGTAAGTATCTCCATAGACCGGAATATAGCAACTAAAATTCAACTTAGAAGTCCGAGAAAGAAAAGAAAAACATAACCTTAAATGTCATCATATTAAACAAGGAGATTTTTCCTCCTGATGCTGACATAACATAAGAGTCGTTCTTCGAAAGTGCAAAGCATGGAACAGCTTCCTCGAGGTTTGTCTCGCTTATGTCATTCGTCATCAAGATCCCACTAGAAGGCTGCCAAAGTGTTGGTGCCACACTAGAAGTTGCCTGCCAGAGGGAAAAAAGAAAAAAATAAAAACAGAGGCCAAGCGGGAAACAGAGAAAAAAACCACAAAAGAGAAGTTAAAACCTTTCCAGTGGTGTTCCTCTCATTTCGTTGCCATTTCCAAAGTTTGTGAACAGCATTATATGCTAATGCCAAGATGGCACCTCCAGAATTTGTATAGATTAACCGAATAATCTGAAATAGAAAGGAATAATAATAATTGTAAAGAAAAATTCAATTGGTACAAATCAGAGCATAGAGATTGAAAGAGCACAGCTTTTTTTGTAGAAAACTATGTACATTGGAATCAGTAACCAAAGCTAGCTCGCTTTATATGGCTTATTCAATTAGCATGCATAATGATTTAGAATAATATAAATATCTAAAACCAAATCTGTAAAAGGCAATCAAACCAACATGCACATAAAGAGGAAGAGAGAGCGAGAGCAAGAGCAAACTAAAACTTCAGCACAGAGGTCTATTAGCAAGTATTTACCCTCACTGACAATAAACTATCAGGAAGCCTCAACGAACGGAGTTGAGATTGTTCGTTAATTTCAGTCAGCTTCCAACTCTTGGATTTCACCAACTCATCAGAAATTCTGGGTTTCGCATCTGCCAAATTCCTGCTATCCCCACCATTCTGTCACAGAGATGAGTTATTAGGACATATGTTTCACAAGATTCAGATTGCATACTCCCAAAAGAACAAATATAAGGCATAAAAGATCCAAATGTTAAGAAGAAGTTCGTATTTCCTCTCACCAATGTAATTATGGGACCCATCGAAGAACTTCTATCTGCCCCCGCACTGGTCCCCGCTGCTGACCCAGAAGTACCATATGTTCCAATCATAGGTGCCTGAAGAACAATGGTCAAACTTGAGATAACATGCTAGTTTCTAGATGCCATTTTGGAGAAACAAAAGTATCTATGAATTTAATGAATAATTAATATTGTAGTATATATTATTAATTAATAAACAGTTATTAATATATATTATTTAGTATTACTTCATTTCAAAATAATTAATGCATGATACATCAAATTGCAGAAAGAAAAATAAAATTTAAAATTACGAATTGAATACTCGAATAAGTCGAATACCAATTCCAAATCGAAAAACATATCAGATTTAAAATTTGAACTTTAAACGAACACTAATATTCAATATTTTGTCGAATCGAATAATGTAATATTTGCTTTTATTTGGTTATCATTTGCATCCCTGCTTATACCTTTGAAGCAGCTCCAGCACGGTTTTCTATGGAGCGCACCTGTCGAATGCCTTCAGCATTCGCAAGAATTTTAGTCCCGTTATCACTAGTTGAAATAGCCAGTAGTGTCCCATCCCTATTGAACCGAACACAGGGAGAAGCCTGATAGATGATCAAGATTGCAACACCATATCAATTTTATTCTCCCAAAGGGTTAAAATGTAAAAGACGTTAGATAGATCATTACCGGTAAACCACCATCAGCATCAATAATACTCAATACGTTTACGTGGTCCATGTCCCAAAATTTGATCTTAAACTCATCACCAGCAGCCAAGATGCGATTCTTTGCTGTATCGAACTGCACCACTCCAACTGACCGTTTCCCAACACCAAGATATGTCCTCTTCACAGCCCCTTCACTCTCGTTCCATTCAACAATGTGTGATTCACCATCCTTGCTTGTACCACAGGAGAATAACCTTTTTTTTTTTTTTTTGGAGAAGTGGAAAAGGTAAGTTCGCAAAAGGCTTTTAGAAGAAAAAAATGATAAGAAAATGATCAATAAAATGGAACAGAAAATAAAGCTGTACCTAGCCCCATCAGTACTGTATGCCATAGTAGTACAAGAGTGACCTGGAGCATCATAATCCACCCTTGAGCCCATATTGTCGTATAGCCATGCCTTGATCTTTCCATCAACAGCAGTTGAAAAGATGAACTGAAAAACATGGAATAAATTATGTTACAATGAACACACTCAAATGAAAACAAGGAAAAAAAAAAAACCTCCGCAAAATATAAATAAAACACTGCTATAGTCCTTGAATGTTAGAAAAAAAAATGGCTAAAGCCTCGTATCTTAAGTACCTGAATATTTTCCTTATGATGTGGGCAAACGGAATATACGGGTGCTTCATGACCTTCAAATGTGTATTGCTTTGCACCAGTAGCTGCATCCCATACCTGTGCAGTAACCTTTTTAGAGCATCTGCAGATAGCCTAAGATTCTTGCAATTTCACAGTGATAATATAGAATCCAAACCTTGATTATCTTGTCCTCCCCACATGTTATAACAGACATTTGCTGTTTCGGATGAGAAAAGGCAATATCGTTGACGCTACCTATGTGGGCATCAATCTGCATGACAACCAAAGAAAACTCAAGTGTTGGATCATTTTATAGGATAAACGGCCCGTTATTTATCAAAAGATGAGTACTAAGAAAGGATTGTAGAAACATATTTCCAACACAAACCTCAAGGTGGTTCCTTAAATTATCGGCCCCAAAATAAGCATACAGGTGAACAATGTGTTTTGAGTATGCCACACCTAGAATGAATTTACAAAATCAAATATTAATGATTGCAAGCATTGATATGCATCTGACTTCTTTCAATTGACTGGACAAAGGATGAATTATAATGAAAGTCTGGTAAATAAATTCACAATACAATCTTCAGACAAGTTAAGCAATGGAAGCAATCCTAGATGAGCCCATGACAGAAATTTGGCCATAAAATCGGGATTAGAAAAGATTTAATATAACCAAGCCGGATTAGAAAAGTTCCAGTCCTGCCTTTTCTGCTTTTGCAGAATAATGAGAAGTTGGCATTCCATAACTCATCCAAGTTTCAACCCAATTCTGAAGCCATTTATGTCAAGCCATTGTAAGAATACCTTGATAAAGTCATTTGAGAAGGCTAGAAAGGATTATCAAGTCCCTCTTACTGCTCTTATGACTGAATTCGTTCTAATGGATTTTTCCTACAACATTTATGCTTGGACAATTATGGTAAGTTGAACATCAACTTAGATGCGTATGTTAATTCCAAAAACATACCAAATAGTCTTCCATCGGGACTCCACAGGACTCGGTTCACAGAAGCAGTGTACTCATTAGCCAAAGAAGCCTGCAAGCAAAAGACAGTAATTTATCCTCAATTAATTCTCGCCCCATTAAGAGAACTATAGATTTATCAATACAATACCTGAAGTATCATAGTGCAAGCACCCAAGTCCCACACTTTAAATTTTTTGTTCATGACTCTCTCCCCGCTGCTCAAATCCCAGAGAGAAAACTCACCAATGTTTGTTCCCACTGAAGAAAGGGAAGACAGTTAAAAGAGCACCAAATATAACTTGTGCATGTTAAGAAAGGGAAGACAGTTAAAAGAGCATAAAATGCCTCTTGTGCATTAGAGACATGCATGTGTTTGCAACTCTTTAACGCTACACTACATTCATCAGTGGAATGAATTCCAAAGGATGGAAGACGCAACCAAGAAAGAGGTAGTGACCGTTTCTATCGAACTTAAAACAAAAAATAGAGAAGGACTTAAAACAAAAAATAGAGAAGGAAGGAAATAACTTCTTACACTTATCCTAACCAACAAATGTCTAGAAAGAGTGGGGAAGGTTATCAAACCTAGAAGTAGAGTTTGCTGCAATGGGTGGAAATCCATGCTCTTCACAGCAGAACCCTGATTCAAATTCGCCATTACAGTCTTCGGTAATTCATCAGCAGAGTACATGGAATGTGCATGGCTCTGACCAGGATAAATGGAGGGCATTATGTTGACCGGCAGATTGTTGGCCTGCAGAAAATCATACGAGCTTCAGACAGTTAACAAGATGAGAAGGAATGCAACACCAAAAGTTGGAGGCAACTTAGAAATAACAGTCATTTAAACTTCGAATATATTCACCAAAAGATGGAAGAGATTTGCAGTTGAACTTGCCTCCTCTGGAATCCCAGAAGGTCTGGATCTCTTCAACACATGCTCAGAATCTGCAGTTTGATAGTCCAGTGCTGGATTGTTAGTGGGAGGAGTCCTAGGACGCTTTACCATAGACACTATCATGACATATTTAACAAAACAAAACAAAACATGAATTAGGTAGAAGAAGAAGTCCGTTTAGATCATATGGAAACATGCAACAACATTGCTACTGGTCTGTTTTAAGTGACTTTTAGAAACCGGTTTATGAAATCTAGGGGATTGTGAAATCCTGATAAATAAAGGTGTACATTTGTTTTGGATTTTTTATTAGGGTGAGATTTAATTTGATGTCGAATCAATGTGTACATGTGAATGAAGTTGCATTATCTTGAGTGCGATTGTAATGATTGGATGCTGTGAATCATGATTTTAATCAATTAAAGTGTAAGGAGAGAGAATTGATTGTACTGGAAAGTGTGATAGTAAATTTATAGGTGTAGTAGTGGTGGCTTTCAAAAACCGGTTTTCAAAATCCCGAAATATAACCTGTTTTAAATTCCAAAATCTCAAGTCCTGATTTTAAAAAACCAAAAAAAACATCACCTAATATTTTGAGCAAAAAAAAATTCATACTAAGAAAACATAAAGCAAGCATCAAAACACAAACTAAATTACCAGGAGCGTTATTAGGGGGAGTTAAGCCCATGGGTCCCACAGAAAGAGATTGGTGTGGCACAGAGGATGGATTGGCCATCCATCCTGCAAGCGAGTTTGGCATAGGAGCAGAGGCATGCTGATAAGACTGTTAACCAAAAATATAACATATAATCATCATATATGTATATGATACCATTCACCATTAAATAGAGCCATCAAACAGATGTTTACTTACAGGAGGACCTCCCATGGGTGGGAACCCACCAACTTTATGCATGGGGCCCATCAAATGATTAGTCACAGGGGATGGATCCCGAGCACCATTTGCTGTCCACAAGTATGATCCACAAAGAGAGTTTTTATATCAGGATTGGATTTTGGATTCTTACAAAGCTGGTGCTGCCAATTTAAACTGCAAGGAAGTGATATAGTGCTGTCATGTTCGCGTCTAAGTAGGTTCGATTCCAAAACAGAAACAAAAAACAAAAAATAAAAATCCAAAAATTATTCAAGTGAATGTTTATGTCTTCCACAATTACCTCTGGTTAATCAGGGTTCTCAGTCTTGAGTTCTTTAAGCTGGGGAACTGAAGCTTATCACGAAAGAGGGGGTTGGCCTCAATTAATTTCTTTAGCTCAATAAGCATTATAGCCTTGAAAGCAGACTTTGTATCACCATACTTAGATAGCTGATCATTTTCCCTGTATGAAAAAGAGTCCTTGTGTAATGTATTCCAAATAATAATACATACAAAAGACGAACTTCAAAAGATTTCTCCTGTAATTTAATTACAAAACGTAAGATCTAATTTCTAAACAAAATCAAAACTGAATATTTCAGTATCATCAACAATAGAGAAACAACAAATACAGATCCAAGCAAATTTGACTAACTTCGGTTCATCTTCTCTGACAGTTCAACATAACATTACCCATTTTTAAAAATTCTTACTGAACAACCATTTAAACTTCACTCACTAAACCCAGCACATAAAAATGAGAAAGACTACTGTATCATCATATTCATAATTAGTTTAAGGAAATTGCAAACAAAATACTGTCATCCAAAAAGAATACCTGAAATTCTGCAAGGTCAAGAGCATTGTGATCTCCTTAAAGAGATCTTCATTGAATGTCGAAAACACTTTCAAGTCTTTCGCAAGAATCTCCACAGCCTTTGCATGATCACGCCTGGCATAAAAATTACACTAATTAACTCAACAGGCACAAAGACATTCTTCTCTGGTCACCAACTTTCTTAATCAAAGAAAAATTAAATAAAATTAAATCGTACTTATCAAGGGCTTCAAGGTACTTCTGCTTTCGGATCTCGAAGAAAATTTTCATGGAGTAACGATTATCATCAACCTTTGTAAACCCTGATAAATACTTCTCAACCTCCTCCCATTCTCCATTACCCACTGCATCCTCAAAGTACCTCATATTGAAGAAAAAACCTGACTCCTTCTCCAACCTTCAATCATTTCCAACACCAAAAACAAAATTATTACGAAAATTAAACGCCACAAATTTGGGTTGGTGGGGGGGGAAACAGTAATAAATGCCAAGAAATTAAACTTTTCATTCACACAAATGAGAAATGAGGAAAAGGCCTTACCTGTGCACAGTTTCCTTAAATTTCTCCTCATCTAAAAACTGAAGAATTAAAAAAACAAGCTCTCTGCTCAGAGAAGACATCTCCTTAAACGATCAAGCAAACAATCCTTAATTAACACTCCTGAATTCCGCAAATTAGGCTGAAACCCCAGTTATTCACCACTTCAAAATCCTGAAACAAAAAACCATAAAGCCACACACGCATATCAAAATTCGCACACACGCCATCACAAAATCGCTACAAAAACAACCAGAATCGAACCACACCACACCGCAAAAAACACAAAAAACGCACGAAATTACCTCGCAATTCGAGAAGCGAGTGAAAGCAAAAGCACAGATCGAATTCCCGAGAGTTTTTGGGTTTTCATTCAAGCCAACTTTTCCCTTCAATTTCGGCCCATCAAACACCCACCAATCTCTCTCTCTCTCTCTCTGCGTACTCCATTTCTCTCACTGGGGTCTCATTTTAAAGGCGAGGGCAGAGGTGCTGTGCGTGTAGTGTGTGAGAGAGAAAAGCGAGGGGCTCTCAAAAAGCAAGAGAAATAAAGGAAAGAGAAGCAATTAATACCTACCGACGCGCACCCCCGCACGTGCCCTTCACGCACATACATTAAGCTCTATATGATCGCACGTGTTATGTTATATACGCGCGGTTTCGTATGTGGGGATAAGATAAGCTGCCACGTGGCGTATGCTGCTTACGCCCCCGTAGGGATGCGCGTGGGTCTTCTATCCCTAATTTTTTATATTAAATTCAAGTGATAATTTATTCAACTTATCAGTAGGTCGTGATAAGACTGTGGTTATATCGAAGATAAAACGAAGTGCTTATAGACTTTGATAAGCTGTGTGGTAATCAGTGGGCAAATTTTTCGTGTTTCGAAAAGGCGGAATAAAGAAGGAATGGCGTGGAAGTGGTTTTATGCTGAAAACTTTATACCGAAAAAGTGACGTGACCAAAGACTTTTAATATTGGAGAAGATATTTTTACCTGTTACGCAAATAATATTCTTAGGATCCGCTTTGTATGATTAGCAAATGGTAATGATAATTGGTATCATTAAGGGGTCAATTATTAAGGGTTATTGATTACATTATTATTATTTGATTATAACATCAATGATAGGCGTTATGTGAAATTGAGTTGAAAAGAGGGTGAAAGAATCAATCGACATTTACTTATTATTCTCATTACCAATATATCAAACTTATCAGGCATTATCAATAGAAGTAATTTCATTATCTATTTCCAATACCCCCAACCAAGCGGGCCCTTAAACTTTAGACGGACGTGATTATTGTTAAAAATCGAAATGCTATTTTCATCCCATTTTTATTTGAATATTTATCAGAATGGACCGTGCCAAATTTTATAAATAATAATAAAATAATTTATTTTTTTATTATAAAATGAAAGGAGTATATATTTTAAATGTTTTAATATTATCTCATATGTCATTACTTTTATCAAATTAAAACTAATTTTATTTATTTACGTCATATTTTTATTTGACAAAAACTCATAAGAGACGGTCTCATGTATAAGAAGGGGTACAATCTAGCACAAATCACATTCATCCTTCTCAAAGTGTTAAAGCATTAATGTCCAATTTATACCCCGTCTCATCATGAGACAGTCTCATGCAAGTGTATCTCTTTTTATTTGGACATTTATCGAAATGGATCGTGCCAAATTTAATTAAATAATTTTATAAATAATAATAAAATAACTTATTTTTTAATTACAAAATGAAAAAAAGTACATCTTTCAAATATTTTAATATTACTCAATATATCATTACTTTTATCAAATTAAAATCAAATTTATTTTATTTTTTAATTTACACAAATGTCATACATTTAACTCTTATCAAAAAGTAATTTTATCCATTTTAATAATAACAAACAATTCTACATTAAAATTTATACAAATAATATGTGTTTAAATAAGTACGGGATGGATGTGGAGAACTAATTTTTAGCAAATCTTGGTTATAATTTATTAATTTATGTTTGTTGAAAATATGATAAAAAATTACTCCTTACTTAATTTGTCATATTTCACGTGGATTAAAAAAGTGATAATGTATATAAAATAATAAATATGATGATTTTATATTTTTTATTTACTTACAATTGCATGACGATTATACACATTATCCTCAAAGTATAAATAAAGGGTGAAATTAAAATATAGTAATATTTAATTTTCCTAAATTAATATAAAATAACAATTATTTATAATAAAAAATTCTTTTTTGGAAAGAAAAAATAATGAGTATCACTTAAATAAATTTAAAATTTGTGTACATGTTCTCTTTCCATCTTTACAGAGATTTTTGCTTGAATTTTGGGTTAGTTGACTTCTAGAGACTTCCCCACACTAAATGTATATAATTTTATTTTTATCAGAAAAATAATTATCCACGTATATCGAATAAGTGCAGTGCTATTTTGTGTAAGGAAATAAGAAATTGATATCACAATCTGGTCCAAACATATACATACAGTAATATATAGGGATGTGTTTATAAATAAAATAGCATAAAAATAAAAGTTCTTTTTTGTCATAAAATTTATAATCATTTTTTTTTAGCCAAGAGAATATATTATTTTCCAACTTTACCCTTTTTTTATATTTTCATTATTTTAGTTCGTACTACCATATATACACCTTGTACCAACATTATTTCAGCCTGTACCACCCTTCAATTAACCCCGTACCACTATCACTTCAGTCTGTAAATATCGTTTCAGTCCGTACCATAATTTTATCAACCACGTACCACTATCACTACCGTACCACACTTATTTCAACCCCGTACCACCTTATTTTAACAACGTACCACCATCATTTCAGCCCGTACCATAAATTAATTCAACTTGTACCATCATTTTTAAATGTGTACCACAATTTAATTAATTTCGTACTACACTATATTAATCTCGTACCACCGTTTTTTTTAACTTCTTTAAGAGTATAATTGCCCAAAAATTAATTCTCTTGACTAAAAAAGAATGAAATAAATAACATTGATAAAAAAGAACTTTTTAAATGAGAATAGGCTAAAAATGGAGGTTTTCTCTAATTAATTATATATGTATATTAATTAGCACGTAACCTCGCATACTACGCGGGATTTAAAATATTTTTTTATTAATTTTAACTAAAATATTTTAAATATTTTAATATTATTTGTGCATATTTTGCATTCATTTTTTATTCTAAATAACTTCCTCACATTAAAATTAGATGACATACTCATTTCAATATATTATTTACATAATACATGTCGTTTTGACATTTTCACCCATTATTATCTCATATATACCCCTAATGATTACTTTTTATGGTTATTAAATTTTTTAATTTTTCTACAAATATGTTGTGTTAATAATTTTTCCAGTCAATAGTATTTATTGTTATAAATTTTTAATTATAAAAAAAATAAGATTAATATTGGCATAAAAAATTTAAATGATCATGAAAATTAATTATTATGGGTGTATATGATATAATGAGGGGAAAAAATATCATAACGGCATAAAAGACTAAAAAGACATTAAGAAGAATGAGAGAAAATAATTTAAAATAAGAAATGAATGAAAATATGCACATATAATATTAGAAAAAAAAATTATGTCTATAATTGAAATAGCCAAACTAATTAAATATTTGAAATATTTAATTTAAAATTAATATGTCGGGTTACATGTTAGTGGTATTTAAAAAGAATAAGAGGAAGTATAAATTTATAAATTAAAGATACAAACTATTTTCAATCTCGTGTTGATCTAGTATGTATTTAATATAAATTAGTGTATATGTTTGGAAGATGAAGTATTTATAGCAACCACATAAATAAGGGGTGATTCATAATTAATAGATAAGAGATAAATAGAAAGTAAATATCAAAATTAAATAATAAATTACTGAAATTAAAAAATTAATAATAATATCATAAATAACATTTCACATAAATTCAAATATTTAAAATAAAATCACCATATGAATTGAAGTTGATTCACCTTAAATGGATAGGGATACGTTAATTTTCTAGAATCAAAACTCATTACAAATTTACAAATCGTTAGTACAATCTTTAAAAAAAAAATTATTAATATTTTGACGCAATAAGTACCATTTTCACTCATTAATTTTTAAAGAAGCAATTTTTTCATGGAAGCAGTTTGTATTACTTAAAAGTACTAATTTTGTTAAGCATATAAAATTGGAGTAATATTTTTCTATTCATGAATAATTCTTTTCATTCTGATTTTTGTCAATTTCGAAATAAATGTGTTTTTATGTTGTCTTAACTTAATTGGATGAGGGAAGGGATAAGAATACGGGGTTTTTTCACAAGACTGAGAGTGGAAGAAAGAAAAGGAACCGGATTGATAAGGTGGTGGACGAGTTTGGGAGGGGATTTGTGGAGGAGGAGGAAATCCAAAAGGTGTTTGTCGATTATTTTGCAGGGTTGTTTACAGCGAAGAGTAATCTAGATATGGAGGAGGCACTGGAAGTTGTGGAACGCAGATTCACAGACGAAATGCTGGACACGTTAACCCTACCGTTTACGGAGGAAGAAGTGACAAATGCGCTATTCCAAATGCATCCTTGCAAGGCACCGGGTCCAGATGGTATGTCCGCTATCTTTTTTTCAAAAATTCTGGTCTTCTGTGGGTTGTAGTGTCGTTAATGTTGCCCTTAGTGTTCTTAATAATGGTGTGTCCCCTGTTGTGATTAATCATACTTTTATTGCACTTATTGCAAAAGTTAAGAAACCTAAGGGGAACTCTTTGAATTTAAATCTATAAGTACGTGTAATGTGGTGTTCAAAGTGATAATGAAAGCTATTGCTAATAGACTTAAGGAGTTCTTACCTCTTGTTGTTGATCCTGCTTAGTCAACTTTCGTCCCTGGACGACTCATTATGGACAACGCTTTATTGGCTTTTGAGATTTTTCACTCTATGAAGCACAATAAGGCGGTGTCAAGGGGTTCGTTCGCTTTTAAGCTTGACATGAGCAAGGCATATGATCGGGTGGAATGAGATTTTTTGGAGGGTGTCATGTTAAAAAATTGGGGTGGGGAAGGCTGGTAGATACTATTATGAGGTGTGTTCGTTCGGTTACTTTTTGTCGTTCTTGTGAATGGACAATAAATGCGCCTCTTTTACTCCTCCAGAGGTCTCGGAACAAAGGGATCCTTGTCCCTTATCTATTTTTATTTTGTGCGAGAGGCTCATCGGCTCTCATCCGAACGAATGTTGAAAGTGGGGCATTGCATGGTCTGAGAATTTGTAGACGGGTGCCGGTCGTTTCCAGGCTCTTCTTTGCGGACGACACAATCATTTTTGGACGTGCTACGGAGGCCGAGCTTGGGCGGGTCCAAGGTATCCTAGCAAGCTATGAGGCTGCCTCAGATCAGGCCATTAATTTGAATAAGTCGGAGATCATGTTCAGTGGTGGTGTGTCGTTGGATAGAGGGACCGAGCTGGCTGGCCACATTGGGGTTCAACGTGTTGACTAACACGCCATTTATCTGGGCTTACCGACGAATGTGGGTCGATCCCGAAGTGCCATTTTCAGGACGTTGGTGAGTAGAATTGAGAAAAAATTGAAGGATTGGAAGAGTAAAACGCTTTCACAAGCAGGAAAACTTGTTCTAATCAAATCTGTTGCTCAAGCGATTCCTACTTATTTGATGAGTTATTTCAAGATTCCACAGGGTACGATCGATCGAATTCGAGCGGCAATTATGCGGTTTTGGTGGGGTCAGAAGGGTGACGAACGGCGCACACATTGGATTGGTTGGCAGGAACTTTGCAAGCCAAAATGGGAGGGTGGTCTCGGGCTGCGGGATTTGAGAGTTTTTAACAAGGCATTGCTAGCTAAGCAGGGGTGGCGACTTGTGCAGGATAAAGAATCACTCTTGGCCCGGACTTTGCAAGCACGATACTTCTCACATGGGGACTTTCTTACTGCACAAATGGGGCACAATTCTAGTTATACATGGCAGAGCATTCTGGAGGGGCGACGAGTTCTTGAGAGGGGTCTGGTTTGGGTGGTCGGTAATGGACAATCAGTTAAAATCTGGAAGGACCCGTGGTTGGTGGGGGCCTCGTCGGTACGAGTTGAGTCGGATCGGGGTGAGCTCGAAGAAAACGCGGTGGTCCGTGAGCTAATGCGTGACGATTATGGAAGATGGGACGGCCCACTGGTACGTCAAATATTCTCAGCAGCGGAAACGACTACTATCATGAATATCCCATTCTCGGTTTCTCGACCGGATAGGCTGATGTGGAGTCATGAAAAATCTGGAGTCTATTCGGTGAAATCGGGGTATATTGAGTGGATGAAGTATGAGAACAATGCCTATGTGGTGAATGGGGACAGAAAATGGAAATGGGTGTGGAAGGTGGGTGTCTCTCCGAAAGTTCAGCTATTTGCTTGGAGGGTGCTGCACGGGATTATCCCAACTAACGTCAACCTTATCACCAAATTCGTGAATGTTGAACCGGTGTGCAAAGGATGTGGTGTGGAGTTCGAAACTACGGAACATGCTCTGCTCGAATGCCCTCGTATCGTGGACTGCTGGAACTCCCCTGTTTTCACAGTGCATAATAGATATCCGGGGGAACCAATTGATGAATGGTTGGTAAGAGGGATAAGCGTGCTCCGACCAGAAGATATGGAGATGGTGCTAACAGTGCTATGGGCAATCTGGTTCTCGAGGAATGAAGGAGTGTTTCAAAGGTCGGCTCTCGACTTACAGAAAATTGTTCGTATGGCTACCACTCACGTTACCGATTACAGAGCCGCGTCGAGGAGGAGACATCCGCAACTACGGCGGAATGAAGATGATGGGTGGCGGCCGCCGCCGGGTGGATTTTTTAAGTTGAACTCCGATGCTTCTTGCCAATTGGGAGGAGGAACTGGAATCGGGGGGCTGCTGCGAAATGAAGAAGGCGAGGTGAGATGGGTGTTTGCAAGGTCCTACCCGGAGATGTGGACTGTTGATGTGGCCGAAGCTCAGGCGGTGTTGACTGGCGTAAGATGTGCCATTGACAAGGAAGTAAGGAAGATTGTTATAGAGGTAGATTCACAAATAGTGTATCATGCACTAAGGAGGAAGACGGCCAACTTAACACATTTTGGTGGCCTGATTACCGAGATTTTGGAGCTATGTGAGGAGTTTGAGGCTGTTGCGTTCAGCTGGATTCGTCGTAAAGGAAACTTGGTAGCTCATTGCCTTTCTCGTTTTGCTTTCGGTTTTAATACGCTGTTTATTTCATCCACTATTCCTGAGACAATTGTGAACGTTGTTGATGTCGATCTTTCAGGCATTTGATTAATATATTTTATTTCCTGTCAAAAAAAAAAACTTATCGAATTATCGCTTTTAAGTTGATTGTGAGATACAATCATAGACCTTTTTATTTCTTAAAAGTGATTCTTAAAACATTTTATTACTAAAAAGGTTTTTTTTTTTCATTTAGCAAATACTACTCTCTTTTGAAAAAAGCTAAAAAGCATTTAATTTCAAGCATCATTTACTTATAATGTTACTTTTAAAAAACCAATTTAATCATCTTTTTCAAAAGAACAACCACTTGCAAAGACTAGCATATAAATAAGATAAAAATTTGTGTAAGCTCGAGTTCATCATAAATTCGATTTTTTTTAGTATCACCGGGCGTTATACATAAATTTATCATTGTTATACTATGATTATTATGCACAAAACTATCATGGTTTAAAAAATATTTAATATTTTTAAATAGTGAAAATTTTTGTACATAACAGTGATAAAGTTCATTTATAAGCATGGTTTACAAGAGTGTTACTCTATAAATAAAGATTCTCTGTTGTTGGTTCATTATCATTGTTATAAAACACATTTGTAGAGACGTCTCACAGTGAGACGGAGTATAATTTAAATATTAATATTTTGATATATTTTTTTAAGAAAGTTGTTGATTTGCGTTAATTTATGCTTTGTGATTTTTTTGTCATATCCCATCATGCACTGTAAATCCTATGGACTAAATCACAATTTTATATTCTCTCATTTTATGTATTCAAATGAGAAAACATGCTTTATTTGCAAAATAAAATACAAATGAGAAACATGATTTATTTGCAAAATAAAATGAGGAATCACAGCACCTTGTTTTATACTCAGGATTATTGTGTACACGAAAGGATTTGTCTCGTACAATAGTACTCGATTATTATGAGAAATTGGCTATTAATTCACTATTATCTTTTTGCTCCCACTACAACTTTTTAATGGAACTTATAACACATTAATTTATCCACATTAAAAAGGATTCTCTAGTTTTTTATCCACATTAATTGTATGATAAGATGCATTTAGATTTTTTGGAACTTAATTTTATCCGATTTTGAATAGGAGCACATCCACTCACCTACATACATATTTTTCACATCTTAAAATAATTGAATCAACATTTTTTTGTTTATTCACTCATTCTTTCTGTTACTTTTTCACTCATTTATTATATTTCCCTACTTTTTTTATTGGATCATCTTTATCCATGTTTTCCATCATCATATCTCATCCACCCTCACCCCTAACCAAACACAAATATTTATTATTGGGAGAATTGTGTGTCAATAACTATACTAAAATATATTAAATATTTATAATATACATAAATATATTTAAATATGAGTAAAAGTAGGCCCCAAAATTTTAAAACTCAGGGTGATTGCCCTCTTCGCCCTTCTTCGAGGCCACCCAGGATATTTGGGTGGTTAATCGCAATTGTCTCACAGTTGAAGATGAAGAAAAAAAAGATAGATATTGAAGTAGGTAAGATTTTTTATCACTGTCAAAAGGGGTAGGCGTATTATAGTAAATACATGAATTAAAGGTATTTTTTTCTTGAACATTCTTTTTTTATTATTTAAATATAATTATTTCTAGTTTAAAAACTATAATTTCATCACAGTTTTTAATTTTAATCACTTTTTAAAAGTAATTTTTTTTAATATAATAATTTTTAAAAGTAAAAATTAATAATTTCATCACAGTTTCTAATTTCAATCCGAGAAAGGTAATGTTAAGACAAAAGTGGTTGGTTTAATTTGGCAAAATACTATTTGAAAATTTTGAAAGATGTGTAATGGGTGGATCTTTAAATAAAGCTGGTACAGTACACTTGATGAGTTTTTGGATGAAATCAAATTTTGCTCTTGAAAGTGAATCCATTCTCTCTATCCAATTTCGTTTGTTGTTCCGTTTTCATCTTGGAATTGACATCCGCTGGATTGTTTACCTCATGTTTTGTAACTGATTTGGTGTGTATAGTCGGGATTTGAGTACCCCTTGTACTCAATTTAATACCATTCATATTTACCTTAAAAAAAATAATTATAAATATCCCTAACCCTAACTATGCATGTCATAAACGTATTTATTAGTTACATGGTGTCCAATTTACTGATAGGATATATATATATATATATATATATATATACATATATATATATATATACTATGCATGTCATAAGTCATAAATGTATGCATTGGTTTCCACCATTCATTTTTTCATCAAGCTTGCCTTCCGTTGGCATAGATTTTGAGAAAAAACTTTTGGTCACCAAAGCTTCATCTTCTTGTCCCAGATGTTTCTCTATCATCTCCAAAGCTTCTTGAAGAGTATCCATAGTGAACATGTGATCACTCATCACAAAACTACAGTAAAACTCATCAAAACATTTTGGAAGAGTTAGGAACAAAGAATCCACTTGAACATCACTGTCATACTTAGCACCGAGATAAGCAAGCTTGTCAAAATAACGCTTGACCTTGAGAACATGATCCCTTACGGGTGTTCCCTCAGTCATTTTCAGCATTGTTACGCCATCACATTTGAACAGATCGATCATGCGGTTCTTTATTAAAAACATATCTTCGAGACTTTGCATAATTTCCGCAGCAGATTCAATACCTTCATGAATGTATCTCAAATCCTCAGACAAAGATGTCAAGATTATATACTTCATAGGTTCATTGGCATGCTCCCAGTCATTATATAAAGATCTCTCCGCTTCGGTTGATCTTTCAGTTGGCTTGGGCATCTTGAGAACCCAATTGTGTTCTTGTGTAGGTAGGACAAAACTCATATTTCGTTTCCAAACAACATAGTTATCACCAGTTAATTGGTGTTCTTTGAGTGTATATAACAGTGGATTAAAAGGTTGTGACATGCTGAACTGAAATAAACAAGAATTTGTATAAGCACAAACATATCACAAGGTTCGATCACATGTATCATATTAAAATCTCAAAAAAAATATGAACATGCATCAGCCAACATCTCAAAACAGTTTAAATAAGCCACGTGGGGTGGATCATTATTTAAACACATTCAAGCAGGTTGCAAACAAAACAGTTTCAAACCTTTAATATACAGATTAATAGTTGGCTCCCACTTGACCAATATAAAATTGACAGGGTCTTCGGGGAAGTATATGCATATCAATTTTATACCTAAGTAATAACCATTATTAAATACAGAATTATTACTTTGCTTTGAATGAGCCTCGTGGGGAGGGTAATCGTCGCCACTAATAATAACCCATAATCATCCTTACGGAATTTATTCATGTGAAATCTATCTTTTGGCCGTCCCGTGGGAGGAATTTCTCCAAAAAAATCCACAAATAAATAAATCATGGAGGTCAAAATTAATTCAATTTTATTATCCGGAATAAAATTGTCAATTAATTGATTAAACATACTTAGTAATTTTCAAAAGGTGAGATTTTTCCAAATATTTTCTCATGCATCGCATATTTAAACACAATTTAAATAAGCATAAAATAATGCAAAATATCAAAACAAAAAAAAATAAACACATTGGGCACATATATCCAATTGTCACGGTTATTTTTTGTCATGTCTTGATCTTGAGAAATCTTCTTTATGGCCTTCATCGTTCGTCTCGAAAACTCCCTTGACCGTCCCAAAAAAATATCTCGTCGGCGCGTCGCACGGCCAGCTCGCGGGTGGGTGCTCCTTGCACTCCAGTCGATCGGTCGCCCGTCGTCGCGTTCTCATAAGCGCCAGCCCACCTCAGCGGTCGCCGTGTTGTACCAGTATGTTGCCCAAAGCGAACCCGCCTCGCGCGCATCCTCCGCCGCTTCGTGCGGCGTCTGTATATTTCTTTAAGCGCATCCGCCCGCGCCGCGCCACTGAGCTTTCCCGCTTCGTCGCCCGACGTGATCCGCCTTATTTCGGCCCGACCTCGCCCAGCGCCCGTGTCGCTGCTTGCAGCGTCCGCGTCGTCGCGCGTGCCTCCCTTAACACGTTCGCGCGATGCGCCGCTTGCACCAGTTCCAAATCTCGTCTTTTAATTCTTCGTCTTCGCCTCCGTTTCCGATTCGGTTACAATTTATTTGCAAAAAATAAATAAACCTAGATCTAGACTAGTCTATTACATTGAACGAATCAAACAAATCATAATCTACTCGTGGATTTTCTCACGAGGCAAAACGAATTCGAACGAATCGAATTAAAAAACCACAATTTATATGCATGCATAAATATAAACATTTATCAAATACCATGACAATTGGATACCTGCAAAAAAGATCTAGCAATTCTACTATCCAATTTCAAATTTAATGAAAATGAATTAAATTACAATTTAAAATTCAGAGCCCGAAACCGAGGCTCTGATACCAGTTGTTGGGGAATTAATTGTCCGGATCTATTCCAGGATGAATATTTAAATACAAATTTAATTATAACAATTATTACTAGCATGAATTAATCCTATATTAATTCAAATAATAATTCAACAACAAATCATGCATATAAACAGTTCACATAAAACCTACGCATGCGGAATTACTACGGGTTTACATGAACTAACCTCTCGGAGTGACAACCGTTGAGAAGATGGATCTCGTTCACACGAGCACACCAAAAGACCTTCTCAAGTATTCCCTTATCCTTGTTCGACAATCCGGTGGTAGGAACTCGCGAACAATTTAAAAAAAAAGGAAAATAAAATTATGTTGCACCACCTTTGTGGATTTCTAAATTTTTCCAACACATGGAATTGCACTTGGGGATGAAAAAATCATCCCCTATTTATAGAGGGGGTGTTGGTCGAAAATTGTGTGTGTGAATAAGATGGGAAAATCTTTTTCTTGGTCTCCAAAAAATCTTGAATATATCCAATATATTTTTTTCTCCATATTTAAAATATTCCACAAAAATCCCACCTCCTCTTGTTATGGAATTTTCGAAAAAATAAGGCCAAGATTTCCAAGATTGGGATCTTCTTGAATCTATAACAAGAAAATCCCACCTCCTCTTCCATAATATATTTTCAAGAAAATCAAGAAAATCTTTCCTCCCTTATTTTCTTCACTATTTTCGAAAATTTCAAGATAAATAGCCAAGTGGGAGATTTCTTGAATTTAATGAGATAAACTTGTATTCCAAGAATACTTATCCTCATTCCATAACAAAATTCAAAGAAAATATTTCTCCCTCTTTTATTTATCTATTTTCAAAAATTTAGGAAAAATAGGCAACAATATTTTTTTTTAATTTTAAACACCTTTTTCAGTTATTGGACTTTATCTTTGAGCTACTTGAGGGGCCTTTAGGAGAATTAAGATTGAACCTTCCAATGGACTTTGAATATCTAATATTGAGCCACAACATTATTCAAGCCCATAAATATTAATTAATCCCACTACATAATTAATATTGCACTATCCATCTTAACCCACATTACTGTTGATATGACTCTCGGTTATTATTTCCCGTGTTTAAGATTATCTAGCCCATTAATTAATTCAAGCCACTGAAATATCTTTCCATTAATTAATATCTTTTGTCCTTGGTCAAGGAACGGTTCAACATTATTATCCATACCGGAAACTAATTCCACTTGCAAGATTTGGCATGATAAATCTTATGAACCTCCCAAGGGGGAAAATCGAACAAGCGTACTTGCACAGGATTCTTCGTATTAAATCTTAGCAATCGCATGTGACCAATAATATTGCCCAAGATATAAAGTATTGAATCTCATTGATTCTCTACCCGCCATAAGTCAAAGCAATAATTACTAACCACACACGATCCTATTTAAGGGACGGAGATTAAGAAATAACGAACTACTGAGGTCTAATTCTTCCTAATTCAGTGCTAAAGAATTTATCCTCCTGTAGGTCCTATTCAGTGCATCAGTCATGCACTAGTGCGATCTCTTGGTCAAGACAAGCCAATCTGAGCCTTACACTTCAACCTTTCACGATGGATTGTTCATTTCCATCTAGGTCGTGAACAGCGTACTTTTCGTTACAAGGGACTGTTAATTTAATCTTCTGTGATCTGGTATCACTAAATTAACTACAATGTAACACGTACTGTTTATTGAACAATTATGCAGTAAATATATGTAACATTCAATGATATTTAAAGCATCAGTGATAAATAATTTATTTCAGTAAATAAGACAGAAATTCAGTTTGGTTATACAAAGTAAAAGCATACTTTCCAGTATAACCCCAACAGGAACTGGATGTGAAACATCCACAAGCGGAAACTTGTTCTTCACGCTCAAACCACGGGCCACCGATTGCCGCCACGAGATGAAATTCGTCCCATCCATAGGCTGAAGAGCGATAGACATTACTGGATTATCACTGTGGTGGAGAGAGCGGATTGACCGCAGGGTCAAGAGAAACTTTAGAGCATTTGCCGCCATCAAAAACAGCCAAGAACTTGAAGAAATCGAACAAAATACGAACAAAATTTCAAGCGCGATTCAAGAATCCTCAAGATTTCAGTGAAAAACTGTTGAAATCAAAATACCCAACTGAAATCTGAATCCAATCGATTCAGAAAAAAAATTGAATCGAGCGTAAAACTCTAATCAGAAGTGGAAGCGAATGATCGAAAATGACATTATCAATGTAAAACTGATACCATATTAACAATCTAGAAAGGATTATGAGATGATGAAGAATAAGAATCTTATTGAATTAACCGTATGAAATACAATGTGAATCAATAGAATGAATTGGAAAAGTAATCTGAAACCTAATCTAATGAGCACTTTATAAAGGGGATAAAATGTAACCACCTATAACTAACTAACAACCACTTGGCTTGTTTATAATTTGAAACTAACAACTTTACAAGTGAGAATAACAACAAAATAGATTTTGAATATTTTAATATATAAATACATATACCTTTTACAAATCTATCCTCACTCTAATCAAACATCATCTACAAAAGTGGGAGGAAAATGTAGAAGCACGATTGATGAACACACAGCCGGCACATATGTTCTTCTCCCTCCGGATCTAGATCGAAGAAGAATCAAACATTTAAAGAATTAGAAATCAAAACATTCTTCCAATCCAAATCGAAGATCCGATGATAAGAAGACACCTAACAAATTGAAGTACACCGCTTGAAAAATCCAAAATCGAAGAACACCTAAATTGAAGGACGTTGAATTTTTACTGGATAATAAAAATTTACAGAGTTTAAGAGTAATTTGCGAAGGAGAAATGGTTGTATGGCTTCTTTCAGTATCAGACCCATCTTCATCAAACCAAGAGCTCCCTGTTCTATTACATACGATCGTTTTTAAAATTTACTACACTTTTACAAGAAATTCTTTTTTGCACTTCTGTTTGTCAATTAATTTTTTAATTTTCTTGCAATTTGTGGGGGAGAAAGGGATTAATATGCATTCTCTGTTTGAAGGAGATAAGACAACGTTAAGAGTGAAAGTGTTTTTTACGGAGAAGATGAATAGGAACTGACACAAGAAGATCCATTTTGTTAAGGGCAATTTTGTAAAATTACTAAAAATCTGCTTTTTTTTCTCAAACACCCTAGCTTCTCAAATCTATTCAAAATAGATGTGTTTACAAACACCCACCATTTCTGATTTTTCTGTAAGAATCTATTTTAATCACTTCTTTAGAAGTAGAAGAGTTTGCAAACAAGACCTAAAAGAAGTTTGAAAAGCTAAGTAAATTATATACATGCCTAGGATATCACCAATCATGAATGTTTTGCCAGAAGCTCAATTAGGGTATGAGACATAATTATTTTGTGGTATATCCCATCCCAACCCATCTCCAACTATATGCACATTTTGAGCAGCTGCAAAATGCATAAATATGCCAAAAATAACAGCCCAAACAATTAAAAATGAACCTTTTTCCATTTTATCCTCCAAATATTTTGAAATATGTTAAATGATGGAAATGGAGTACTTGATATCTTTTAATAGTAAGAAGGTTGTGGGTTGCAAAGAAGTAAAGAGAGGGGAGTATATATAGGGAAAGTTGACACTGAAATTTGCAGAGGAAATTGCATGATTTCTAGTGTGGCTTAATTACTTAATGGGAAGAATCAATATATTTGAGTTTTGAAGCTACAATTAAAGTAATAAAGTAAGAGTAGGTCTAATATACACCCGGGTGCATCGTGCACTCATAATGCATTTTAGAAACGTGTAATTATACAAAACAAAAATGTGCAACTATTCCAAACAGAAGCATGCAACTGTGTTCCCATATTAATTGTTGCACTTTTTTGTGTAAATAAGTTGCACTTTTCAACATAACAAGTTGCACGCTTTTAAAATACACTATGAATGTACGGTGCACTCGAGTGCATACAAGACCTAGCCATAAACTAAAGCTTGAAAATTTCAAGTTTGACTGGGTCAAACAGTATGATGTTGGGAATATGTGTATATTTTTATACTATTCTCTTCAGCTTGACTCTTTTCTCATTAATTACTAAGATTGACTTCACTACATAGGACACTGTTGTGGTGCAGAGTTATATGATGGAATTGTGTAAAATAAAAAAGTTTTGTTTTATCCCACATTGAATTGTATTAAAAGTTGGAGGACTTCTTAGTCCTATAAGAAGTCCAATTCTGTCCCACATCGGATTGTGGAAAAAGGTGAAGAGCTTCCTATTGTTATTTAAGAAGCTCAGGTCTCTTTGATACAAGTGCATTAGTTGGTTTCGGTTTTGAGCTTATTAATTTAGGTCTAGTCGGTTTCGGTTTTGGGCTTATTAATTTAGGCCCAGTGAGTTAGGGATTATTATTTATATTCCCATTTGAGTTGTATATTATTGTCGGTTCTGAATAATATATGAGATCCTCTCTTCTGCCCGTGGACGTAGCTAACAAATTGTTAGTGAACCACGTAAAATTTCGGTGTCAGTTTATTCGATTTATTTATCATTTGTATATCTTTCTTGCATCAGTTATAACAAACTGGTATCAGAGCCTTGTTGGGGGTTTCCGCAATTTGGAGAGAAAGATGACGGGTGGGATAAACGTGAAAATCAACAAGTTCTAGGACTGTGGGCACCGTTGATGAAAAATATGGTGGATTTGGAAGAAGATGAGATGACCACTCTGGAGGAGAAGGCACACTCATCAATAATGTTGTGTCTCGCAGATGACACCATTACCAAAGTCGCAGAGAAGGAAACTGCGACTGGTTTATGGTTGAAGTTGGAGAGTATGTATATGATGAAGTCGCTAACTGATAAGCTGTTGTTGAAACAACGTCTGTTTAGTTAGCGTATGCATGAAGGTCAGCCATTTCGTGAACATCTGGATCAATTGAATACAATTCTATTAGAATTGCGCAATATTGGTGTTAAAGTTGATGATGAGGATGTTATTTTAATTCTGTTGGTTTCTCTAACTTTTTCGTATGAGAATTTTGTGCAGTCTTTCATTGTTGGGAAAGACACTGTGTCCTTGGAAGAGGTCAGATCATCTCTGCATACTAGAGAGTTACAACATAAGGCGAGTGGTGGAAGTTCAGATAATCAAGCTGCTGGACTAGTAGCTAGTGGGAACAAGGGACCTGGAAAATCGGGGAAGAAGAAACTCAAGAAGCCTGGGTCTAAGGGTCCTAAACCAGATGATATCTGTAACTACTGCAAAGAGCCAGGTCATTGACAAAATGATTGTCCGAAAAAGAAGAAGAAGCAAGAAGACAAAGCAGGTTCTGCTGCTGTTGCTGAAGGAGATGACACCAACTCCGAGGAGGATGTAGTCCTGGTTGCTAATGGACAAACACATCACACTGATGTGTGGGTTCTTGATTCCGGGGCATCTTATTATATATGTCCGCGCAAAGAGTGGTTTACAACTTACAAGCAAGTGGATGGAGGCAATATTTCTATGGCCAACAGTTCATTTTGCAAGGCGGTTGGAATAAGCTCAATTCAATTATGGACACATGATGGTAAATTTTGCACATTGAACGATGTTAGGCATGTTCCACAAATGACGAAGAATCTGATATCATTTAGTCTTCTAGACAGTAAGGGTTTCAGTTTCAAAGGTGAAGGTGGAGTTTTGTATGTCTACAAGGGTTCTAAATTGGTTCTGAAAAGTGTGAAGGGAGGAACTTTGTACTTTTTGCAAGGTTCAACGCTATCTGACTCTGTAGTTGTTGCATCATCGGAAGTTCACAAAGACGACTTGACTAAGTTGTGGCACATGAGACTTGGCCACATGGGTGAACGAGGGATGCAATTCTATTGAAAGAGGATTTTCTTGGTGGCCACAAGGTCACTGGTCTTGGTTTCTGTGAGCACTGTGTTTTTTGGAAGCTTCATTGCAACAAGTTTTTCAAGGCAATTCATAGAACAAAAGACACACTTGATTATATCCATTCTGTGTTGGGGAATTAATTGTCCGAATCTATTCAGGATGAATATTTAAATACAAATTTAATTCTAACAATTATTACTAGCATGAATTAATCCTATATTAATTCAAATAATAATCCAACAACAAATCATGCATATAAACAAGTCACATAAATCCTACGCATGCGGAATTGCTAGGAGTTTACGTGAACTAACCTCTTGGAGTGACAACCGTTGAGAAGATGGATACCCGTTCACACGAACAAACCCAAAGAGCCTTCTCGATCAAGTATTCCCGCGTCCTTGTTCAATAATCCGGTGGTAGGACGCTCACGAACAATTTAACAAAAGGGAAAAATAAAATTATGTTGCACCACCTTTGTGTACTACTACACATTTGAGCTTGGAGAGCTCCACTTGGACAGCCTTTTTTTCGAATAGCTCTCCAAGTGGTCCCTTGGAGAGCGATTCTATTAAAAAAACATAAAAAAAAAGACAACGGTTAAAAACCGCTGTCCAAGATCAAAGCTTAGACAACGATTCATAACCGTTGTGCAATGGTACTTGGAGAGCGGTTTTGAACCGCTGTCCAAGGTAAAGCTTGGAGAGCGGTTATGAACCGCTCTCCAAGTGATTTTTTTTTTTTTTTGTAAAGCTTGTATTTTTTTTTTTGTTTTTGTAAATTCTTTTTATGTACAATTCAAATATTTTATTCTTTAAATTCTCGTGTTATTTATTTTTAATATTCATCTTATATAATGAGATTAACACAAACTCTTATGTAAAACTTGTTCATAATATTAAATTCATATTATTACACTTACGAACTTGTATCACTATTAATTCTTATAAATTAATCCCTATAATATTTAATATTCTTATAAATTAATTCAATTTTGTCTAAGTATTACTTATTTAGATAGAAAAATACTATTACTTGTTTAAATAGAAAAGTATTACTTGTTTAAATAGAAAAATATTACTTGTTTAGATAGAAAGGTATAACTTGTTTAAAGAAAAGTATTACTTGTTTAGATGAAAAAGTATTACTTGTTTAAAGAAAAATATTACTTATTTAGATAGAAAAGTATTGCTTGTTTAAATAGAAAAGTATTATTTGTTTAGATAGAAAAGTATTACTTGTTTAAATAGAAAAGTATTACTTGTTTAGATAGAAAGGTATAACTTGTTTAAAGAAAAGTATTACTTTGTTTAGATGAAAAAGTATTATTACTTATTTAAAGAAAAATATTATTTATTTTGATAGAAAAGTATTACTTGTCTAGAAGGAAAAGTATTACAAGTTTAAAAGAAAGGTAGTTAAAAAAAAGTACAAGTAAAAAATATAATTTTAATTTAATTTAATTTAATTTAAATTTATATAAAAAAATTATTATATAAAAATGTGATTGAATTAATAAATAAGATAATTGAAATAAAGAATTTAAAAAAAATTGTAAGAAAAAATGATTTTTAGAACATATAGAATTAATTTCATTAAGTAAAAAAAGAAAGAAGTGCTTGGCGGAATTGATCCCATTCGGGCGCCCAAGGTCCTATGTTTCGGCCCCATGGGAAGCGAATAATTGCCTCAATTAATTGGGAGGCTTGGTGGGGCTAAAAACCATTTGTCCTAATTATCAATTTTGATACTTAGACAGCGGTTTTTAACCGCTTTCTATGTTGCATCTTGGAGAGCGGTTATGAACCGCTCTCCAAGTGAATATCTTGCACAGCGGTTTTTAACCGCTGTCTAATCTCCACTTTTGCTTGGACAACTGTTACTTGGAGAGCTGTTATAACCGCTCTCCAAGGTCATTTTTAACAGTTCTCCAAGCCCAAATCTGTATTAGTGGTGGATTTCTAATTTTTCCAACACATGGAATTGCACTGGGAATGAAAAATTCATCCCATATTTATACTTAAGGGGTTTGACGAAAATTGTGTGGAAAATAAGATGGAATTTTTTTTTCATGATCTCCAAGAAATCTTAAATATATCCCATATATTCTTTTCTCCATAATTAAAATATTCCACAAAATCTCAACTCCTTATATTTATGGATTTTTCGAAAAAATGGAGGACTAGGAATCCTAAGATTTGGATCTTCTTGGATTTATGAGATATTCTTGTATTCCAAGAATACACATTTTCCATAATATATTTTCAAGAAAATCAAGAAAATCTTTCATTTCCTTACTTTATCTAAATTTTCGAAAATTGCTTAATAAATAACCAAGTGAGAGATTTCTTGAATTTAATGAGATAATCTTGTATTCCAAGAATACTTATCTTCATTCCATAACAAAATTCAAAGAAAATCTTTTCTCCCCTTTATATTTATTATTTTCGAAATTTATAGGAAAATTAGGCAACAATAATTTATTTTATTTTAAACACCTTTTTCAGTTATTGGACTTTATCTTTGGGCTACTTGAGGGGTCTTTAGGAGAAGTAAGATTGGATCTTTCAATGGACCTTGAATTACCAATATTGAGCCACAATATTATTTAAGCCCATAAATATTAATTAATCTCACTACATAATTAATATTGCACTATCCATCTTAACCCATATTACTGTTAATATGGCTCCCGGTTATTATTTCCCGTGTTTAAAATTATCCAGTCCATTAATTAATTTAATCCACTGAAATAGCTTCACATTAATCAATATCTTTTTCCTTGGAGTAAGGTCAGCTCAACATTATTATCCATACAGGAAACAAAATCCACTTGCAAGATTTGGTATGATAAAACTTCTGAGCCCACCAAGGGGACAAATCAAGCAAGACGTACTTGCACATGATTCTCCGTATTAAATCTTAGCAATCGTCATGTAACTAATAATATTGCCCAATATATAAAGTATTGAATCACATTGATTCTCTACCCATCATAACTCAAAGCAATAGTTTTTAATTCCACACGATCCTATTTAAGGGATGGGGATTAAGAAAAAATGAATCACTGAGGTCTAATTCTTCTATATTCAGCACTGAAGAATTTATCCTCATGTAGGCCTATTCAGCGCATCATAATGCACTAGTGCAATCTCTTGGTCAAGACAAGCCAATCTGAGCCTTACACTTCAACCTTTCACGATGGATTGTTCATTTCCATCTGGGTTGTGAATTATGTACTTTTGGTTACAAGGGACTGTTAATTTAATCTTTTGTGATCTGGTATTACTAAATTAACTACAATGTAACACATACTATTTATTGAACAATTGTGCAGTATATATATGTAACATTCAATCATATTTAAAGCATCAGTGATAAATAATTTATTTCAGCAAATAAGACAGAAATTCAATTTGGTTATACAAAGTAAAAACATACTTTTCAGTATAACCCCAACATTTTGATTGTTGGGGTCCTTCTCGTGTTGAATATTTAGAAGGCAATAAATATTTCGTGTCTATGATTGATGACTACTCAAGAATGACTTGGGTAATTATGATGAAGCATAAAAGTGAAGGTTTCAAGAGTTTCAAGCAATGGAAGACGTTGGTAGAAAATCAAACAGGGAAGAAAATCAAAAGGCTGCGAACTGATAATGGTCTAGAATTTTGTTCTTCTGATTTCCATGAGTTCTGCAAGAATGAAGGGATCGCAAGACATCATACAGTACGAGATACACCACAACAGAATGGTGTAGTAGAATGCATGAATCGGACACTTCTGGAGAGAGCTCGATGCATGCTCTCTAATGCTGGATTAAGCCAAAGATTTTGGGCAGAAGCGGTCAACACGGCATGTTACCTGATAAATCGTGCACCTCACACATGTATCAACCTCAAAATAATGAGGTGTGGTCTGGTAATGAGTTGGGGAATGAGTTGCATAGATCTATTCGGGGTGAATATTTAAATACAAATTTAATTCTTTAATTATTACTAGCATGAATTAATCCTATATTAATTCAAATAATAATTGCAACAACATATCATGCATATAAAAAACCACGTAAAACCTACGCATGCGGAATCTACGGGTTTACGTGAACGTACCTCTCGGGATGGCAGTAAATTTGGTTGGACGGACTAACCAAAAGGGCTTCCCAAGTATTCCCTTAGCCCTTGCTCGACAATCCGGTGGAAGGATACTCGCGAACAATTAACAAAAGAAAAAAAAATAAACTTTGTTGCACCACTTTCGTGGATTTGCTAATTTTTCCAGCACATGGAATTGTGTTTAGAATGAAAGAATCATCCCCTATTTATAGGTGAGAGGTGGTCGATTTTTTCAGTAGAAAAATAATGTGGGAAAAGACTTTTCTTGATCACCAAGAAATCTTGAATATATCTCCTATATTCTTTTTCTCATAATTAAAATATTCCACAAAAATCCCACCTCCTCAACCATATGGATTTTCAAAAATAATGTGTGCAAGAATCCAAGATTTGGATCTTCTTGAATTTATGAGATATTCTTGTATTTCAAGAAATACATATCTTCCATAATATCTTTCAAGAAAATCAAGAAAATCTTTCTTGCTCATTATATTTTCTAATTTTTGAAAATTTCAATATAGATAACCTAGTGGGAGATTTCTTGAATTTAATGAGATAATCTTGTATTCCAAGAATACATATCTTCATTCCATAACAAAATTCAAAGAAAATCTTTCTCCCAACATATCTATAAATTTTGATATTTTAGTTGGAAAAATAAGCAACAATATTTATTTTATTTTAATCACCTTTTCAGTTATTGGACTATTTGTTGGGCTACTCAGGGGGCCTTTAGGATAATTAAGATTGGACCTTCTAATGGACCTTGAATATCTAATATTGAGCCACAATATAATTCAAGCTCATAAATATTAATTAATCCCACTACATAATTAATATCAGACTATCCATCTTAACCCATATTACAGTCAATATGGCTCCGGTCATTATTTCTCGTGTTTAAGATTATCTAGCCCATTAATTAATTCAAGCTTTTGAAATAGCTTTCCATTAATTAACATCTTTTTGTCCTTGGTCGAGAAGCGGTTCAACATTATTATCCATACAGGAAACTAATTCCACTTGCAAGATTTGGTATGATAAAGCTTATGAACCTCCCAAGGGGGCAAATCAAACAAAGCGCATACTTGCACACGATTCTTCGTATTAAATCTTAGCAATCACATGTGACCAATAATATTGCCCAAGATAAAAAGTATTGAATCTCTCTCTGATTCGCTACCCTTGATAAGTCAAAGCAATAGTTACCAATCCCACGTGATCCTATTTAAGGGACGAAGGTTAAGAAACAACGAACCACTGAGGTCTAATTCTTCCTTGTTCAGTTCTGAAGAATTTATCCTCCTGTAGGTCCTATTCAGCGCATCAGTCATGCACTAGTGTAATCTCTTGGTCAAGACAAACCAATCTGAGCCTTACACCTCAACCTTTCGTGATGGGTTGTTCATTTCCATGTAGGTCGTGAATGGCGTATTTTTAGTTACAAGGGACTGTTAATTTAATCTTCTGTGATCTGGTATCACTAAATTAACTACAATGTAACACGTACGAATTATTGAACAGTTATGCAGTAAATATATGTAACATTCAATCATATTTAAAGCATCAGTGATAAACAATTTATTTCAGTAAATAAAGTGCGAAAATTGGGTTTCGATTATACAAAGTAAAAAGCATACTTTTCAAAGATAATCCCAACAATCTCCCACTTATACTCAAAGTCCTTTTAAGTATACTACAACATGTCTCGCGTAGTCCGTGACATCTAATGTCACCTACACTAACCTAATAATTTCTCCCACTTATACTCAAAAGAGTTAGCAACCTGGTCTTGACACCCATTCCTTCCACATGTCTCTCGAATGTATTGAGGGACTCTTGGTGAATGGATCTCGCTAGGTTGTCCTCGCATATTTATCTTTTGCCACATCTATATCTCCTCTCTTAACGATATCTCGTATAAGATGGTATTTCCTTTCTATGTGTTTGCTGGCCTTGTGGGCTCTTGGTTCCCTTGAATTTGCAACTGCTCCGGCATTGTCACAATAAACAGTGATTCTGCTGGGCAAATTCGGAACCACATCTAAGTCCACTAGGAAGTGCTTGAGCCAAACCGCTTTTTTTCATTTTGCCTCATTAGCGACCTACATATTCGGCTTCCATGGTAGAATCTGCGACGCATTTCTACTTGACGCTTCTCCATGTCACGACTCCTTCCCCCATGCAAAACACACTACCGAAGGTAGATTTTCTGGAGTCTACGTCTGATTGGAAATTCGAGTCCGTGTAACCGATGGGGATTAGACTACCTGACTGATAAACCAACATTTTATCCCGAGTTCTTTTCAGATACTTCAGAATGTTTTTAACTGCCGTCCAATGCTCTTTCCCGGGGTTACTTTGATATCTTGCCACCATGCCTACGGCAAAGCAAATATTCGGTCTCGTACACAGCATTGCATACATAAGGCTTCCAACAGCCGAAGCATAAGGAATGCCTTTCATGTCATCTATCTCCTCTTGCGTCTTAGGGGACGGTTTCTTGGATAGATGGATTCCATGCACGAAAAAACGAATCCTTTCTTGGAATCTTACATCTTTGAAGCTTTCCAAGCAAGTGTCTATGTATGAAGCTTGCGATAAGCCTATCATCATTTTCTTGCGATCTCGAGTGATCTTGATCCCAAGGATGTGTCCGGCTTCCCCTAAGTCCTTCATATCAAACTGTTTTGAAAGCCATGCCCTTACTTTTGATAACATCTTCACATCGTTCCCGATGATCGAGAATGTAAATCACGATAGTACTAAGAATACCAATGCAATTCGACAAGCTTTTTATACACACAACTTTCAAACTCGTTTTGATCAAACCCATAAGACTTTATAACATGATCAAAACATTTGGTTCGAGCTCTAGATGCTGTTTGAGTCCGTAAATGGACTTCTTGAGCTTACAAACAAGATGTTCTTGGCTTTGTTTCAATGAAACCTTGGGGTTGTTGCATATAAATCTCTTCATCAAGACTTCAGTTAAGGAAAGCCATCTTGACATCCATCCGCCAGATTTCAAAGTCGAAAAATGCGAAAGAATCGATAAGAGAATGAGATGGACTTAAGCATGGCTCTGCTAAAAAAGTTTCCTCATGTCGATCCCTTCTTTCTCGAGTATAACCTTTCGCCACTAGTCTTGCTTTAAAGGTTTCAACCCCCCGTCCTGGGTCCTCTTTTCCTCTTATATACCCACTTGCATCCAATGGGTTTGACCCCATTAAGTGGTTCGACTAGCTCCCACACTCTATTATGAAATATAGAACCCTTCATCAAGACTTAGTTAAGGAAAGGCATCTTGACATCCATCCGCCAGATTTCAAAGTCTTAAATCTTGCAAAGAATCGATAAAGAGAATCTGAGATGGACTTAAGCATGGCTCTGGCGAAAAAAGTTTCCTCATAATCGATCCTTCTTTCTCGAGTATAACCTTTTCGCCACTAATCTTGCTTTAAAGGTTTCAACCTCCCCGTCCGGTCCTCTTTTCCTCTTATATACCCACTTGCATTCAATGAGTTTGACCCCATTAAGTGGTTCGACTAGCTCCCACACTCTATTATGAAATATAGAACCCATTTCGGCTTTCATTGCTGTTTGCCAAGAATCTGCATCCTTATCTTGGAGTGCCTCGTCATATGTCCATGGGTCTGATTCGTCTTGTCGGGGAATCAAGTCCGAGGACTCTCCTATTCCCATGAATCTCTCGGACTGTCTAACAACCCTCCCACTACGACGAGGCTCCGGTTGTGAAAGCGTATCGTTTGGTATATCATCTAGTACAGTTGGCACTGAGTTTTCCCTCTAAAGTTCATTTAAGGTAATCTCACTTATGGGTTTTCTTTGGTTCATATAGTCTTCTTCCAAAAATCTAAAGTGGGTGCTTATGACCACCTTTTGATCTTCAGGACCATAGAACATACACCTTTTTGTTCCTCGGGGTATCCTACAAACAACCTTAATTTCGATCGAGGATCCAATTTCCGGCTTCCTTATCCAACGTGGTGGGACACCCCCAATTTTTCATGTGTCTCATCTAAGGCTTGCATTGGGTCCATAATTCTTTGGGAGTTTTGGGAACCGATTTGGATGGCACCAAGTTCGAGAATGTAAGCCATTGTTTCAAGGCATGACCTTAAGCGGCTTGGGAAGATCCGCATAACTCATCATTGATCTAACCATTTCCAAAAGAGTTTCATTTCTTCGCTCTGCAACCCCGCTTTTGTTGAGGGTTAAGGTGATGATGGTGGGATACAATCCCTTCATCGATAAGTAGTTCAAAAACTCATCATTTGAGGTATTCACCTCCACGATCGATCGTAGAGACTTGATCGTTTTTCCTATGATTCTCTGTTTGAGCCTTAAATTCTTTGAATTTCTCAAAGGTCTCGATTTATGCTTCATAAGGAAAATATAACCGTACCTTGAGTAATCATCAATGAAAGTGACAAAATACTCATAACCTCCTCTTGCTTTGGTTGACATTGGACCACATACATCCGTGTGAGCGATCTCTAACACTTCTTTGGCCCTATTCCCCTTGGCTCCAAATGCCCTCTTGGTCATTTTCCCTCCAAACATGATTCCGCAGGTTGGAAAGCGGTTCAACTTGGAGAAGCTCCAGAGAACCGCGTCTTTCACCAACCTTTGGATCCTCTTTTCGATTTATATGACCTAATCTTAGATGCCAAAGAAGTGTCTCGTTCACGTCGATGAACGTTTTCTTTTTCGAAAGCGATTGATGTGTTATAGGATGCATTTCGTGAGTGGTGTGCACGATTAATTGTATAGAGATTATTCGCCAACGTTCCATTACGAGATAAATTTATCAAAAAAGAAAGGGTAACAACTTTATTAAAAATGGCGAATATCCATCATGAAAAAGTTTAGAAACCGAAATCAAATTCTTTTCTAAAACTCGAAAACGCATGAACATCTCTTAAAATTAAAACTCGTCTTCAAAAAACGGGTGCACTTCTCCCCATCGCTTGTTTGCCACTCGTGAGCATCGCCCGATTGTGATGAGGATCTCACTTCCACTTAGTTGTCGGGTCCGTTTGAATCCTCTCGTAATGTGAAACAAACATGATCGGTGGATCCCGTATCCACCACCCATAAATGGGAGGCATCGCCGCTAAACAAGTTTTAACAACTAGTGAGTGAGGATTACCTTTCTTTTCCTTTCCTTTTGGGATTGGAACAGTGACCTCAATGTCCTTTCTCCCCGCAATTAAAACATATTCCTTTTGGTCCTTTCTTGACACCCAACCAGCCTAACCGCTTTTTTTTCTCACTTTTCTTAGTGATGAGTTTGCTTTGGTTCGACCACTTTCCTTTTCTTGAGACTTGCCTTCCAATCGGGCCTAGATCTCGAGAAAAGACTTTTGGTCACCAATGCTTCGTCTTTTCTTTCCTAAATGCTTCTCTACTATCTCCAAGGCTTCTTGTAGATTATCCATAGTAAACATGTGATCACTCATCACAAAACCACAAAGAAAATCCATCAAGCTCCTTGGCAAGAGTAAGCAACGAAATTTGATTTGGGCCTCATCACAATACTTAGTTCCGAGATAAGCTAGTTTTAGAAAATGGTGTTTGACTCGAGAACATGCTCCTTACAGTGTTCCTCACCATTTCCGGCTTAGTCACGTCGTCATTTTTAAACCGATCGATCATGCGGTCTTTTTGTTAAAACATTTCTTCAAGACTTTGCATAATTTCGCAATGGACTCAACACCTTCATGAATGTGTTTCAAATCATCGACAAAGTGAAGTCAAGATTACACGTTTCATGGGTTCATTGGCCTCGCTCCCAAATATTATACTCATGTCTCACGCATCGGATGATTCATCAAGAGTTTGCGTGGCTTGGGTACATCAAGAATCCAATAATGTTTTTTGTGCGCAGTAGGACAAAGCTCATATTTCGTTTCCAAATATTATAGTTTTCTCCATTTAATTGGTGTTCTTTGAGTATATATAACGATGGATTAAAAAGTTGCGACATGATGAACTGAAATAAATAAAACCATGCATAAGCTTAATTATATCACAAAGTTTGATCACATGCATCATATTTAAAATCTAAAAAATATGAACACGCATCGACCTAACATCTCAAAAGCAGCTTTTAAATAAGCCTGGCGTGGGGTGGGTCATTATTTAAACACATTCAAGGTGTTACAAACAAGAACGATTTACAAACCTTTAATATCCAGATTAATAGTTGGCTCACTTGACCAATATAAATCGACAGCGGGGACTTGGGGAAGTATATGCATATCAATTTTATACCTAAGTAATAACCATGATTAAATCTGAGAATTACTATTTCGCTTTGATCGAGCCTCGTGGGGAGGGTCATAAATCGCCACTAGTAATAACCCACAATCATCCGCTTTTGAATTCATTCATGTGAAAGCTATCTTTTGACCGTCCGTCAAGTGGGGAATTTCTCCAAAAGAATTCACAAATAAATAAATCATGGAGGTCAAAATTAATTCAATTTTATTATCCAGGAATAAAATTGTCAATTAATTATTTAAACATACTTAGTAATTTTGAAGGTGAGATTTTTCCATTTGGCAACCTCATGCAAACACATTTAAACAAATTAAATAAAGCATAAGATAAGACAAATAAATCAAGCAAAATGAAAAATAAACATATTGGGCACAAATTATCCAATTGTCATGGTTTGATTTTTTTTGGCTTGATCTTGAAGAAGCACGTCTCGAATTTCTCCCACTCGCTCGTCTCGAAAAAATACTTGATCTCGAAATGCCACGCCAGCGACTCACAAAGGGATGCACGCCCGCATCCGGCCGGCCACTGCTGGAGACCCAGCCTCAAGACCGCCCGGTGGTCGTGCCCGTTGAGGTTTTGACACGCCCCGGCACCGTCGGCAGCAATGTCGCGATCCAAGACGCCCACGACTCCCCTCGCCCAACGGCGGCGACCTGCGTCCTGCGTCTGCGCCCGCGTCTGCCCTGCCCGTCGGCTGACGTCTTGATCGCGACGCGATACGCGTGTGTACTAGCGCGCCCCGTGCGTGCGGCCACTTCTCTCGTTTGCTTTCGGCCCGGCCTCTCCTGCGCCCGTCGCGTGCCGGCAAGACGCGCGTCGCCTACGCCCGATTCGATTTTGTCCTTTAATGGCCGTCTCTTCGTTTCGATCCGGGGTTACAATTTATTTACAAAAATAAATAAACCTAGATCTAGACTAGTCTATTACATTGATCAAATCAAACAAATCCTAGTCTACTCGTGGATTTTCTCAACGAGGCAAAAACAAATCTGAAGCTAATCGAATTAAAACCACAATTTATATGCAAGCATAAATAAACACATTAAAATCCATGACAATTGGATACCGCAAAAGCAGATCTACCGGTTCTACTATCCAATTTCAAATTTAATGTCCATAATTAAATTACAATTTAAAAAATTGAAACCCAAACCGTGGCTCGATACGGGTTGTTGGGGAATGAGTTGCCACGATCTATTCGGACTGAATATTTAAATACAAATTTAATTCTTTAATTATTACTAGCATGAATTAATCCTATATTAATTCAAATAATAATTGCAACAACATATCATGCATATAAAAAACCACGTAAAACCTACGCATGCGGAATCTACGGGTTTACGTGAACGTACCTCTCGGGATGGCAGTGAATTCGGTTGGACGGACTAACCAAAAGGACTTCCCAAGTATTCCTTAGCCCTTGCTCGACAATCCGATTGGAAGGATACTTCATGAACAATTAACAAAAGAAAAAAAATAAACTTTGTTACACCACTTTCGTGGATTTGCTAATTTTTCCAGCACATGGAATTGTGTTTAGAATGAAAGAATCATCCCCTATTTATAGGTGGAGGTGGTCGATTTTTTCAGTAGAAAAACAATGTGGGAAAAGACTTTTCTTGATCACCAAGAAATCTTGAATATATCTCCTATATTCTTTTTCCCATAATTAAAATATTCCACAAAAATCCCACCTCCTCAACCATATGGATTTTCGAAAATAATGTGTGCAAGAATTCAAGATTTGGATCTTCTTGAATTTATGAGATATTCTTGTATTTCAAGAAATACACATCTTCCATAATATCTTTTCAAGAAAATCAAGAAAATCTTTCTTGCTCATTATATTTTCTAATTTTCGAAAATTTCAATATAGATAACCTAGTGGGAGATTTCTTGAATTTAATGAGATAATCTTGTATTCCAAGAATACATATCTTCATTCCATAACAAAATTCAAAGAAAATCTTTCTCCCAACATATCTATAAATTTTGAAATTTTAGTTGGAAAAATAAGCAACAATATTTATTTTATTTTAATCACCTTTTCAGTTATTGGACTATTTGTTGGGCTACTCAGGGGGCCTTTAGGAGAATTAAGATTGGACCTTCTAATGGGCCTTGAATATCTAATATTGAGCCACAATATAATTCAAGCCCATAAATATTAATTAATCCCACTACATAATTAATATTAGACTATCCATCTTAACCCATATTACATTCAATATGGCTCCGGTCATTATTTCCGTGTTTAAGATTATCTAGCCCATTAATTAATTCAAGCCCTTTGAAATAGCTTTCCATTAATTAACATCTTTTTGTCCTTGGTCGAGGAACGGTTCAACATTATTATCCATACCGGAAACTAATTTCACTTGCAAGATTTGGTATGATAAAGCTTATGAACCTCCCAAGGGGGCAAATCAAACAAGTGTACTTGCACACGATTCTTCGTATTAAATCTTAGCAATCACATGTGACCAATAATATTGCCCAAGATAAAAAGTATTGAATCTCTCTCTGATTCGCTACCCATGATAAGTCAAAGCAATAGTTACCAATCCCACGTGATCCTATTTAAGGGACGAAGGTTAAGAAACAACGAACCACCGAGGTCTAATTCTTCCTTGTTCGGGCTCAAGAATTTATCCTCCAGAGGTCCTATTCAAATAAGATCGGTCATGCACTAGTGTAATCTCTTGGTCAAGACAAACCAATCGAGCCTTACACCTCAACCTTTTCGTGATGGGTTGTTCATTTCCATCTAGGTCGTGAATGGCGTTTTTTTTAGTTATAAGGATTTGTTAATTTAATCTTCGTGATCCGGTATCACTAAATTAACTACAATGTAACACGATTTAATTATTGAGCAGGTTATCAAAAGAAATATATGTAACATTCAATCATATTTAAAGCATCAGTGATAAACAATTTATTTCAGTAAATAAGTCTGAAAAATCAGTTTCTATTATACAAAGTAAAAAGCATACTTTTCAGTATAATCCCAACACTCACAATCTGACACCGAGCTGAAAGATGCATCAACACCAGAATCTCAATCATCTGAGACAAGACCGTACAATATAGCTCTTGATCGAGCTAGAAGGATTGGAGTTGAGGCTCCAAAGCGATATAGGTTTGAGGATATGGTGGGTTATGTATTGCAGGTTGCTGAAGAGATGGATTCTCATGAGCCATCCACCTACAAAGAAGTTGTTACATGTACAGAGTCTACCCATTGGCTTGTTGCCGTGGGAGATGAGATGGAGTCACTTCACAAGAATATGACTTGAGAGTTTGTCAAGAAGCCTCCGGAGAGAAAGATTATTATATGCAAGTGGGTTTTCAAGAAGAAGTGAGGAATATCACCTGTTGAGGGTATCAGGTATAAGGCAAGAGTCATTACTAGGGGGTTCCATCAGAAAGAGGGAGTGGACTATGATGAGAATTTCTCACCTGTGGTCAGACATACTTCTATTAGAGTGTTACTTCAAATGATAGCACATCAGGACCTAGAACTTGAACAACTCGATGTGAAGACAACTTTTCTACATGGAGAGTTGGATAAAGAGATATACATGACCCAGCCAGATGGTTTCCAAGTTCACGGAAAAGAAGAGTACGTTTGCAAGTTGAAAAAGTCCTTATATGGGCTAAAGCAATCTCCAAGACAGTGGTACAAGAGATTTGATGGTTATATGACACATCTTGCCTATAACAAGAGTCCGTATGATAGTTGTGTGTATCACAACAAGCTGGAAGATGATCAATTTATCTACTTGGTCTTATATGTTGATGATATGCTGATAGCTACAAAGAACAAGTCAGATATTCAGAAGCTAAAAGGTCTTCTCAGTGCTGAATTTGAGATGAAGGATTTGGGTGCTACCCAGAAAATTTTGGGAATGGAGATTCATAGGGATAGAAGTCAGAAGAAGCTTTTCCTTTCCAGAAGGATTATATTCAGAAGATATTATCAAGGTTTGGTATGTCTACAGCTAAACCTATTGATACTCCAAGTGCTGCAAATATTCATTTGTCCATTGCTTTCACTCCTAAATCTGCTGAGGAGAAGGAGTACATGTTTATGGTTTCCTATGCTAGTGCAGTAGGGAGTTTGATGTATGCTATGGTCTGTACCAGACCTGATCTTGCACATGTTGTTAGTGTTGTCAGCAGGTTTATGGCTCAACATGGAAAGGAACATTGGTAAGCTGTGAAGGGGATATTTTGGTATCTTAGAGGTACATCTGATGTCTGTCTCATTTATGGAGATGATACGAATTGTTTAGTTTTAGGCTACTGTGATTCTGATTATTCGGGAGATGTTGACAGTAGAAGGTCTTTGACTAGTTATGTTTTTACTCTTGGTGGTTCTGTTGTAAGTTGGAAGGCAACTTTGCACCCTCTGATTACTTTGTCTACTATAGGAAAGAGTACATATGGTGAAAGCGACCAAAGAGGGAATCTGGTTGAAAAATTTGGTTAGTGATCTTGGTCTACATCATGATTATGCAACTGTATTATGTGACAGTCTGAGTGCAATATGTTTAGCCAATGATCAAGTTCATCATGAGAGAACTAAACATATTGATGTCATGTATCATTTTCTGAGAAGTGAGAAGAGGGTTAAGGTAAAGAAAGTTGGGGATTAGCGATAACCAAGTGATATGTTCACCAAGCGGTTCAAATAACAAGTTCCAACTTTGTTTGAACTTGTTAAATATTCTAATTCGTTAGTTGCCCTGTTTTGGGGGCAAATTTGTGTCTGAGGAGTTGCTTGTGCGTCGACACTTTTTATGATGCATCTCGTACATCTGTTGATTTGTGAGAGGATTCAAGTCAAGGTGGAGACAATGAAATTTTCTGTTATTTTACCAAGGTGGAGATTTGTTGGAATTGTGTAAAATAAAGAAGTTTTGTTTTATCCCACATCGGATTGTATCAAAAGTTGGAGGACTTCCTAATCCTATAAGAAGTCATATTCTGTCCCACATCGGATTGTGGAAAAAGGTGAAGGACTTCCTAATGTTATTTAAGAAACCCAGGTCTCTTTGATACAAGTACTTCAGTTGGTTTCGGTTTTGGGCTTATTAATTTAGGCCTAGTCGGTTTCAATTTTGGGCTTATTAATTTAGGTCCAGTTAGTTAGGGATTATTATTTATATTCTCATTTGAGTTGTATATTATTGTCGGTTTTGAATAATATACGAGGTCCTCTCTTCTGCCCGTGGACGTAGCTAACAAATTGTTAGTGAACCACGTAAAATTTCGGTGTCGGTTTATTCGATTTATTTATCGTTTTTATATCTTTCTCGCATCAGTTATAATAATATATATATTAATGCCATAGTTTATTTATTTATTTCAGATCACTAAAACTTTCCAGAATTTTGAGACTTTGGTGGAATATATAACACAAATGATAAAAAAAATATTAGATCAAATTATATTTAATCTTTAGATACGACCAATTTGTAAAAAATAATTTCTTTTTGAGGAAGTGATTTAAGTGGTTGAGGTAACTTCTTCATAGTGACTAGCTAGTTATTAGTGTCTGCAAAAACTGTAAAATGTAAATTTTGAGTGTGTGATAAAAAAAATTAATTTAAGTAGAATATTAATACAAAGATGATTAACTTAATTAGAAATAGTTTATTTGAAAACATTCAAATCAATTTTTACAAAGCAGAAATATTATATACTCCCTCCGTCCCAGGATAACTTGCAAAGTTACTATTTTCTCGTATTTTAACGAATAAATTTTTTATTAATATTTGAAATGATAAATTAATTTTTAAGGAGACATATAATAGAAGAGATGTAGATCTATCATACTCATTTTTAAAATTAGTCACATCATTTTAAATACTAATAAACAACTCGTTCACTAAAACACGATAAAAAAAATAGTGTACAAGATTAGGGAGGGTGATGTAAACACTCTATGACCTATGTGTATCTTTCAATTTGAACTAAGAATTAAGGTTTTGTTCTCCTTATCGTTTTTTTTTTTAAGAGAATTTTCAACTTGGCCAAAGGTGTTTCAAAGTTAAATGTCATTTTCTTTGTGCATTAGACTTTTTCTGCAGATATAGCGACACTCAACATGAAATTATATTTGCTCCAAATTCTTGGGCGGATTATTCCGCGTTTCTAGTTAACTTTATTTTTTCCATATGCATATACTTATATTTTTCATAAACAAAAAATTATATAACTTTGAAAAATATTACTAGTAATTATATAATTTGAAAAATATTAGTACCTCTTATTTTCAAAATATACGTAATTTGTCCGTCAGAACCTATATTTAGTGAGATATGTTATGTACTAATCGGAATAAAGGGGCCGGGATATATTAGCATCGCTTCTTTTGGTTGAGTATTGTTATGGCTCTATTTTAATTCCTTTTATTTTCACCACACTTTTTTTCTTTTGAAGAGTTTCTACACTTTGAGTAACACTCTCCTGAACCAGTTTTATACCTGAATTATATCACTGTTATGTATAAAAAAAATTATCAATATTATGCATTAGTTTTTATGCATAACAAATTAACAATAATAGTTTTTGTGCACAATACTTATAATTTTTTTGTATAACAGTAATATTAAAATATGACTTTGAATCACAAATGGTCTCATAACTTTGGCCTCAAATAGATTTAGTCTCATAAATTTTTTTGTTATCGATTTAATCTCAATAACTTTAACAATGTCTGATTTTAGTCCCAAATCGGCCGAAACAACTTCGTTTTGCCGTTTTTATTTGTGGTTTTCCGGCGAATGTTGTGACTGGACTGTCACGTGTACTAACACGTGTATTTTTAAGTGTGTTTGACTAATTTTTGCCGTCAATTCTATTTTAATTTTAAGTTTAAAATTTTAATTATATATGCCTGAAATTCCATCTGTTTTGACTAATTCTTGCCATAAATTCTATTTTAATTTTAAGTTTAAAATTTTAATTATATATGCCTGAAATTCCAGTTGTTAAAAAAAAATATGGCATCAGGTCAACAACAACATCATCGGAAAAGTCCCAAATAAAAACGGCAAAACGACGTTGTTCCGACCGATTTGAGACTAAAATTGGACATTGTCAAAGTTATTGGGACTAAATCGATGACAAAAAAATTTATGGGACTAAATTTATTTGAGCACCAAAGTTATTGGGCCATTATTTATGATTCAAACTTATTAAAAATAAATGCCTTTTTTGAACAGAACACTTATACAAGTTTTTTGTCCTACAATTTTTACAATTTTGAATAGTCAATTGTTAATATTTTTATTTTTTTTCTTTTGGTTTAAAAAGTAACCCGTAATGCGGGAAATTAAGACTTCCACTTCTAGAAACATCAAGCTACGTACAAGATTTGATATATTGAGATATTTAAAAAATTCAATAATAGAAGAGTCATTAATCAAGATTTCTAATGGGTTGATTCACACCCTTAACCCTCCTATTTTAATTCCAATTATTTGAAATTAAAAAAAGAGAAAAAAAAAACCCAACACCATTCAAGGTTTCAAAGTTATTGGGACGATTGATGTTAGCGTTGTTGAGGCTATTGCTATTAGACGGGGGATGCAACATGCTCGAGATATGGAGGTACGGGATTTGGAGGTCGAGTCGATGCTCAGCTTTTCATCTATGCTCTGCTCCGATTGAGACAGGATTTGAGCTATTTGGGAGGGGTGATTCGAGATATCCTGAAGTTTGTGGCGGGGTTTGAGCAGGTTTCTTTTGCTTGGACCAGACGAGATGGAAATTGTGTTGCCCATCGTTTGGCCTTTTATGCTTTTTCTTTAGATTATGTTTTCTTTTATGTCCATATTCCGAACACTATTGTTGCTACTGTAGAGGCTGATGTACTGACTCTCTAATATCACTATTTTTTCCTTCAAAAAAAAAAAAGTCGTCAACTGAGTGAAAGAGAGGTCTCATTGGGAAGAGAAAAGCCCTGTCTCATTTCATCGGTGAACATGATTGAATTTTTTTTTAAAAAACATGTGAGAATTTGATGTTTAATTTAAAAGAATTTCATTTCATCTAAAAATGAAACCAGAATTCAGAACGTGAATGTGAACCATAACTTTGATAGCAGGAAAGAGTTCATCTCATTATTTCATTGGTGATCTATACGATTGGAGATATCGTAAAAACATATGAGAATATTTCTTGGAAACCTTGATTATGTGATCAATGAATATCTTAAAAAATTAAATATATATCATAACTTCATAAAGAATAGGGACTAAGTTTTTTATAGCCCAATAACTTTTGACCGTTTTGAGTTTGGTCACGTACATTTCAGAATTTCATACTAATCCTGTATGTTTCGATAGTTTTTTAAATCAGTCCCGAAAACCGGTCAACCTAGTTGGTTAATTGGTCGTCCCACTTGTAATTTATTTTCATTTCTCTTTTAATTTTCAATTTGCCACATGTGTATATATGTGATTTATTTAATTTTTTTTATTCACTTATTTTAAAAAGGAGCGGGTCGGATTACGGGTCAAATTCTGGGTATCGGGTCATAATAAATTTTTTTTAATTAATTATTGCTGGGTCTTTATTTTTAGATTTTTTTTTTTTATCATCATCAATGGCCTCCAGATTGTTGAGCTTCCATCCCCATCACCATTCACTTCCCTTCTCAAAATCCCCTCTCATTAAACTAAACCCCTCTTTCGTAAATATTGAACCATATATGGTATGGAATCGAATCGTGAATCGTGTTTTCCGGCGTATTCAATTGCCCATTTGTGTTGCTTCCTTTACATTCGTGTTAACGGTTCTGTTTGTTAGGGAGAGATTAACGGAATTGAGGCATCGTTGTAGATTCGTTTGGGGTTGAAAGTGGCGTTCCAGCAGGAGGCTGAATCCGCCGGCGATGGCCGGCACCCTAAACCCCTACCCGAACCCGAACCCAAAACCGAAAACCTGGCCCTTAAACTTCTTAAATAAGTTAATTAAAAAATATATTAAATCAATTAATATATACACACGTGGCAAAAAAAAAGTAAAAATAATATCCAACTGGGCTGGTGACCGGTTACGTAACCGGCACCAGCCAATTTTTGGGACTAATTTCACAAAGTATTGAAACATACAGGGCCAATATGAAATTCTGATATGTGCAGAACCAAACTCAAAACGGCCTAAAGATATTGGGCTACAAAAAAACTTAATCCCTAAAGAATATATTAAATTTAAAATATATACTCAATTTAAATTTAAATATTATTCACTTTATTAAAATATACTATAATTCACATATTTTGATTTGAAGTTAGGCATCTTATCATCATCGGTTTAGTTTAAATTCTCAATGAACCGGATATGTGGGCCGGGTTGTCGGTTTAGGCCCATGGCCAGAAGGGTCAGTTATGGTTTGGTGTTTCAAATTTTCAGCCCACATTCCACATCATAAGCTTTCATAGCGATACTGTGTAAAAATGGATTTTAATAAAGACTAGACTTTGCCTTTAATAAATTGCATCAGCTAATAAAAAAGTATATTTAATTTTTCTAGATATAAATTTAATTGAACAATAAAAAAGAAACCTATTGTGTAGAGAATTTTTTTTTTCCATTAATTAATATGAAGTATTCAGCTTTGAATGTACATTGTTTGATCAAACTTTACATGTGTGTATCACAACTAAAAAACTTTTGAAAGAGATATTACAAACTACATCAATCTGCATTGACTCATCTTCCTTTTTCTTCCAATGGTAATTAGGATGTCATGACAAGCACCCATATTCCACACATTACACTAAACACCATAATCTGCAAAGAGAGAGAGAGATGAGAGAGAAAAGTTTGCAACTAATACTTTATAGTAAAATAACTAATACCTTTTAATAAAACGACTAATACCGTTAAAAAGTACACTCAAAATGCAAACCAGTTGCATGGTAAAACTGGTTTATACAAAACTTTGCCCGAAAAAAAAAAGGAACGACGAGAAACTTACCTTTATCGAGCCAAGAATCGAGGAAGCCGAGCTAGGAACGAGCCCGGTGAATCCAATATCGTAAGCAATACTCCCATCAGCTTTGAACAATCCAAAGTTCCTCTCGGAAGTGGGGCCCGGTTTCAAATTCTCGTTAAACAACGCAAAAATATAAGCCCTAACGGCCTTTTTAGGCCTAAAAGGAGTCCCCTTCTTCTTCAGAAGCCTCTTCCGCATGTTTAAGTTATAAGTTCTCGCGTTTTTCAAGTTTGCCCCTGCCTCATTGTCGTCTCCTTTCGACGCCCAGCCTGTTTCGGACACGATAACGTCCATTTTACTATGACCAACTTTCTCCAACGCCACGTAGGCAGCGTCTATCATAGCCTCAAACATGTTATCATAACGCAGCTTGGTTTTCGCGTCGTAAATCCCCGGGTTCTTCTTAAAAAGCGCATAATTCAAGTCGATGTGAGTCGGGTCGTTCTTGTATGCCAGAAATGGGTAGGAGTTGATGTAGAACGGGGACCCGATTTGCGAGAAGAACTGAAGAAGTGGCTTCATATACGGAAGGATACTTTCCTTAAATGCCCCTGCGGACGGAGGGTACGTAAGGGCGAAAACAGCCTCGGAGTGGGGGCTCGAGACCTCTATTTTTTTAGAAAGGCCTACTTGATCAAGGGCATTGTAGACATTTTTTACAGCTGGCACGAGGACCTCCCATAGCTCCACGTCACCTCCTCCGAGGATCTCGTTTCCTACGGCTATGCCAGTGATGAGTGTGCCGGGGAGGTATGGCTCGACGTTCTGTTTGACCCATTGTACCGCGCGGTCTTGGTTTACGCTTATGTCTTTGAGGAACTCGTTGCCTAATCCGACGATGATCTCAATGCCCGAGCCCTTGAGAGCCTTTAGGACGCCTTGATCAGCGTCGTAGATTCTTACGTTCTTGATCTTGGCGGCCTTTAGGAGGGTGACTACGCTCTCGGGTTGGGGGATGTTGTCGGCTATTTCTGCGTAGTTTATTCCATAATGGGTGAAAGCATGTACAACCAAAGCGTAGACATAGAGAGAAAATATCGCGGGTCAAAAAATATATAACGGTAAAAAATCGTTACGGTGATAGTATTATGCATTTACTTTACTAGTATTATTTGATCGTACATATAGAGTAATACACTATATGCGAATGTGTGCTAATCTATTTGTTGTTCATGTAGTATTAGTATGTAACGTAAATATCAGTGATACTACATGAACAACAATGTAATGTTGTTAAGGTTAATAGGTACTTGTGACCAAATTTTGACCAAATGCTTTTATTAGTTTTGACCAAATGACAGAGAAAGGACCATACTTGACAAAAGTCCGAACTTGTGGAGAGGTATGAAATTAATTCGTTTATATTATTTTCCTAACAAGTTCAACATAACTAAATTAAGGAGAAAAATGCATACCATCTGAAAATGGAAAACCTAATAGCATAATGAAGCAAATGAAGAAGGAAAAGAAGCCCATCACCCTGAATTGAGGAAGAAATGCAGAAAAAAAAGTCATAATTTGTAGCAAAAGAATTAAGCACACTTTGCAATAATGCTAATGATAGACAAGTAGTTAAAGATAAGAGGTTCAACAATGGCGGTAACTTGTGACATGATCAAATGCTTCCTGTCAAGGCATGCCATTATTGCCGTGGATGAACACCAAATCATACAAAGATTCCAAACCTTAATCTTAAGATGATTGACAAATATGGGTTTTGTCAATTTCATGAAACAAAATGATGTTTAACTTTGTGGGTTTGGAATAAGATTCCTAACTTTTCACTACCTCAAAGTATACTTTCTCCATGCTTTTCCTTAAACTTGAATATGCTTTGAACCTTTTTGGTGCGATTCTGTTTAATTATTTCTTTGAAGATTTTATTAGGATGTGAATTGCATAATGCCTTTTGTTTATTAATTAGTCCGTTAATTATAGAGTTTATATCAAGAATTGTACTCATAGAGCTAATATCAAGAATCGTCACATAACTAAATCGGTGTCCAATTTTAGTAATATATGTTTTTTGTTTTATCAATTTGGTTCTTTTGGTTTTGATCTTCTTTAACTAAAATTGAAAAAAGTAAAAATATAATTGCCTAAAATTGAATACTGAAAAGTACAAGTGATATAAAAAGGGTCATGATTGACAAAAGTAAAAATATATTGGACGAGATTTGACAACAGGACTAGAATGAACATGACCTAAGTTACAAGACGACTAAAAATTAACTCGTTAATTATTCATGCAAAGCAAATAGGCATGTAAGGGGCAGATAATATGCACTGGTTTTCACGTGCGCACTACATTTAAAAAAGATAATTACTTACAGAAAATGATCATTTTGGCTTCAACAAGAACCCTTTGTACTCCATCTATCCCCACCCCATAAACACATGCTGGATATCGTTCATTATCATTTTGTGTGCAATTATTTTTTTTATTTTTGAGTGTCGGCAATAGTGCACCATATATGTGTATTTCTTAGATCAGCCTATTATTTTACGACAAAAAACTTGTGTGAGACTATCTCACGGTGAGTCAGCAACAACAACCCACAAGATGTTAGCTCGTCGTGTAGTCCTACACAGGAAAACCCACATCTCGTATTTCGATAAACATATAACGGGCAAGAGAATATTCCTCCATTTCTGCAAGCGAATAGCATTATTTGCATTACGAATAGAGCTGAAACCAGGCTTGCATCAAAAGCCCTTCTTTTCACAACTGAAATTAGGAGATGTTACAATTTAGGAAAGACTTACTGATTGGTATATTTCAAGATTACAACTTATAAATAGATACAAAATGATTGCATATACATAGATATATTTGCACTTTCGAATGAAACTGTGGCTATACGTGCAATCCTATTTATACATATTAGTAATTTAAATTTAAAAAAATTCAACCTATTTAGTAATTTCCGAAGATTGAGAGACTTACTGATAAATATATTTTAGGGTTACAAACTTACTAATAAGTACAAAATAGTTGAATATACATAGGTATATTTGCACTTTCGAGAGGACAATTTTAGCTATATATGCAATCCTATTTATACCTATTCAGCAAGCATCTATGCAGATTAATTTCGAGAATGGCGTCAGAGGGTCTAAAACACCAATCATTGCACTGAGAAAGTAAGAAATGGTACAAAATATTCAGGGTCTAATAGACCAATTATTGAAGAAATCCAGGGGATACATTCCAAAATATTCAGCAATTCGCTCTTGATTAGATAAAAGTCGAAAGAAAGCAGGAATAAAATATTCCTTCCATCAATGGCGTCCATGTGTTGCATTTAGTAATCTTTGAAACACCACCGTTCTAGACTCAGAATAGTTCATCTTCAAGCTCTTAAGAAACAAAACAAGAGAATTGATGTGGTTTCAATTATGATATTTAATCGAAACAATTTCATGATTTGAGATAAATCAAAAAACATGCATGAATTAACATCAATTATTAGGGCATGATGTCTTAAAACTTAAGATATTAGGACAATATATATATATATTAATATTTTAAAAACAATGTCAAAGAGAAAGGTCATGCCTATCAAAATCAGATATACTAATTGTGTGATGCAAAAAAAAAATAAAAAAATTAGTTGGTATCAAAAGGAGAAACTGAACACATATGCAATAGTTAATCAAGACCAAGACTCGTGAAAAAGACTGAACATTCATCAATTGTACGCATCATTCGACAGGAAAAACTGCATGAAAACCCCTTACCGTCTTTTGATCTCGAAAAGGAAGCCGCCTTCATTTCTTTCACTAAGGTGAATGATGGATGGTTCCTTTTGTGCAGCCTTGAAACTTTCGTAGCATTCAAAGTCGATATCCTAGGGAAGAAAAACACATAAAATAAGTATGAGTAAATTAAGTACTGATAAAACGCCATAGTAAAAGAAAGCACATTGATGTCTAGACATACTTCTGCAATCAAAATCTTTATATTAGGTGCACAGTCCAGGAAGCTCGGAAGCAGCTCCCACCAATTTGATTCAATTTTATTTATCATCAACACTCTAAGTTCTTTCAAACTAGGTAGTGGACGACGGCAAATGTGCAAAATCTGCATGAGGAAATAAGGAGACCACATTATTATGTCCCTAATTAAGTTAATCCTTTGACCATTTGACCAATTTTATATAAAAGAAATGTTATTTAAATACTGGAAAAAAAAAATGATCACCATTCATTTGCTGAGCAATATAAATGAATAGACATTGGGATACACAAATAGTGAGTATTAATGTTCAAATGTGAGAGGGTGCGTAAATAAAATGGAATTTGAAGGGATGGGGGGCATTGTGGATGCTCTAAGCTATTAAAAGATGAGGACATATATAGAAGAAGCTTACCGAGATGAATGCTTCTGAAAAACACAACCTATTAGCATTAGAGCAAGCTTTCACAAGGTCAATTGCTCGTTCACCATACTGATGTGCATATACAGCGGCAGCTGGGTCAAGATCAAAAGAAGCTGCCCAAAGAGAGTTTAACCTGTGTATCGAATAATTAAGAGCCAAGAAGCCACAACACCTCACGTACCCAAGTTTTGGAGTGTCAAGCTCAATTTCACCAGCAAGACTAAAGGTGCCAAATTTCAAAGTCAACGCTTTCAGTGAAGGGCTGCAGATACGAAGTCTTTCTTCAAGGGGGCAAACACAATCATCTACAATTAATTGTTCGAGCAAAGGACAAGATGCTAGAAGGGCATTGACTACGTTAGATTTTGTATACCTAACAGTGAGCGTGGTCAATTTTGGTAGACTAAATCTACACTCAGGAGGAACATCGACAAAGTTTAAAAACACATGTAGAGAGACTATATTGCACCCGAATAGACTGTCAAACAGAAAGCTATAATTCTTAGGCTGATAGATCAGAAGTATCAACTCCTTGACATTAAGACGTAATGCAGCACGGATCCAATTACCAATTTGTTGCCCATCATTGAAATTTTTGCAGTTTATACTGAGTGCACGTATGGAAGGTACATCACGTAAAGTGACATTGAGTAGCTTATTCGCAAAATACTTAAAGCTGATCAGATGGGTGTCGGAAAGTGATTCTGGGTGTAAAAGTAGAGTGTCGTCTAACTGAACTATAAGGTTGGGAATCGAAGAGTAGAGGTTTTTCCATTTGGTCGAGAGGATACATGTACCAACCGCATACTTGGTGGGGAGGAATGACAGGATATGACAAAGGATCTCTCTTGGTAAATTACTAATTATGTCTATCCCACCAGAAATAGTGCCATCGTCATCCATGGGCTTACAAGAACTGTAAATAAGCCTTCAAAAGGAGAGATGTCTTGACTTGCAATCAGAAGATGGCAATCTGTTTCTCTTTTAGTTCTTTGAAGAAGGCACATATGTTGAGCAAGCAGTAATGTTCCAGAACCTCTCTGAGAAATCAGAAGGGCATGTTATACACTTCATGTTTTTGTAATACAAGAAATCTAATTATGAGTCAAGTAATGAAAATTTTTATTTTAATTGTGAAAATAGGCTTGTTAAATTTTAAGCCAGTTTTTAGTAAATATTCAAATCCTCATCCTACTTTCTTGTGTTATGCCCAACATAAAATGCCTCTTAACTCAATTTATGAAATATAACAAGAAATATATAACCATAATTGTTGCAAAATGATCACAGGTTTAAAATATATAGCTTCATGAACCACGGTTTACAGAATAAATGCTCATTAAGTAAAGAAATTCATGCATCACACCTTCGATGATGAACTGTAAATGAGTAAAGAGTTCAAAAATTATATCTGTTAAGATAACGTTGAGGTATTCACAACATAAAAAATGACGAAACAAATATTATTGAATAAATTCCCAATTCAAGATTGCATGGTTAAAATTGTGAAATCTTATTCTTAATCAAATCACTTAACTTATACAATAGTGGCTCTTATCATTTACTCATCTGTACAATTGTGTAAATCTTAGGCAAATACTTTTATGCACCAGTTGCACCGTGTAACTCAAGTTCATTTTAAATGGTATTATTGGTCACTATTAGTTGTTATCATTAAATACTAAGTGTTACTCTAAATCTTAAGATGCTACAAACTCCTATTTCCATCCACCAAGCAATTAAAGTCCAATGCCTATACATCAACAATATGAATTCCTTTTTCATAAAATTATAAGAATGACAGCCAAAAGAACACATATGCAATATTCAAGAATTATACTCTTCTCAGAAATAGTTTAATAATGAGTCCTGTTATTACAAGAGCAAAAAATAACAACTTGATACATAATGATAATACCTATATAGGAAATTCCGTGCTTCTTAATAACAACATGAATACTACAAAGTTGAATTATTCAATCAAGTGAAATAAACACACTTATAGAAAAATTAGAAGTCCATTCAAAGGCATATCTAAATATATGGTTTTTATTAGATCTAGTTAGATATCAACTTATTTAGGATCCAACAACTAGCTTCAGCAAATTTATCAGAACACCATAAACGTACGCACAAAGCTATCATGAAAATTATCTTTCATTTGTTTTTACCTTATGTCGCAATCCGTCCTGTTGAGTATCCCCGTCAATGCTCCGGCATCCTCCTGCTCAGATTGCCTGTTACTCGGTCACTTCGAACTTTATAGGGAAACAATGGCTTGACACCACAAAGGTATGAATGAAGAGAAGAGGCTGAAACACTCCATATATAGAGGTAGATTAGGGTTAGGAGGGGATTGAGGCTACATAAACGTTGTTTTCGGAGTGTAAGAATGGGCTTCCAAGAGGACAAAGAAATGAAATAATGGGCCAAACAAAATGGGCCTCAAATACCAACAATCTCCATCTTTCATCCAAATATCGTTTAATGATTTTACGAGGGAACTGCAGAAATCAACATTGTTACAGTACCTGCAATAAACACAAAGTTAATACAAGTGAAGTTATAACAAACACAAAGTGAACTATATCATCAAGAACACCAAATAATTACCGGAATAAAAAATTCAAAGTTTTAAGACCAGATCTAAACTTTTCAACAAGTAGACACTTTAGTACCCATATCTGCTGATTAAACTGAAATGGTATCTTTTTCAGATTAAATAAGCCATTAGCAACCACATCATGAATGTAATGAAATCTTAACATCAATATGTTTAGTCCTGTAAAAGAGAGAGTAGAAAATGGAAATTCATGTATTGTGTATATTAATAAGGTAGAAAGGCTTCCTTATTTATAGAGGGAGAAAGACCTAGGGTTACAATCTAAAACAAGGAAATTTTAAATAATGATCTACCTATTAAAAATAGAACAATTAAACTAGGAAACACAAATGGAAATAAAATCATAGGAAACACAAGAGAGAAAATCATAGCATAATCTTCAACATTGCCCCTCAAGCTGGAGCATCTCTAGCTTGGCACAAAGTTGTGAAGCAACAATAGTAGAAAACACAAACAGGAGACAGTAATAGTGACCAGAGAGAGGGCATAGGGCATCGATTCAAACAGTAGTCATGCAGGGTAAGATGCGAGTTATAATGAGTTGCGCAAGTCATAGTCTGTGGAAGGAGGTCTTCGCTGACATGCAGTTAGAGTTGAGTCTTCATATATAGAACCAACGACATAGAGGCACGCTTTAGGAAGCGGCGACACCAAGGGCAGACATAGAATTGCGTGCAAAAACGTAATACAAAACAGTTAACGCGAGCAGTGTTGCAGCATAAAAGTAGATGGCTTGTGTGCAGATTTTCATCACGCAACCAAGCAGGAGGCAATAGTAGAAAACAAAAGACGACAAAGCAGCAACCATAAAGAGGTAGCGCAAATAGGGTTGCAGAAGCAAGAAGCAGAGCGCGCAAAACAGTTAAGATGTGCAGCTATGGACAGTGGTGGCACAAGGACGGGTGCTGGTAGCAGGGCACGCACGAGGGCAGCGACGGCGGCAGTCGGCTACAGTTTTTCTGGTGATGGCGGCAACCAGTAAACAGATTAGGGTAGCAGATTTAGATTTAGTGTTTGCTATGGAATTCTATTGCATTCCCCTTTTCTTTACATTTTGAAAGATTAAAATCAAGACAGAAAGAAAAGAAACTAGGAATTCAGCGAGACTTTAACCTGCCCTGATACCTTGTAAAAGAGAAAGTAGTAGATGTGAATTCATGTATAGTGTATATTATTGAGGTGGATGACTAACCTATGTTATAGTAGGATAAAGACCTAGGGTTGCAATCTAAAACAAGGAAAGAATAAATAAAAGCTACGCACTAAACATAGAACGGCTAAACTCAGCAACATAATAAAGATAAAATCATAACATGGAAACACAATAATCTTCAACACGTCCTATCGTGAAAAAACTGGATTCTTACACCGATGTATGCCAGATTGACTATCAGAAAATGCAACATTACTATCTGGAAAACAAAATTAAGATAAAAGACCTTTTAACCAAATTGCATCTTCCACGGCCTCAGTTACAGCAACATACTTAGATTCAACATTTTTTTGAATGCTGCGGAGAAGGGGTACTGTGCTCTCCAAAGAGCAACTCACTTAAAGGGATTGTAGAGCTTCTGATCAGTCAAATTGGTAGCCAAAAGGCCAATCCAGGTATTGAATCCTGCCGCTGAGATGCTCAGTTGACTCCTGTTCCATACATACCATGGGGTTCTTTCTCCAAGAGAGGAACCAGTTGAACTGAGTTGATATAGGTACCTAACTAAGCGCATCTCTCAAGCAAGGACCGGTCCTCCTCAGCTAAGGACAATTGGCCAAAGGGAATTCAGTCGTAGATTGAACAACAATATGATGTAACAGAGATTCCATTATACAAAAGCCACACAAAGTGAACAAATAAGATGTTGATTTTATGTTGCTCCCTATTATTAGCATAATGGAAAGGGCAATGATATCCTAAAACATGAAAAATTAAGACAATGTATAGTAATATTTTAAAAACAATTCCTTTATAAGGACAACTAAAAAGAGAAATTAGGCATGATCATGTCTATCAAGAAACTAGAAATAAGAATAGTGTGATACACGCGAAAATTTAAAGTTTTTATCAAAAGGAGAAACTGAACACATCTAAAATGCATTAATTTATCAACAAGTTGTTTGGGTACTGAAAGGAGAAAGTCATTACTCATAAAAAAGACTGGACATACATCAATTGTAAGTATCATTTGACGGGATAACCTGCACGAAAAACCCTTACCTTCTTCGGATCTCGAAAAAGAAGCCTACTTCTTTTCTTGCATAAAGGTGAATGGTGAATGGCTCCTTTAGCGCAGCCTTGAAACTTTCGTAGCATGCAAAGTCGATATCCTAGGAAGAAAAACACATTAAATAAGTACGAATAAATTAAGTACCAAGAAAATACCATAGTTCAAGAAAGCACATTAGTATCCAGACATACTTCTGTAACTAAAACCTTGAGATTCGGTGCACAGTCCAGGAAGCTCGAAAGCAGTTCCCACCCACGGAAATCCATTTTATCCATCTTAAGCACTTCAAGATTTTCCAACCTAGGTAGTGGACAATCATTAAAGTGCAGAACCTGCATGAGAAAATAAGGAAACCATATTAATAGGTCATTGAATTAATCCTTCGACGGCATCCACAATGCCATTAAAAACATAATATCGTAAAAATATAATGATGGTATTCATGTGATGAGCTGTATGAATGAATAGACTGCGGGACACCACAAATAGTGAGTATTAATGTTCTTATAGTGGATGCTCTAAGCTATGAAAAGATGTGGATATATATAGAAGAAGCTTACCAAGATGAATGCAAATGACAACCGCAGCCTAGCAGCATTAGAGCAAGCTTTCACAAGGTCAATTGCTTGTTCACCATACTGATACGCATATTGAATAGCAGCTCGGTCAAGATCAAAACAAGCTCCCCAGAGAGAGTACAACATAGGTACCGAATAATTAAGAGCCAAGAAGCCAGAACACCTCAGATACCCAAGTTTTGGAGTGTCAAGCTCAATTTCACCATCAAGACTAAAGCGGCCAATATTTAATATCAAAGCTTTCAGTGAAGGGCTGCAGATCCGAAGTTTTTCTTCAAAGGGGCAAACACAATCGTCTACGATTAATTTGTCAAGCAAAGGACAAGATGCTACAAGGACATTGACTACATTAAAATTTGTATACCAAACAGAGAGTGTTGTCACGTTTGGTAGGTTAAACCTACAATCAGGAGCAATATCAGCAAGGTTTAAATACACATGTAAAGAGACTATATTGCACCCGTAAAGACTGTTGAACAGAAAGCTAGACTTCTTAAGCTGATAGATCAGAAGAATCAACTCCTTGACATTAAGACGTAATGCAGCAAGAATACAATCACCAATTTGTTGCCCATCATTGAAATTTTGGCAAATTAATCTGAGGGAAAGTATGGAAGGTACATCACGTAAAGTGACATTGAGTAGCTTATTCACAAAATACCTAAAGCTGATCTGACGGGTGCCGGAAAGTGATTCTGGGTGTAAAAGTAAAGTTTCATCTAACTCAACTATAAGATTGGGAATCGAAGAGTAAAGGTTTTTCCATTTGGTCGAGAGGATACATGTACCAACCGCATACTTGGTGGGGAGGAATGATAGGATATGACAAAGGATGTCTCTTGGTAAATTACTAATTATGTCTATTCCACCAGAAATAGTGCCATCGTCATCCATGGGGTTACAACAAGATTTGTAAATAAGCATTCAAAAGGAGAGATGTGTCTTTTCAACGATCCCTTGCTACGTTTTTACTAGATATGGCTTATTTCTTGACTTGCAATCAGAAGATGGCAATCTATTCTTCGTTGTTCTTTGGAGAAGTCACATATTGTGAGCATGCAGTAATGTTCCAGACTCTCCCTGAGAAATCAAAAGGCATGTTATACACTTCATGTTTTTGTCATACAAGAAATCTAATTATGAGTGAAGTAATGAAATTTTTTATTTTAATTATGAAAATAGGCTTGTTAAATTTTATGCCGGTTTTTTTAGTAAATATTTAACTCAAATCGTCATCCTACATTCCTACTTTCTTGTGTCATGCCTTAATACAATGCCTCTTAACCCAATTTATGAAATATAACAAGAAATATATACCCATAATAGTTGCAACATAATCACAGGACTTAAAATTATATAGCTTCACGAACAACGGCTTAGACAATAAATGTTCATTAAGTAAAAACAATCATGTATCACATCTTCAATGATGAAGTGTGAGTGAGTAAAGAGTTCAAAATTTATATTTGATAAAATAATTTTGAGGTATTCACAACATAACAAAAGACCAAACACATATTATATAAATTCCCAATTCAAGTTCACATGGTCAAAATTGGGAAAACTAATTCTTAATCAAATCATTTAACTAGTACAACAGTGGTTCTTATCATTTACTCATGTGTACAATTGTATAAAATCTTAGGTAAACACTTATATGCACCAGGTGCACCGTGTAACTCAAATGTGTTTTAAATGGTATTAGTAGATCAGTATTAGTTGTTTTCATTAAACGATATTAGTTCAGCCAAGTGTTACACTAAATCTTAAGATGCTACAAACTCCTATTTTCACCCACCAAGCAATTAAAGTCCAAAGCCTATACATAAAAATATGAATTCCTTTTCATAGAATAATTAGAATGACAGCCAAAAGAACAAAGATGCATTTTATACTCTTCTCGGTAATAGTTTGATAACGAGTCCTATTATCAAAAGAGCAATAAATAACAACTTGATACGGAATGATATTACTAGTATACGAAATTTCACGCTTCTTAATAACTATTAGTATGAATACTACAAAAAAAGTTAAACTATTCAATCAAGTGATATAAACACAATCATAGAAATATTAGAATAAGTCCATTCAAAGGCACGTCTAAATAATTTTTTTTTATAAGATCATTAATAAAATCTCAACTTAATTAGGATCCACCAACTAGCTTCAGCAAATTTATTAGAACACCAAAAAAATACGCACACTGTATCATGAAAATTCTCTTTCACTTATTTTTACCTTATGTCGCAAACCGTCCTGTTGAGTATCTCAGCAATGCTCCGGCATCCTCCTGCTCAGATCGCCTATTACTCAGTCCCTTCAAACTTTATAGGGAAACAATGGCTTGAGACCACAAAGGGATGAACCAGTAAAGCTTACTCTGAATGCACCCTCAATAGCCCATTTTCTCCTCACTCTTCTCACCTTGTTTCTCTATAAAATTGCAGCCTTTCTATCTCACTAAGAGAAGAGAAGAGGCAACACACTCCATATATAGAGGTAGATTAGGGTTAGTAGGGGATTGGGGCTAAAAAAGGGCTGCCTTAGGAGTATAAGAATGGGCTTCCAAAATGAAAAGGAAATTAAATAATGGGCCAAACAAATTGGGCCACAAAACACCAACAATCTCCACCTATCGCCCAATACTGTTTCAATGTACTCAACTACTCGTGAATAAAACTGCAGAAATCACCATCGCCTTAAAGCATCTGCAACAAACACAAAGTTAATACAAGCGAAGTTATAACAAATACAAAGTGAGATACATCATAATGAAGGCCAAACACGTCCAATAATCACCAAAATCAAAATTCAAGGTTTTTCGACAAGATCTAAACTTTTCAGCAACTAGACACTTAGTACTCATATCTGCTGATTAATGTTACGATCCCACATCAGATCCACAATAAATTGTGGATGGGTACTTAAGTGGGAGTCAATCTTCCACTCTTGAGTTAGCTTTTGGGTGGAGTTAGGGCTTCCATTCTTGAGTGCCTAACAATTGGTCCGACTTGCCGGATCCCGGACGTGGTACGGAAGATGGCTACCTAGGGAAAGGGCCGCTCGACACCGGGAACCAAGCTGAGCGGGTCTGCCTGGGTCGCTGAAGGGGCCCCAGAGTGAGAGCCGTCCGTGAACATCCGGCTTTCAAGGGGGGTCGATTGTTACGATCCCACATCGGATATAGTCAAGAATGGAAGCAGTAACTCCACCCAAAAGCTAGAGTGGAGGATTGACTCCCACTTAAGTACCCATCCACAATTTATTGTGGATCCGATGTGGGATCGTAACAATCGACCCTCCTTGAAAGCCGGACATCCACGGACGGCTTTCACTCTGGGCCCCTTCAGCGACCCAGGCAGACCCGCTCAGCTTGGTTCCAGGTGTCGAGCGGCCCTTTCCCCAGGTAGCCATCTTCCGTACCACGTCCGGGATCCGGCAAGTCGGACCAGTTGTTAGGCACTCAAGAATGGAAGCCCCGACTCCACCCAAAAGCTAGCTCAAGAGTGGAGGATTGACTCCCACTTAAGTACCCATCCACAATTTATTGTGGATCCGATGTGGGATCGTAACAATTAAACTGAGATGGTATCGTATTCAGATTAAATAACCATTAGCAACCACATCACGGATGTAATGAAATATAACATCAATATGTTTGGTACTCTGTACGTATGCCAGATTGACTATCAGAAAATACAAAAACATTACCATTAAAACAAAATTCAGATTAAAAAAACCTTTTTACCAATTTGCCCCTTTCACGGCCTCAACCACAACAGCATTTTCAGATTCAGTCATAGGTTTTGTAACAATATGTTTTAACAGAGATTTTATCACACAAGAGCCACACAAAGTGTACACATAAGATGTTGATCTTTTGTTGTCCCTATAATTAGCAAATAGTTTACGTCAGCAGATTTAAAAAATTTAAGACTGACATTCAAAGAACCATTCAAGTATCTAAAAAGTCAATTCAGAGCCTCCAATGAGACTTACCAGGATTCATCAAGTATCTACTCAAGCAAGTAACAACATAAGCAATATCAGGCCTAGTGTTTGCCATAATAATACATCATAGAACCAATTGCATTAGTGTAAGCAATAGTTTTTATATAATTAATTCCAGTTTCAGACTTGGGAGACTAATCCTTACTTAACATAAAATGGACAACAAGAGGAACATTCATAGACTTGGCAGCAGACATGGAGATTTTACTCAACATAAGATATCCGAATAAGAAAACGGTGCGTCATCAACAGAATGAGCAAGAACACTCAAAACACTTCATTTAAAGTAAAGATAATGATCATATGAACTCATATTGAACTTTTAGTAATGCATGAAAATATCAAATTTCTTGTTCCGTTCCCAAGGAGATTGTTTCAACCATAAAAGGAATTTTTAGCAAAAACCACATAATCAAGTTTTTGTTGTCAACAAAGCCTTCTGGCTGCCTCATAAAAATTTCTTTATCCAATTCACCATGCAAAAAGATACTCCCTCCATCCCAACTCTTTCTTCACACCACCTTTTTTTTGTGTTTTTGTGAGCAAGTTGTTTATTAGTATTTAAAATGATAAAGTTACTTTTAAGAAGGGGTATGATAGATCTCTCCTCTATTATATGTCTCCTTAAAAATTACTTTATCATTTTAAATACTAATAAAAAAACTCGCTCGCGAAAACACGAGAAAACAGTAACTGTGAACACAGAGTTGGGACGGAGGTAGTAGTTTACTTAATTTTTTTATCTCCCAGTAAAAATGTGCAACTAATACAAGCATAATAAAAGCAAAGATTTGTGTCTGATCCATCCCCTCATTTGAGTAAAAACCTTAGCCACGAGAGTAGCTTTTAATCAAACACTTACAGTCCACAACGAAACAGCTTTCAGGTTTAGGTACAAAAATCCAAGTTAGCTTAACATGAAAATACTTCATTTCATCTTACATAGCATTTAGCTACTCAAACCTGCACGATGCTTTAAAAATACACATTCGCGCAGATTTTGAGTACAGATTTGGTTACTATTTATATCTGCCTAGAACATCAAGTCAAAAAAATTGAAACTTTAAATTATTACTATTTCATTTCAGTAGTAACCTAATTTTTCTTTCAGTTTTTAAAGCTGACTAATAAAATGCTAAATTATTAAAATAAAAGTGAAAAACAAAGGATTGGCCTCGTTAAAACCATCAGCAGGAAAAAGAGTACCCACAAAAAAAAATCCAAAAAATAAAAACGCAAAAAATTGAGGAAGGGCAAGCCTAGCAAATGACCGCATGCAAGATCCCATGGTAGAGTCGTAAAGAATCTGCCAACTGGAAGGAAATGTGCCCAAGATACTGAACTACATGACATAATTGGGGGCAAATTACTACTTTACAGTATCATCAGATTTCCATACAAGAATTGACTACCCTGGAGTGAAAATTATACAGCAAAACTGACTTACAAATTGTACACATAAGAGACTAAGGCACGGAGTTAAAAAGCATACGATGTAACAACTCGCCATAAATAATTCTGAAATGACAACTACTTGAAACAGAAGTTTAGGCTTTTAGCTATTAGAGGAAAATGAGGTTCGAGTGGTCAATGCAATTCACATTATGAATCGACTTTGATGGGCAGTTGAGTACATTTGTGAGTATGAACAAAATCAGAGATGTAAGGAAACATTAAACATCAAAAAAAAAAAAAAAGCTTAAGTTGTTGCATCAAGCATGACACAATACTAGGCTTATAAAATATGCATCGTCAAGTAGTGTCCCATGTATAGGTCATGCTGTCACTATTTACCAACAACGATCTCCCGCACATTCAGTGTTAAATTACAACTTATAACCAATTGTAAAAATATATCATGTCTCCATTTTTGCACACAAAATCATCAGTTTAAGAAGCAAGTCTCTTCCAGTTTTATGCAAGTAATTCTTTTACACTCTCTAGATTGATAAAACCCAATGTAGAATGACATAGTAAATACCAGCACAAAGCAATACCTACATTAGCTTACAAGATAAGAAAATGTTTCATTTTTCAACTGTGGCACAATTTTCTTAATTATCACCATAAATTTATCATCTTTACCTTCTCCTTGCAATTCATCGAGTAACATGGATGCAGTAGATGAATCAGCTGAGAATCCCCTTTCGTAAATTCCTCCAATAGTGGCTTTCCCTTGTAATAATAGCTCATTTCTCTTTAGAAAACTCAGGATACAAAACACTTTTTTCCACTTCAACAATGCTGCATTGGACTTCCACAGAACTGGATAAGCTCACAGCAACGTCCCTCATGGTTGAAGGATGAAATTTGACACTTTTTAGAATCTTTCTCTGAATTCTGGGTGGAAGGAACTATGAAAATGACAGGGTTTTGTTGAAAATACAGAGAAAATGAGGGAGAACAATTTTTTTAAACGAGCAATATTCCATTTCAAGAATTCTTAATTAATTCCTACTGTGTTCAAATTCAAATTCGCGATGTTTGGTGTGTAAAATCAAGCTTGCATAACCTACCCGAGATAGCATACTCCCAAAAACCGTGTCATCATGCTCCCGCATTTCGTCGAACATGTAACGGGCAACAGCACAGTTGTGATACATTGATAATTTAGAAGCTCCTCTAAGAATCAGCATAGTTGTAGAATCATAGGCCCTTTCCCTCACTTCTTTCTGTGCATATTACGCCGAGGGATTACAACAATGGCGTCGCAGGGCCCAAAAGATCAAAACAAAGAAACAGTAGAGTGAAATTGAGGGAACCGAACAATTGTGAGAAGGAAAGAAGAAATTTAGGAGATAAACATCAAAATATTCAGTAATTCAATCTTGAAAAGGACAAGATTTGATTACAGTTCACGCAAAGATGGAAGAAAAGCATTCCGAATTTTTTGCTTCGATTAATGTGCGACATGTGACGGTGGCTTGCCGTCGAACCTTTTGCAGCTTATCTTTGGGCCTGGGTTGTGAGGTGAGATTTTGGGCCTGGGTTTGTAAGGTGGGTTTGAGGTGAATACTTGTTGGATATTTCGGAAGGCTCCAGTTATTCACACCCCCTTATCTTTGCCCTTATTTTTAGAAAGTAGCACCCTTCTCTTATATCTCACTTTTCAAGTTGTAATATCACATTTCAAGTTGTCCTTATTTTCAATTTTGCTTCTTCAAGAATGATAATTCCATTTTCACGTGAATATTGTTCAAAATGATAATTCCATCTCACATTTCAATTTTGCTTCTTCAAGAATGATAATTCCATCTTACACGCTAATTTTGCTTATTTTCAATTTTGCTTCTTCACATTTGCAAAAGAATATTCATCTTCAAGGAAAAAAAAACACAATTTTTTATTTATTTTCATTAGAAAACATTATTAACTTAAAAAATTTCATATCAAAATTTAAAAATTTATAGAAATTTACATATGTAAAACCTACAATTACAATCTCAAAATTTATATATATTCATCTTCATTACGACATGAACATGTTCATCAAATCACATGAACATGTTCATCTCCAATTTCAGATCCTCACCTTAAGAATTTAACAAACTCAAATCTTCATAAATGGATCTTCAAATCTTCAAAAAACTTCCACATCAACAACCCAGATCTTAAAAAAAACCGAGATCTTCATAAAAACCTTCAAAACTGCATCCTAACAACAAAAAATCCAGAAAAAAAAATCAGATTTCAAAGAAATCAAATCTAACAATTCTTCAAAATAGGCACAAACCCCACTCAAATTCTGAACTTGTACCAAATAAATAACAGCCACAATCTACAATTTTGATCAATCAGTGTTAAAATACTAGGGGTTGTACAGTGAAACTAGTTAAAATTCACACACAGGGTGGGTGAAAGCGAAAATTAACCTGGGCCTTGACAACTTCAATTCATAAGAATTAACTAGAAATGGAGTTTGTCGAGGAGATGTGAAGTGGGCCGTTGCAATTGTTATGGCGGCGGAGGTTGAGGTCGCGCGGCGTCGTGGTCTCGGTCGGAGGCCGCGGGGTCGGGGGTTAGGGGCTAGAGGTGGTGGCCGCGGCGGCGGGAGAAGGGTGGTGGCCGCCTGCTCTGTTTTTTATTTTGGGGTTCTTCAATGGCCGGGTGATGAAGGTGACCTAGGATTTTTAAATTTGAAATGATAATCATTATTAATAAAATATTATTTAATACTTAAAAAAAATTACACCTCAATGTCTAAATCAAATATATATATATATATATATAACATTCAAATTAAATTATAATAACAACTTATAAGTTCGTTGAGTTTTCATTTTTTAGAAGTTTTTTTTATTTAATATACATATGTAGCAAGAATAACATAAATTCTAATTTATAACAATAAGTTCGTATCAAATTCTTTCATAAACATATGCAGAAAGTATAACCTAACATAAATTCTAGTTTATAACAAAAAAAAATTATTTAATGCTTTTATAAAATAACCAAACAATCATCATACAAATAATAAGCATGGATAACTCTTTCATAAATTAACTCAATAATTAAAAGAAAAACATGAATTAAAAATTTTAAAATACTGCTCATTATTTAAAAAAATATATATCTTTAAATTTAAGAGAGTACTAGTTTTTGCGTTTTATCAAAATGGAAGGAGTTGCGCTAATAATAAAAATAAAAATAGGAGGAGGTGAGTACTCAAATATTTAAGTTACTACTCATTTTGCTGATTTCCTATGGAAAAAAAATATACAAATGCATGACTTGAGGTTTGAACACAGGATGATTTAGGCATGAAGAACAAGTCACAACTACACATTTGAGCTTGCATAGCTGCACTTGGACAGCCCTTTTTTCAAACAGCTCTCCAAGCTATATCTTGGAGAGCGGTTTTAATTTTAAAAAAAAAAGAATAGACAGCGGTTGACAACCGTTGTGCAAGGGTTTAGACAGTGGTTTTGAACCGTTGTCCAAGGTAATAGTTTGGACAGCGGTTCCAAACCGCTGTCCAAGTGTTCGGAAAATTTTAATTCAAGGTCAAATCGCGAACCAGGCTTCAATTTTTCCCCAAATTAAATCAAGTGTCTCCTTCCTCTACCCTAATCGAACTCGTCGCTCGTCCTCCCATTCGCCCGTTGTCGTCTTCCCATTACCTCTTATATTTCCCCCAAATCGCGAACCATGCCCTAGCCTCTTCCTCCCTCTTCCCCAAAGACGAAGCCCTAGTCAGCCGTCTTTCTCTCCTTCTCATTGCGTCATCGGGTAAGAGCCCTAATTTCCTTCAAACCAAACCACTAAGATAACTTGGTGTTTGATAGTATTAACGTAGAAGTTGAGGTTGAGGTTGGTGTTTGATACAAACCACTAGCATAGTTTTAACGTAGAAGTTGATAGCATAACTTGGTGTTTGATAGCATAACTTTCCGATTCATTTGAGAATTGAGGTTGGACTAAATTGGTGATAAATTAACGTAGAAGTTTGATTAATTGGCAGTGTACTTGTAATTAATTCGAAATCAAATTTGATCTTAAAATATTGGTGTATATATATTGGTGTTTAATGCACTCAAGGTGTTTGATAGTATGCTTGTGTGAGGATTTAAGCATAAATTAGTGTTAATTTATTAGGATTAATGTTGTTAGTGTTAGAGATGAACAACTTGTTAGAGATGAATATATATATATTGTGTGGCTTGACTTGATTTTTTATGCTAACTTAGATATGAACAATTGATGCACTCAAGGTGTTTGATAATATGTTTGTGTGAGGATTTAAGCATAAATTAGTGTTAATTTATTAGGATTAATGTTGTTAGTGTTAGAGATGAACAACTTGTTAGAGATGAATATATATTGTGTGGCTTGACTTGATTTTTTATGCTAACTTAGATATGAACAATTGATGCACTCAAGGTGTTTGATAATATGCTTGTGTGAGGATTTAAGCATAAATTAGGATTAATACATTAGGATATATTTTGGTTATATTAATTTGATGATTTGGTGAATGGATAGTAGTGTGTTGCTTTAGATGATTAATGATGGTACATTAGGTTATATACATTGTTTTGAGATGCAACAAATCCTTAGATACATGCAATATACAAACCTTAGGTACTACCACATTCTATATGCAAGTTTTATACATTAGGATTGTAATACTTTTAGGTTTAATACATTAGGATATAAACATTATCTTGAGAAACACTTCATATTGTCTTTTCTATAGGCATCTCTAGTTCTATATGGATCGAAAGTGGGTTCGAGCAGATCGATTATCAGATGAGTATAGTAATGGGGTGAAAAAGAATTTTGTAATCATGCAATTAGACCTTCGACCGACCCTCGGTACATTCGATGTCCGTGTTGGAAATGTATGAATGGAAAAAACCGTTAGTGGTCGAGAAAGTCTGTTTGACCACTTGATGATTCACGGTATTGATAAAACATACACCGTTTGGACATATCATGGTGAGGGAAGAGATGGATGTAGCTCAAGCAACCTAGAAACTGACTTTAGGTTTGAAGATACAGTGGATGCAGATATTTTCAATGATGTACCGACTGTTGATACATCAAGTGGGGATGATGATGATCTGCGAGATCACCCTTATATGTCAGAGAAGTTAAGGGATTATTTGGATTTGTGGGGGGGTGTAAGAATGCAACAAAACCTGTCATTTGTGTTGATATTGTTCAACCTAAAAGCAGCTCACCAGTTGTCCGATGAGTGCTTCACAAGTATGCTAGAAACCGGTTAGTGGTCTATTGCCTGATGGAAATGTACTGCCTAAGAGAGCATATGATGTTAAACAAATGCTCAAGTCCATCGGGTTAACACATCGAAGAAAATTCATGCTTGTCGGGGTGATTTATCTTTATTTGAAAAGGAGTATGCGGACCTCGAGGAATGTCCCAAGTGTGGACTAAAGCGATATAAGAAAAATAAATCTCCCCGAAGGTGATGTGGTACTTTCCAATAATACCAAGATTGAGGAGAATGTATATTTTTTGTGGATCTAGAAATTTAAGATGGCATCATGATGATAGGATCAAAGATGGAATCTTTAAGACACCCTCACGATTCACTTTGGTGGAAGACATTCGATGTCGAGGCATCCGAATTTGGTACCGAAACCCACGACACTTGCGTCTTGCACTCTCAACTCGACGGAATGAATCATTTCGGTATCCAAAGTACCAACCACAATTACATGGCGATGATTACATTAGTTTATAAACTTTCACACGAGTTGTGCATGAAGCGCACTTACATGATGTTGTCTATGTTGATATCAAGACTCAAACAACCTGGTAACGACATAGATGTATATCTGGCTCCTTTGATAGAGGACTTGAAGCTCATGTGGGATGAGGGTGTCGATGTGTATGATGCTTGTAGAAAGGAGAATTTCAAGTTGAAGGCCATGCTGTTTGGAACTATCAATGACTTTCCCGCTTACGGGAATCTATCTGGATATAGTGTGAAAGGGGCTGATGCATGTCCTTGTTGTACCAAGAAGACACATCACATTCGTTTGAGACATTGTAGGAAGACCGTTTATATAGGACATAGGAGGTGGTTGGACCCAACCCATAAGTACAGAACAATGACCGATGCATTCGATGGCACAATTGAGACAGGTGAAGCACCACGTTTATTATCAGGTTCGGATGTATTGAATGAGATGAAGAATATCGACACACAGTACGGAAAGATCTTCGCAAAGAGTGTCCCCACTAGCGGTTGGAAGAAGGAATCAATTTTCTTTCAATTTCCCTATTGGAAAGAGTTGTATGTTAGACACTTCATTGATCTAATGCACGTTGAGAAGAACGTTTGTGCCAGCTTGCTCAACACTCTCCTAGCTGATAAGAAGTTCAAGGATGGTTACAATGCAAGAATGGATATGATTGATATGGGAATAAGAGCAGAATTAAAACCTATGCCTAGAGAAAGGGGTCAACCGTTCTTACCTCCTGTTGCACACACCTTATCCAAGAATGAGAGAAAAGAGTTACTTTAGCTGCTAAAGGATGTGAAAGTACCAGAGGGTTATTCCTCCAACATACAGAGACTTGTATCAGATGATGACGTGAGACTGATGAATCTGAAATCGCATGACTATCATGTCATCATGGAGACTTTCTTGCCCATTGCAATGTGTTCAATCTTGCCTGAAAATGTGCGCATAACCATAACAAAGTTATGTTGGTTCTTCACGGCAATGAGTAGCAATGTCATGGATCCTAGAAAATTGCTTGGTTTTAAGAGACAGATTGTGGGGACTCTCTGTGAGCTTGAGATGTATTTCCCTCCATCATTTTTTGATATAATGGTTCACCTAACAGTTCATTTGGTACGAGACAAGGATGTGTAAAGTATGCGATGGATGTATGGTGTAGAGAGATATATGAAAGTGCTCAAAGGATATGTGATGAATAAGTCCAGGCGGAGGATGCATTGCAAGATCTATTTATTTAGTAGAAGAAGCGATGAAGTCTATCGGTGCGAATTTATCCGAATGTCGATGCAATTGGACTTCCGGTTAGCCATCTTAAGACACCAATAGGATGGATGGTGAAGGCATTCTGGGTGGTCAACTTTGTAAGTGTTAGCATGAAGGAACTAACACGGATGCACTTGCGTGCTTCACAACTTCGGTTGACGTCTTTTTTTTATTGACTGACATGCGATCACTTTGGCGAGAGAAATCCCACCGAGAGATAGATCATGGATTGAAGTTGAGCACAATCGCACGTTTGTAGGATGGTTCAATGGTTATGTAGCAAATATGTTGTCACGGGAAAGCGTAATCGATTGAATGAAAAGAGTTAAGTGGTTATCGAGAATGCCCGATAGACATGTATATTCATACAAGTGTTATCTTAGCAGCGGATACACATTTTATACCGAGATCATGATGCCACAAGTACTATGCAGAATAGTGGATTGTCCATTTCCTGAATTGCAGTGGATCAATCAAATACTACTTACTTTAGGCAGTTGTCAACATTTGGGAACTCGACTATGTTGTTCACCGTCAACCAATCTTCGAGTGTAGTTGGGTGAGGATCCTAACGGGGTCCAAGTTGAAAGTTCGGTTTCGTGACGCGTTGATTTGAAGAATGTGGGATCTGAGATGACCCCTTACATAATGGCGATCAAGCTCAACAAGTTTTCTATGTCCCGCAGTTAATAAGAAATGGTCCATTGTGGTTACGTCAAACAAATTTAACAATAGTTTCGGATTAGCGACCATGTCGATGAAGATGTTGACATAATTGATGATCCTTTTCAAAACTTCACTCATTTTGTACCATCTTTCGATGATCCTGCAAATCCACGCCCATACCAGAGAATAATTAGAGATGATGATGAATATGGCAATTCGGATCTTGTTAACATTTATGGTCATGAACGAGAAAGGTCAACCAAAAAAACGAAAAAAAAAAAACAAGTGCTAAAAAGAAATGTAAGACTTTATTGAATGTTGTTTCTTCTGCTATATTAAATGTTGTTTCTTTTGATTTGTTAAATAAAGTGAATTGTTAATCAACAGGTTCCGAGGCAACGAGATAATGAACATTGTGGACATTTTGTGTGTTGCTCTATTGAAGACATAATCCGCGCTTCTCTAACGAACATTCCTCTCAATGTAAGTCAATTTATCGATTTATTTAAATTATTATTAATTGAATAAAAATTCATACTATATTGATTGATTCGTTGTTTGCAGTTTGTCTATGAACGTGAGCTCAATTCTTACTCTAAGAAAAGACTGGAGAAATGGAAAAACGAAGGGTACCTTTTACAATCGATTCTTATATTCATACGATATTGTTGAACGTTGTTTGAAATTTTGGTAGCATGTAATTTCTTTTATATATTTGTGATGATATATATTTCATGTTTTTTGTGTATTGGACGTATATATGTTTATGATTGTATGTTTATTTATTTCATGATGTTTATGTTTATTAATTTATTTGATGTTTTGGTATATATATGTGGTATAAGTTTTGGTTTATGATTTTATTATAGGATTTTTGGTTTATGGTTTATGGTATTGGACGTATATATAAGTTTTGGTTTATAGTTTTATTATAGGATTTTTAAAATATAAATTAATAATTAAAAAATATATATATTGGACAGCGGTTTTCAACCGCTGTCTATGTAAAATAATAAACGAATTTAAAAAAAAAAATTGACTTAGGTTAATGGTTGATAAATTGTCAAAGTTTTAAACTTGAAAAGCGGTTAAAAAACATTGTCAAAGTCTTTTCTTGGACAAATGGTTTTTATCACCGTCAAAAACGGGACGGTGATACTGAGAGAAGCGGTTTTAACCGCTTCTCCAAGATCATTTTTTAAATTGTAAAGCTCAAATGTGTATTAGTGAGTTACACCACTGGGCTAAATGATATATTATAACTAAAGTTATATACTAGTAAATATTATTTCAATTGGGAGGTACAGCTACTGCATAAGTCCACCCCTGCTGGGGCGAGGTGGGGGAAGGGGGAGAGGAAGGGAGTGTGGTGATTTTGAAGAGAGAGAGGGGGAGAAGTTGGAGAGAGAGACGGTTGAAATGAGAGAAATTAGGGTAGGGGGTATTATTGGATTTTCATCCCTACTTTTGGACCTAGTAGTTATTTTTAAAAGGTGTTGGACCTATGAGTACTTGGACTCTATATTTTGGACCTACGAGTCATTAATTCAAGTAAATAATTGAGTTGTGTGTATGTTGAGGCCAAAAGTAATGATATTTTGTGCAAATTTGTGAATATTGTTATGATAAAGTTTATGAAGGGATTTTTTTTTTTAAGTGTGCAAGTAATGTTGAGACGTCCAAATAAGAAAGTCGTCCAGATAATTGTGGGGCGGATGGAGTATTATTTTATTGTAATTAAGAAAGGACTCATATACTCCTGAATAACTAAATTTTTTAAATAATTCATACTTAATAGACCACTTTTCACTTTATTATAAATTAAAAAGTCACGATTTAGACTTCTCAATTTCACACGATCAGTCTGTTGTTTTTATCTTTCAGCATCGTCCACCACCATAACTTAGTTCGTGTATTGTGTAGCAACTATAGTGGGTGGAGAACCTATGAAGTTTGGAATGTTGAATGTTTTATGTTATTATTAGTTTAATGTTTAGGTTTATTGAAAATATCATCGTTTCGAAACAACAATATGCCAAAATATATCATTATTTTTTAAAACTATATACCGAAATATATAGAATCTATACATACATAAAAACAGCAATGTCCACCAAAAAATGTTCCTCTCATTTTCTCCACTCCCTCTTTAGATTTTGAGCCTAATTTTCCCCACTCTCTTCTTGGGTTTTGGCCTCATTGATATTTTGTGAAACTTTTAATTCGTCCGGTAAGGCCCAAATTAATATTTTGCAAAAAAATTTGTTCATCCAGTAGAGTCCAAATTAATATTTTCAGAAGACATACTGTGTTCGTTTTATTTTTATTTCGAAAAGATATTGACATTTTAATATTTTCCATAAAGTCTATTAATTCCAAATTCCAATATTTGCGAAAAGCATATTAAGTCCAAATTCCAATATTTGCGAAAAGCATACTAAGTCCGTTTAATTTTTATTTCTAAAAGAATTTGACATTTTAATATCTATACATATATAAAAATAGGATATTTATCCCAAAAAATTATTCCCGTTTATTTTTCCACTCTCTCCTTGGATTTTGGGCCTCATTTTTTCCACATTCTCTAATTAATTAACTAAATCACTATTTAATTCGAATATATTTTGTATTATTTTTATAGTGGTCTTATTTAATTGCTTTACATAAAATTAAATAAATAAATTTTAATTTTACAATACTGATACGATAAATTATTAATTAGAGAAAAATCTCAATATAAATTTTGTAATCAACCTAATAACTTTAAAATAATGCATCTTTTTTTTTTAATTTCATTAGATTTTAATTGTTGTTCTCATGATACAATGTTATTTGACTAATGTAATCGGTATTGACAAAAACTCGTGTGAACTCGATTTTTTAAGTATCACTGTTATGTACAAAAACTATAAATGTTATGCATAAAAATTATCATTGTTATACACAAAAATAATCACTGTTTAAAAAATATTTTATATTTATAAACAGTGAAAGTTTCTGTACATAACAGTGATAGTTTTTGCACATAACAGTGATAAAGTTTATGTATAGACCTGATTCACAGGAGTGTTGCTCATGTGTATTTTGCTATCTATTTTATTAAATAATTAGTTTTTAGATTAATTTTGTTTAAGTAGATTTAAGACAAATATTTTTTTTAATTGACAATCTAATATTAATATACATAAAAAAAATGTATATAATTAAAATATTAAAAGAGAAATTTGTTACATAATATAGTAAATGATACCCGTCGAGCATTCTCAGGTGAAATACTAGTTTTGTGAAAAAATAACAAGTTTCAAAAAATTCCTTTTAAAAATCTCTAATAATTTCATCAAAATCCGAAAATTTGGTGGAATTTCAAAACACCTAGTTCGAAAATCACTTTACCTAGTTTTTTTTTTAAAAAACACACTTCAATTTTCGATAAAAACCTTAAAAAATATGATAATTTCATAGTCATCGTTTTCACCATTACCGGTCACCACTGTAAAATGAAATGCCTAGTCGTCGTCCGTCTCGACAGTGTTGATCGTGAAAGTTATTGTGATGTTGTGTTCGTCTTAAACGATATTAGTTTAGGATGACATAATTCAACTATTTGAGAGTGGGTGTCACAATTCGAAGAAAAATGGTAAAGTGTAGCATTTTAATTTCCTGAAAAGGTGAAAGAATTGAAAGTGAATGTTACATATATAATTGAGATTGAGTGCCATAATCCAAACAATTGAAAGTGAACTGTACATATAACATACGAGGCATGTGAGACGGTTTCACGGTGAGACGGAACATACTTTGAATATTGGCGTTTTAACACTTTAGGAGAGAAAGATATTGATTGTGTTAGTTTGTACTCTATCTCATATATGAGACCATCTCATATAAGTTTTTGTCATATAATAATATATAATTCAATTAAAAATGTCAAAAAATCGCACTCTTAACTTTTTGAAGAAAAAGATTCCCCACACAGCACACACTCTATCTAAGATTATCTTTATCAACAAACACCCACAACCCAATCTTCTAATAAATAATTAATTTCTCTCCTCCACATATACAACCTATAATTCAATCAATCTTCATTTTTTTTCATATTTTATCAACAAACACTCACAATTCAATCTCTTAATAAAACAATCTTTCTTTTTCACTATTTAATAATTATATTTATCTATAATCAATTTTTATTATATTAATAAGATGGTATATTAAATTATTTGATATTTAAAATGCGTAACTATAATAAAAAAAAATTACGATACACTTAAAATAAAATTACAATCTCAATAATAAAATTTAAATTACAAAAATTTAAATATAAAATTGTAAATAAATATATCAAGTTACAAATAGATGTGCAAAATACAACAATGCGGAAGATAAATATTGTGATTCAAAATGTATCAATATTGATCTCTATTTATAGAGGGAAAAAATTATGAATTTTGATATAATTTTTTTTATTAATAATATATCAAAACATAAAATCAAATAATTACATAATAAATATTATGAAGTCCGGTTATAATGAACACGTGGCAAATCTTTCTTAGCAGCCCAATGCATTGAGACCAGTGCCAATTTCAGTTCGCAAGACCGAATTGTTCATGTGAAATTGCATGAATTTTAATTTTTTTTAATTATTATTTTTTGTCTTCTTGCGGCAGGGGTTCACATGAACTCAACGATAAAGATAGTCTAATAATTTGCCACAAATTGTTCAATTAATGAAATATTATCAAATATGTGTGTTATTCAGAGAAGAGAGTAAATGATTATACTTTGAATATTCAAAGTTATTAGGAAACAGATAAAGATCTTGCAAATAGCATCATAATTTGTGGCTCTGATAATTTGCTGCAAAATTCAAGATTTTCCAAACCCCTTGATTTTGACCCCTTTTGTAATTTTAGCCATTTGGGAGAGGTCTTACATCCATCAACAGCATGAAAAACAATTACCGATGAAATTGGCTCGTTTACAGGGATGTAATCAAATCAATTCATTCCGGATATATTTGGCCCCTTCAAGAATTCCAAGAGGTCTATTTCAAATTACATGAAATGATAGCTAAACCACTTAAATTAAAAGCAACAACTCCACACAAAGGAAACAGCACTGCGAAACTATTGATAATTTGATATTGAAAGATGTTGCATAAGGAAACTAATTTTTATTTTATCTATATTTACAATAAAACAGGAGAAACATACCATAAAGTAAAATTTCTTACATATGTTAGACATCCAACCCCGATTTCTTTTGGACTTTCCATTAGTACTATATTACCAATCCTGAGCTATTAGATTAAGAAGCTGCAGCAATAGAAGGCCAGTGAGATTCGTTTTGGATGAACATAGACGGCGAAGTATTCCTTTCCGTTTCATATTGGCTTTTTACCTCGTCCTCTTCTTCATCATCTTCAGCATCCCACAAGAATCGAGCATATGAAGCCAGAACATAACTACAAGAAATCAACATCGATTCAGGGCAAAGTTCAAATAGTGTTTGGATATGTATCCCCATGAGCAAAAGATAAAGTAAAATCTATATCATCTTGATATGGCTTAATTGCTATACTAAATTCACTACTTTTTCACAAATTGCAAGCTAATTTAAATTTTTTAGTTTTGGCAAATAAAACCTCAATTTAAAAAATAAAAATAAAATTGCACTGCAAACTTCTGGGCAAATCGGCTCTTGCCCGTTTCTGACGTGACATCTTACTTGGCAACAATTTAAATCTTAAACGACGTTGTTCACCCTAATTACTACCCAAAAATAAACTTGTGTGAGACAATCTCACGGAATATATTTTACGAGACTAGATCTGATTTAATCGGATCATGTTGCCTTGTAGGAGACTAACAAGAATGATTTTGGTTAATGGGCGGACTTAACTAATGAGTTTAATCGTCTCAACAAGATAAAGACCTACCATTTCTTAGCATTTTCCAAGGACAATTGAAATCCGAATAAAGCACATAAACCACAAATATAATTATTAGTCTTCAATTACGTAACAGAAGTCTAAAAACTTGGCAACAAAACGAAAGAGACTGTAGAGAACTCAGGCCTCACAATCTCAAGAAGAATCAAACACAACAGATTAAGTTCACTGCAGATTCTAACCACAAACTAGTGATCTAAAAAATCAAAATTAAGAATCTGACACTTCTCCAATATCCCACTACACGTTGAATACGGCCTAAATACTCAACGGACCACAAGGGAAATGTCACAAAAGAAGTTAACATAAAGCAATTTACATGTCCACCACATGATTAGTCCAATTCATTATTCAAGGTATTTTAATCTTGATTTATGGATGCATAAATCAAGATTAAACCATTCTTAAATGAATTATACGCATAAATTAAGCACAAGAAATTCATGATTTCGCGTAAGTACTGGGAAAAGTAAATGATTAAGAAATGAAACGAAGGGAGAATCGTGTTGTTACCAGTCATTGGGGTCAGACTTAACAGCTTGATCAAAATAAGCCTCAGCTCTAACAGCATCTCTTTGTGTCTGCCATATTAGATCAGCATAAAGTGATAACACATTGCCATCGCTCGGGTTAGCCAAAATCGCACGTCCACAATACTCCTCTGCTTTTGCAAAGTCTCCCTTAACCTACATACAAGATTGTGAAATGATTCGAAAATCAATTTTTAACCTAAAAGGATTATAAATTAATTAAAATGCAATATGAAACATATGTTGATTAACATAACAAGAACATAATCGATCACGAAGTATATTTCATGAGATCAAGCCCAATTTAGGAGACTAAAAAGAAATTTGATGAATGAACTTCCATTAGAGACTTATCCCAATGATGCAAATTGTCTTAAAACATATAATACATAATACATATGAACAAAGAGTAACTCTCCTGAAAACTCGTTCATAATATAAAACGGGTGCAACTGAGCAACTGATTCGGTTCAATAGAAACAAGTAATATTGTCCGGTGAAAACCACTAATACTGACTAAGTTTTGACTAAGTAAAACTTGTTTAGTGAAAACAAATAATCCTATGAAAGTTTCATAAAACAGTTTTCCATGAATAAATTTCTGTGATAAAATTAAACCCTACGAGAAGAACTCAAAAATCAAAATTATTCAACATTTTCCAGTAATCAAACAAACAAAGTACCTCCTTCAAAAATTTAGCATAATTCGCAAGCAACAGAGAATTCCCCGGATTAGCCTGTATCATTATCTCATAATACGCATCCGTACTCTCCCGCCAATGCCAACTCCCCGGATCCTGCGACCCCGAACCCGACCCGTCATCCGATCCCCTCCCCCCGCCGCACATCCCCCCTCCAACGCAGCTGCCGCCGCCCACCAGCACCGTCTGCGACAGTCTCTCCCTCGCCGGCGCCGCCGCCCCCAATCTGGCGGTCGACAGGAGGACAGATCCAATCTCCCGACCCTCTCTCCTTTCCTTAACCTTCGGCGTCGTCGGTAACCGCAGATTCTTCTTAATCTTCGCCGGATCTTTCGGATCCGACTCGAAAGCGCCCCGAGTCGGGCCGCCCCGCCGCGAATTGTCCTCCGACAGCATTGTCAGGCAGAAGGAGCGGGTTCGGGTTAACTGGGGCAGGTTTTCGGGTTCCGGCGAGGATCCGAACCCGGATGTGGAATTGGGCAGCCATGAGTTCAGAATTGGGAACGAAGCGCTTCGCATTAACATTCTACTTGGATTTAATTTTAGAATATTTGGATTGATGGAGATGGGGATTTATAGGGGAGGAATGTGTGAGCGATGATTGGAAAATACTGGAGGGAAATTGACAAAAAGTTATGGTGAGGTCAATGAAAAGTATCAGTGATAAATATTCACGTGAATGTGCATTAGGTGGCGGGAGGAGGCGCCGCTAACAGGCGGTGGTGGGGGCGAGTGATGGGCCGATTTAGGGCTCTGTCTCTGTAATAATATTAAAATCGAGAGGGGTTTCTAAATAGGAAGGGAATCCAATTAAAATGTTAGATTTCTTTACTAACTCAAACGGTATGATTAGTATGTTGGAATAAATTGAAAATAGAATAATCATTCCTTAATTTATTAATAATATAATAATTGGTATAATTTTTTGAAATGAATCATCATTCCATTAGGAATGATTATTCCAAAAAATAAAGGAATTGTGATTCCTTACATACCCCATGGTTTATGTATTCCACGTATTGAGGAATGAATTTTTTTTCATAATAATATTATCCTTTATTTTTTATTTTCATAATATTATATTCTACTAACAACAATAATAATAATATTAAGTAAATAATATTATTTTATTAAAAAAATTATAGTATTTAATAAAAATAATAACAAACTCCAACAATAATAATAATATTAAATATAATAATATTTGAATATATAAATAATAAAAAATTCAATATTAATACTATATCTCAAAAAATGTAAATTTTAGCAATTCTCAATAATATATTAATAAAAATAAAAATATTATTATTTAGTAATATATTATTAATAATAACAAATATTTTTATTTAATAAAAATATTAAAAATATATAAAGTTATTATTAACTCAAACTTTCCAAAATAATTTAAAATATATTATTATTATAAATATATAATACTAAAGTTATATATTTATTATAATAAACAATACTCCCTCCTTCCCAAAATGATTGCAACACAAAAATTGGACCGCAAACCAAGTAAAGTGTGATAAAGTGGGTTTGAGTGGAATAAAATAAGGGTGTTGTGAGTGTATTAATATTATGTTTGTTTCCATTTTGAGAGTGTTGCAGTAATATTGAGACGTCCAAATAAGACAAGTGTTGCAGTAATCATGGGACAGAGGGAGTATTATTTTTGCAATTATAAAAAAATTATTTAAAATAATAAATAAAAATTTAACAATAATAATATATTAAATATATATGTATAAAATATTTTCAATAGTTAATAATAATATTAAAGTATAATTTTAATAATTATTAATTATAATTTAAAAGTAGATTCACCAATACCTATATTTCATTCCTGAATCATACAAATCATAAGAATGATCATTCCAATTTCATTCCATTCAGACCTTCATTCCATTCATGAATTCATTCCATTCAACTGTAATTTCATTCAGTCATATCAATCATGCCCTTAGTATTAATTTGGATACGTAAAATCAATCAATTACTTCTGTCAATTTATGGGTAAATCTATATAACTTATTATATTAAAATATAAAATTTATTTACATTAAATAATATAATTATTAATAAAAAAAATAGTTGAACGATTTAGTATAAATAAATTAAATCTTTTAATATAATAAAATATTTGTTTTTAAAATACATTGTGCACTCACAGTGCACCTGAATGCATATACGACTCACTCTCAATTATATGTTATATTCAACATTTTATTATCTTAAATAAAAATCGAGTAATAATATAAACCAAACGAGGCATACAAAGTAGACTTATAAGTTATAATGCACTAAAAAGATTGAATAATATAGTGTCGAATATTATGTGGGTACAAATTGCATCCAATAAATCATGTGGCATGTTCAATTTTTTAAAAATAAAAAATAATAATGTTGGGTATTGTATCGAACACAATAATCATCTAAAAGAACTATAATTTAACGAGAGCATTAACAAGGACCATAAAAGTCATCGCTAATAACAAGGGTTTTAATAACCCTTGGAATTAATGGGGGATTTCAGCGCCCTTGTTAATAACGGGAGCATTAACGAGCAATAAATTGTCCATCGTTAACACTGAGGGCTTTAACAGGCACCATAATAGTCATCGCTAATAGAGATGACATAATTCCCTCGTTAAAAATATAGAAAATATATAATATATATTTATTAAAAGTGAGAATTTAATAAATAAATCATCTAGCCTAAAGACAATACTAGCTCACTTGCCCACGAGAAATACCAGGTTTGACCCCTGCTAAAATTGTGTTTTAGCGAGGGTAGTTTTGCCCTCGTTAATACTAAGGGCGCATTTGCCCTCGTTAACACCGAGGGTCTGTGACTGCCCTCACTAAATTTTAGGGAGGAAGAAATTATCAAAGATTATTCGTCCTCATTAATTTTTTCGTTAGATTAATTTAAATTTGACCTATATTGCACATAATTCAAAATGTGCAATATTGTATACAATTTTTTGTCGTGATGTCTCCTATTTGTCACTAAAGTATGATCTCATCCTTAAAAGATAAATCTTGTATGCTCGTTTATGTGAAACATATATTATATATATTATACACATATATTATTTCAAATATTTACAATTAATTATGTTCTGAAAGGTGTTTCTTTACGGATGTTTGAGGAGTTTATGAGCACGGGAAGTTTGTAAAAGGACTCAATCCTTCATTCATAATCCTCATCCCGAAGAAAGAGGAAGCTCTATGCCTTTCAGACTATAGACCAATATCTCTAATTGGATGCATCTACAAAGTGGTGGCAAAAGTGCCCTCATTAAGATTGTGCAAGGTGCTGGAATCCATCATTTCCGAGCAACAATGTGCTTTCATTAGAGGTAGATAAATACTGGGTAGTGTGGTGGTTCTCAATGAGGTAATCGAGGAGGCAACATCCAGAAAAGAGCAACGTCTTCTTTACAAGATATATTTTGCAAAAGCCTATGACTCAGATGATTGGGAGTATTTGAGTCTAATTATGGAAAGATTCGATTTCTCGAGCAAGTTGATCAGGTGGATCATGGAGTGTATCTCTTCGGCGCACGCATCTGTTCTTATCAATGGGAGTCCGACAGAAGAATTCCGCTAGGAAAGAGGACTTAGGCAAGGGGACCCTCTTTTTCCCTTCCTATTTCTTATTGCAGCAGAAGGGTTGAATCTAATGCTAAACAAACCTATCAATAGAGATCTTTTTGCCCCGATGTTGGTTGGCAAGGACAGAGTTCGGATCTTTCATCTTCAGTTTGCGGTGACACTATCCTAATTGGCAACGCTTCTAGAGAAAACGTCCTATTCATGAAACGCTTCATCATCAATTTAGAGATGGTATCCGGGCTTAAAGTTAATCGAGGGAAATGCAGTGTGACTGGGCTTAATGTGAGCAGTGATGATATGCAAATATATGTTAATATCTTAGAATGCCAAGTGGGGGAGGAATCCTTTGTTTATCTGGGGGTCAAGGTTGGATATGCACACAGAAAGATTTTCGAATGGAACCATGTCATTCAGAAAATTCGAAATCGTCTAAGGAAATGGGAAGGTCTAAATCTCTCCATTGGGGGAAGACTTAGTTTGATTAATGTCGTCCTAACATCTCTTTCGGTCTACTACTTGTCCACCTACTGTGTATCTAATAATGTCTTGTGTGAAATTGTGAATTTACAAAGATTTTTTGTGTGTGTGTGGGGGGGGGTGGGGGTTGATGTGAGTAATGACAAAATCTCTTGGATTAAGTCGAAAAACATTTGTAAATCAATATCATTGGAGGGGATTGGGGTGATGGATCTTAAGGGTATGTTTGTTTCGGGACTCACCCAGATGGACTTAGGACTTTGAAAATCACGTCTCATTATAGTTTGAGATTTAAAATTAGACTTCAAAATCGTCTCCTATAAAGTACACCTATACCTCTATTTTTCACAAAATTTAATACATTCACATCACTACTTTTCTCACTCTCAACACAATATAATAATATCATATCAATCATTATTAAACATTGATTTGACATAAAGTAAAATCTCACCTTATCAAAATCTCAAAACAAACACATATTTTTTACTATTCACCAAGACTTTCAAATCCATAGGATTTCGAAATCATGACTTCCCCCACACACCTAAAGGTTGTGGGAGAGGGTGACGAGAGTTGGTTTTTGTCGGGTTTGGGAAAGAAGATTGGGGACGGGAGAAATACTCTTTTTTGGGAAGAAAATTAGGTGGGGGATAGTGTTGGGGAATGAGTTGCACAGATCTATTCGGGGTGAATATTTAAATACAAATTTAATTCATTAATTATTACTAGCATGAATTAATCCTATATTAATTCAAATAATAATTGCAACAACATATCATGCATATAAAAAGCCACGTAAAACCTACGCATGCGGAATCTACGGGTTTACGTGAACGTACCTCTCGGGATGGCAGTGACTTCTGTCGGACGGACTAATCAAAAGGACTTCCCAAGTATTCCCTTAGCCCTTGCTCAACTATCCGGTGGAAGGACACTTGTCGAACAATTAACAAAAGGAAAAAATAAACTTTGTTGCACTACTTATGTGAATTTGCTAATTTTTCCAGCACATGGAATTATACTTGGGAATGAAACAATCATCCCCTATTTATAGGAGAGGAGTGGTCGAAATTTCTAGTAGAAAATCAATGTGGGAAAAGACTTTTCTTGATCATCAAGAAATCTTGAATATATCTCATATATTCTTTTTCCCATAATTAAAATATTCCACAAAAATCCCACCTCCTCAATATATGGAATTTTCAAAAATTTGGAGTGCAAGATTCCAAGATTTGGATCTTCTTGAATTTATGAGATATTCTTGTATTTCAAGAAATACATATCTTCCATAATATCTATTCAAGAAAATCAAGAAAATCTTTCTTGCCCTCTGTTTTCAAAATTTCGAAATATCCCTTATGAATAACCAAGTGGGAGATTTCTTAAATTTAATGAGATAATCTTGTATTCCAAGGATACATATCTTCATTCCATAACAAAATTCAAAGAAAATCTTTCTCCCTCTTTTATCCATAAATTTCAAAAATTTAGAGGAAAAATAAGCAACAATATTTATTTTATTTTAATCACCTTTTCAGTTAATGGACTATTTGTTGGGCTACTCAGGGGACCTTTAGGAGAATTAAGATTGGACCTTCTAATGGACCTTGAATATCTAATATTGAGCCACAATATAATTCAAGCCCATAAATATTAATTAATCCCACTACATAATTAATATTGCACTATCCATCTTAACCCATATTACAGTCAATATGGCTCCCGGTCATTATTTCCCGTGTTTAAGATTATCTAGCCCATTAATTAATTCAAGCCACTGAAATAACTTTTCATTAATTAATATCTTTTATCCTTGGTCAAGGAACTGTTCAACATTATTATCCATACCGGAAACTAATTCCACTTGCAACATTTGGTATGATAAAGCTTATGAACCTCCCAAGGGGGCAAATCAAACAAGCGTACTTGCACACGATTCTTCGTATTAAATCTTACCAATCACATGTGACCAATAATATTGCCCAAGATAAAAAGTATTGAATCTCTTTGATTCGCTACCCATGATAAGTCAAAGCAATAGTTACCAATCCCACGTGATCCTATTTAAGGGACGAAGGTTAAGAAACAACGAACCACTGAGGTCTAATTCTTCCTTGTTCAGTTCTGAAGAATTTATCCTCCTCTAGGTCCTATTCAGTGCATCAGTCATGCACTAGTGTAATCTCTTGGTCAAGACAAACCAATCTGAGCCTTACACCTCAACCTTTGGTGATGGGTTGTTCATTTCCATCTAGGTCGTGAATGGCGTACTTTTAGTTACAAGGAACTGTTAATTTAATCTTCGGTGATCTGGTATCACTAAATTAACTACAATGTAACACGTATGAATTATTGAACAGTTATGCAGTAAATATATGTAACATTCAATCATATTTAAAGCATCAGTGATAAACAATTTATTTCAGTAAATAAGTCTGGAAATTCAGTTTCGATTATACAAAGTAAAAAGCATACTTTCCAGTATAATCCCAACAATCTCCCACTTATACTCAAAGTCTGCTTTTAAGTATACTACAACATGTCTCGCGTAGTCCGTGACATCTAATGTCACCTACACGAACCTAATAATTTTTCCCACTTATACTCAAAGCAGATTGGCAACGGTCTTGACACCTATTTCACTCACATGTCTCTCGAATGTATTGGGAGGCGACGCTTTGTGAATGGATCGCTAGGGCTGTCCTCGGGACGCTATCTTTGCCACATCTATATCTCCTCTCTTAACGATTTCTCGTATAAGATGTCTTTCCTTTAGTGTCTTGTTTGACTCGTGGACTCTTGGTTCTCTTGAATTTGCAAATCGCCCCTAGCAAATATTGCTAGACAAATTGAGAACACCATCCAAGTCCACTAAGAAGGTCTATAGCCCAATCGGTTCTTTTCAACGCTTCACTGCAGCGACTACTTACCCGACTTCCATGGTTGAGTCGTTGATGCATTTCGCTTCACACTCGTCCATTTCATGGCTACACTTCCCAAATGGAAACACACTAAGCGAGGCGGATAATTTACGGAATCTAAATCGATTGGAAATCGAGTCCGGTGTAGCCGATGGGGATTGGAGTATCGGTGATAAATCAACATTCTATCGAGTTCCTTTCGGACACTTCGAATGTTTTTAAGCGTGGATTCAATGCGCTTTTCCTGGGTTACTTTGATATCTTGCTACCATGCCTACGGAAAGCGGATATCCGGTCTCGTGACACAAACCTTCGCATACATAAGGTTTCCGGACGACCGAAGCCTGAGGAATGCCTTTCATGTCATCTATCTCCTTTTGTGTCTTAGGGAACATTTTCTTGGATAGATGGATTCCAAGTCTCAAAGGTACTAAGTCTTTCTTGGAATCTTGCATGCTGAATCAATTCAAGACAGTGTCTATGTATGAAACTTGCGATAACCCCATCATCATTTTCTTGCGATCTCGAGTGATCTTGATCCCAAGGATGTGTCCGGCTTTCCCTAAGTCTTTCATATCAAACTGTTTTGAAAGCCATGCCCTTACGTCTGATAATACCTTCACATCGTCCCCGATGATCAGAATGTCATCTACGTATAGTACTAAGAATACCAATGCAGTTCCGACACGCTTTTTATACACACAACTTTCATAACTTGTTTTGATCAAACCCATAAGACTTTATAACATGATCAAAACATTAGTTCCAAGCTCTGGATGCTTGTTTGAGTCCGTAAATGGACTTCTTGAGCTTACAAACAAGATGTTCTTGGCATGTTTCAATGAAACCTTGGGATTGTTGCAAATAGATCTCCTCATCAAGGCTTTCGTTAAGAAAATCTGTCTTGACATCCATTTGCCACATTTCAAAGTCGAAATGCACAGCAATCGATAAGAGAATACGGATGGACTTAAGCATGACTACGGGCGAAAAAGTTTCCTCATAATCGATCCCTTCTTTCTGAGTATAACCTTTCGCCACTAGTCTTGCTTTAAAAGTTTCAACCTTCCCGTCCGGTCTTCTTTTCCTCTTATATACCCACTTGCATCCAATGGGTTTGACCCCATTAAGTGGTTCGACTAGCTCCCACACTTTTATTATGAAATATAGAACCCATTTCGGCTTTCATTGCTGTTTGCCAAGAATCTGCATCCTTATCTTGGAGTGCCTCGTCATATGTCCATGGGTCTGATTCGTCTTGTCCGGGAATCAAGTCCGAGGACTCTCCTATTCCCATGAATCTCTCGGGCTATCTAACAACCCTCCCACTACGACAAGGCTCCGGTTGTGAAAGTGTATCGTTTGGTATCTCATCTAGTACAGTTGGCATTGAGGTTTGCCCTCTAAGCTCATTTAAGGTAATCTCACTTCTGGGTTTTCTTTGGTTCATATAGTCTTCTTCCAAAAATCTAAAGTGGGTGCTGATGACCACCTTTTGATCTTCGGGACTATAGAACATACACCCTTTTGTTCCCTCGGGGTATCCTACAAACAACCTTAATTCTGATCGAGGATCCGACTTACCGGCTTCCTTGTCCAACACGTAGGCCGGACACCCCCAAATTCTCATGTGTCTCATACTAGGCTTGCGCCTGGTCCACAATTCTTTGGGAGTTTTGGGAACCGATTTGGATAGCACCAAGTTCAGAATTTAAGTCACTGTTTCCAAGGTATGACCCCAGAACGACTCGGGAAGATCCGCATAACTCATCATTGATCTAACTATTTCCAAAAGAATTATGTTTCTTCGCTCTGCAATCCCGTTTTGGTGAGGGTTAAGGTGCGATGAGTGGGATACAATCCCTTCATCGATAATGATTCAAAAAACTCATATTTGAGGTATTCGCCTCCACGATCAGATCGTAGAGACTTGATACGTTTTTCCTTATGATTCTCTGTTTGAGCCTTAAATTCTTAGAATTTTTCAAAGCTCTCATATTCATGCTTCATAAGAAAAATGTACCTTGAGTAATCATCAATAAAATTACTCATAACCTCCTCTTGATTTGGTTGACATTGGACCACATACATCTGTGTGAACGATCTCTAACACTTCTTTGGCCCTATTCCCCTTGGCTCCAAATGCCCTCTTGCTCATATTACCCTCCAAACATGATTCGCGGGTTGGAATTTGTTCAACTTGGAGACGCTCCAGTGAACCATCTTTCACCAACCTTTGGATCCTCCTTGGATTTATATGACCTAATCTTAGATGCCGAAAAAGTATTTCGTTCACGCTTTTCTTTTGTCGGAAATAGTTGATGTGTTATAGGATGCATTTCATGAGTGGTGTGCACAGTTAATTGTATAGAGATTTTCCATCAATGTCCCGTAACAGATACACTCATCATTTAAAAAATGATATCATTCTTATTAGAAGAAACTTAGTGTCCTTTAATCGAATTTTAGAAACTGAAAGTGAATTCTTTCTAAAACTGGGAACATAAAGATAACCTCAAAAAAAAACTTTATCTTCAAAAGATAGGTGCACTTCTCCCATCGCTTCTTTTTGCCACTCAGAAGTAGCATCGCCCGGTGTGATGAGGACCTCCTCCCACTAAGTTCTGCGGGTCCGCTTGAACCCCGTGAGTGTGAAACAAACATGATTAGTGGATCCCGTATCCACCACCCACAAAATGGGAGGCATCTGCCGCTAAACAAGTTTCAACAACTAGTGCGTGAGAATTACCTTTCTTTCCATCCCTTTTGGGTGCAGAACAGTGACCTCCAATGTCCTTTCTCACCATGATTGAAGCACTTCCCCTTAGCTGGCTTGTTCACTCCACCACCCTTCTTCACCTTATCTCTGCCATTGGCAACACTTGAGTTCACTTGCTTGTGGCCTTTGTTCTTTTTCTTGTTCTTACCACCCCTTGGTCTAGAAGAAGAAGAAGGTTCGCTTGCCACCAAGGCTTGGCTTTTCTGCCCCAATATCGCCTCCACCGAGACTAAAGCTTACAACAGATCAGGCATCGAGAACTTCTGATTATTCATCTGGTAGTTCAACCTGAATTGTTCAAAGCTTTTCGGCAGAGAATGGAGCACGAAATCGATTTGGGTCTCGATATCGTATTCAGCGCCAAGTACCTCAAGTTTATTAAGGTGAGCCATCATCTGGAGAACGTGCTCCCTTACGAGGCGTTTCCTCCACCATTTTCATAGAGAAGCAAGTCCCTCATGGTGATATGACGAGCCCACCGGTTCGATGTTGAAACATCGCTTTAAGACTAGTCATGATTTCCGCAGCGGTCTCAACGTTTTGGTGTTGGTGTTGCAACACATCTGACATAGAAGCCAAGATGGTACACTTTGCCATTTCGTTAGACCGCTCCCAGTCATCATACTCTTTCTTAACCATTTTAGTGGACTCATCTGATGGTTTATCTGGTTTAGGTGTGGTCAGAACCCAGTTATGGCTTTGTGCAGTGAGGACAATAGTGAGTTTTCAATTCCAATCAACAAAATTTTCTCCAGTGAGCAAATTGTCTTTTAGTATATTGAATAGTGGATTAAAAGGTTGCGACATGATGAACTGAAATAAATAATAATATGCATAAGCACAAATATATCACAAGGTTCGATCACATGCATCATATTAAAATCTCAAAAAATATGAACATGCATCAGCCAACATCTCAAAACAGTTTAAATAAGCCACGTTGGGTGGGTCATTATTTAAACACATTCAAGCAGGTTACAAACAATAACGATTTACAAACCTTTAATATCAGATTAATAGTTGGCTCCCTTGACCAATATAAAATTGACGGGGACTTGGAGAAATATATGCATATCAATTTTATACCTAAGTAATAACCATGATTACATCTGAGGATTATTATTTCGCTTTGATCGAGTCTCGTTGGGAGGGTCATAAATCGCCACTTAGTAATAACCCACAATCATCCGTTTGGAATTCATTCATGTGAAACCTATCTTTTTGGCCGTCTGGTTGGGGAATTTCTCCAAAAGAATTCACAAATAAATAAATCATGGAGGTCAAAATTAATTCAATTTTATTATCCGGAATAAAATTGTCAATTAATTATTTAAACATACTTAGTAATTTTGAAGGTGAGATTTTTCCATTTGGCAACCCTCATGCATACACATTTAAACAAATTAAATAAAGCATAAGATAAAGACAAATAAATCAAGCAAAAGCGAAAAATAAACATATTGGGCATAAATTATCTAATTATTTATGGTTTGATTTTTCTTGACTTGATCTTGAAGAAACCGTCTCGAATTTCTCCCACTCGTTCGTCTTGAAAAAATACTTCGTCTCGAACGCCACGCCAAGCGACTTCGCGGCAGGATGCACGCCAGATCCGGCCGGCCACTTGCCTAAAACGTTCTCGGCACCGCCCCGTGGGCGTGCCGCCGGTTCTCGTCGTATAAACGACACCGTCGGCGACATCGGTAGCTCTCGGCGGTAAGGCATCCATCGCGTTCATCATATGTGCCCTTCGCCGCCTCCGCCTCGCCCGCGACCGGCGACCCTCGCGTACTGCGGCGCCCGTGTCTGCCGCCCGTCCGGTTCGATCGCGCCGCGATGCAGCGTGCTTAGCGCCCCGCCGTCTGCGGGGCCCTATTTATTCAGCGCAAGCGCTTAGCGGCCGCCTCGCCCTGCACCCGTCGCGTGCCAAGTAGCGCCCGCGCCTCCTACGCTTGGGTTTCGGATTTTGTCCTTTAATTCTTCGTCTCTTCGTTCCCGATCCGGTTACAATTTATTTACAAAAAATAAATAAACCTAGATCTAGACTAGTCTATTACATTGATCAAATCAAACAAATCATAGTCTACTCGTGGATTTTCTCACGAGGCAAAACGAATCCGAACGAATCGAATTAAAACCACAATTTATATGCATGCATAAATAAACACATTAAAATCCATGTCAATTGGATACCTGCAAAACAGATCTAACATTTTTACTATCCAATTTCAAATTTAATGTCCACGAATTAAATTACAATTTAAAAAATTCAGAGCCTGAAACCGTGGCTCTGATACCAATTGTTGGGGAATGAGTTGCACAGATCTATTCGGGGTGAATATTTAAATAAAAATTTAATTCATTAATTATTACTAGCATGAAATAATTCTATATTAATTCAAATAATAATTGCAACAACAAATCATGCATATAAAAAGCCACGTAAAACCTACGCATACGGAATCTACGGGTTTACGTGAACGTACCTCTCGGGATGGCAGTGACTTCGGTCGGACGGACTAACCAAAAGGACTTCCCAAGTATTCCCTTAGCCCTTGCTCAACTATCCGGTGGAAGGACACTTGTCGAACAATTAACAAATGGAAAAAATAAACTTTGTTGCACCACTTATGTGGATTTGCTAATTTTTCCAGCACATGGAATTATACTTGGGAATGAAACAATCATCCCCTATTTATAGGAGAGGAGTGGTCGAAATTTCTAGTAGAAAATCAATGTGGGAAAAGACTTTTCTTGATCACCAAGAAATCTTGAATATATCTCCTATATTCTTTTTCCCATAATTTAAATATTCCACGAAAATCCCACCTCCTCAATATATGGAATTTTCGAAAATTTGGAGTGCAAGATTCCAAGATTTGGATCTTCTTTGAATTTATGAGATATTCTTGTATTTCAAGAAATACATATCTTCCATAATATCTTTTCAAGAAAATCAAGAAAATCTTTCTTGCCCTCTATTTTCAAAATTTCGAAATATCCCTTATGAATAACCAACTGGGAGATTCCTTGAATTTAATGAGATAATCTTGTATTCCAAGAATAAATATCTTCATTCCATAACAAAATTCAAAGAAAATCTTTCTCCCTCTTTTATCCATAAATTTCGAAAATTTAGAGGAAAAATAAGCAACAATATTTATTTTATTTTAATCACCTTTTCAGTTAATGGACTATTTGTTGGGCTACTCAGAGGGCCTTTAGGAGAATTAAGATTGGACCTTCTAATGGACCTTGAATATCTAATATTGAGCCACAATATAATTCAAGCCCATAAATATTAATTAATCCCACTACATAATTAATATTGCACTATCCATCTTAACCCATATTACAGTCAATATGGCTCCCGGTCATTATTTCCCGTGTTTAAGGTTATCTAGCCCATTAATTAATTCAAGCCATTGAAATAGCTTTCCATTAATTAATATCTTTTATCATTGGTCAAGGAACGGTTCAACATTATTATCCATACCGGAAACTAATTCCACTTGCAAGATTTGGTATGATAAAGCTTATGAACCTCCCAAGGGGGCAAATCAAACAAGCGTACTTGCACACGATTCTTCGTATTAAATCTTAGCAATCACATGTGACCAATAATATTGCCCAAGATAAAAAATATTGAATCTCTTTGATTCGCTACCCATCATAAGTCAAAGCAATAGTTACCAATCCCACGTGATCCTATTTAAGGGACGAAGGTTAAGAAACAACAAACCACTGAGGTCTAATTCTTCCTTGTTCAGTTCTGAAGAATTTATCCTCCTGTAGGTCCTATTCAGTGCATTAGTCATGCACTAGTGTAATCTCTTGGTTAAGACAAACCAATCTGAGCCTTACACCTCAACCTTTCGTGATGGGTTGTTCATTTCCATCTAGGTCGTGAATGACGTACTTTTAGTTACAAGGGACTGTTAATTTAATCTTCTGTGATCTGGTATCACTAAATTAACTACAATGTAACACGTACGAATTATTGAACAGTTATGCAGTAAATATATGTAACATTCAATCATATTTAAAGCATCAGTGATAAACAATTTATTTCAGTAAATAAGTCTGGAAATTTAGTTTCGATTATACAAAGTAAAAAACATACTTTCCAGTATAATCCCAACAGATAGACCTCTAAAACAGTTTTTTTTTAGATTATAAAAACTTTGTCAGGATAATTCTTTGAGTGTGAGGGAGATGAGGGAGTGGAGAGAGGGTGTTTGGAGGTGGAAGTGGAAGTGGCGGTAGAGGGGTGGGGGGAGGGGGGTTATTTGAGATGGAGTTACCTATACCCAACAATTTAATTGACTTGGTTAACAGTTACATTCTAACACAGGACAAGGAAGAACAATAGAAATGGAGATTCTCACCAGATGGAGTTTACAACACCAAAGCTGCTTATAGCCGACTCACACAGGACGAAGATGAGGATTCAAAAGAGGAGGGGAAAGTGTTTACAGCAATATGGAACAAGTGGGTGTCGACTAAAGTGAGTATTCATGCTTGGCGTGTACTATGGGAATAAATTCCAACCACGATGAACTTAAAGAAGATGGAACGCGATTCCACAAGCTTCAAATATTCATTATCCATTTCTGCAACACTGAACCAGAAACTGTAAGACATGTTCTATTCGAATGTTATTTTGTGTTTCATATTTGGATGAAATGTGTTGATTGGTTTGGGGTGTGCACGGTACTAACATCCAACCCAAAGATAAGTCTACTCCATTTTAGTAGACTTATTAGAGGGAATGATGGGAAGATCCTCATGGTGGACTTGTGGGAGTGTATTATTTGGACTATATGGAAGACATTAAAATAAGATTTTGGAGCTGGATTAATGCAAGAGGAACATGAAAACATAAATTGTAGTATAATGAATGGAGCTTGGAGCCTAGAGCAATTTTTTTATTAGACTTGTTTACAAATCAGAATTCTTATGATTCTTTCTGTAATTCTTTTATAGGCAATTCTTATCTAATTCATTATAAAATTATAAAATTGGGTACCTTTCAAGCTCTTTATCAATAAAAAAAAAATTATGAGGTTATGTAAATATGAGAAGAACACTGTAGGAGTGGGGCTTTTAGAACAGTTTGGTTTAATTAAAATGTCAAGTGACCCAATTTTCAACAGCAGTACATGATTCTTTAATTATTGAGCCTCGTAGATATTTAATTTCAACTAGTTTGTCTTTTACTACTGTCATTTCCAATAAAATGTGTCTAAAGATATCATATAATTGTCCTCAACATTTTGGATTATTGCGTAGCACATATGAAAGGATCAGATAAGATATTCATCCTCATCAACAACAATATCAATCATGCAAGGTAGATATGATTAATTATCATCATATACAACATTAATTATGAAAGGATTAGATCATTAAGATTATCATATATCATCTACAATAATTATAAAACGTGTACCATAGAAATAGTTGCAATATTTTTTTCAAGTTAAGAGCAACATATTTAAACTATATATTCATTCTGTCCACGTATGTATTCAAATATTTGCTTAAAAGACTTGGCTTTTATTTAATTAAATATTTATGTAATTGTAATAATTAAATAATATTATCTTTTTTTTACAAAAGCTTATCAAACATTTCAATGTTACGCCATATTTTATTAATTTTCTCACATTAAAAATAATTTTATCTTCTTTAACTTACGCCACATATGTATACTATTAATTACTTTACATGCACTATGTAATTTGTGCACTCATCAAGTTTCTATTATATTAATATGTTCGTTTCATTTCACGTATATATGCTATTATTTTGTACTTTTCAATTATATTAGACTGTATGTTTCATCCATATTGCACACTAATTATTAGGATATTACATAGTATAAACATGTGTATCGTATATTGTCACATATCGAATACTACTAGATAGTTTACACACTTGTACGAATTTTTTCACTCATTATACCAAACCTTAGATTTAAAATATATATATATATACAAGAAAATGTTATTTATTTTTAATTTTATAAGAGTTCCACCTCTTGAATTTTTTTTTAACTATGCATGATATTATAATACAATAAATATATCTCCGATCAAGTAAAATTATGGATCTGTACTTGTCATCATATATATGTACATAGAGACTTAATTGTTGGTAAAATCATAAACATTGTTTGATTGAAAAAAAAAAAAAACTTTACTTACATTATTAATACTTGTTGCATGTAATTCGACATACCATCAATTTAAGGTCTATCATAAGTCTAAATTAATTCTTTACAGTTGACCGTCATATATAATTCTTTAGTTTGGTTTTATAATATAGTAGTATAGCATATTTTGGGGGCGTTATAGTCAATTTCAGTTATGATTTTCTTCCAATACATGTGATACTAGCTATAGCTATGTGCTACGTACAATGGTAATGCAATTGTGTTTTTGTACAGTGCAAGTAATTAATGAAAGAGAATGTGTGTGATTCCTAGGTCCATGCCAACAGAGAGATCCAATAATCCACTAATAATTTGACTATTTTGACCTCATAATTTCCAATTTCGTCTTTTTAGCTCTTGGAAAATGAACAAACTTACTTTCTTGAAAGGGTAGGTTCTTGCAGCTGCAATATGCATTTACTCTGAATTTTAGTACATGTAATTTGTTATATTAAAATATACAATTTATTTATATTAAATTGTAAAAAATATTTTTTTATATTAATAGTTGCACGGTTCAGTATAAACAAATTGTATTTTTTAATATAACAAATTTGTTCTAAAATGCACTATGAGTGCACCTGGATGCACACGAGACCCACTCAAATTGATATAGCTAACAAGTTTGTTGAGAGAAGCAACAAATTAAGTCGATGCTGGTCCAACATTTCCAAAAAAGCTAAGTCTTGTATGCATCTAGGTACACCGTGCACTCATAATGTATTTTAGAAAAGTCTAACTTATTATATTGAAAAGTGCAATTTATTTACACTGAACCGTGTAACTATTAATATGAAAAAATAGTTACACGATTCAGTGTAAACAAATTGCATTTTTCAGTATAACAAGTTGCACGATTCTAAAATACATTATGAGTACACGGTGCACTTATGTGTACACGAGACACACTCATAAATAAATATACAAATAACTATTGATTGCTAATCCCAATTTCATTTAGGGGGTTTTTTAATCCAAATTCAAGAAAACAAAGCGGGAATATTTCCCATTATTGCAACTTAATTATACATGTCCTCCAAATTGCAGGGACCCCCCTGGCACATATAAGGGCACATTCTACAATACATTCCTTTTTCTTTTAAAAAAAATATAACAATTTATTTGTTTTATTAAATTCAGCTGTTAAAAGTAATTGAAGCAGAAAAGGTAACAATTGTGTAGAAAACAGTTTGTTAGCATGGAAGAATCCAATGGTAAATCCACTGTATAGAATACAGTAATTTTAGTACATCATAAACAGAAGTATTGTTTGGTCATTCAATTAATATTGTTGTAAGGATTTTCTGATATAACGTGCACAAACACTTCAAAAAAGTTATAGAGCACTATTACTAACTTTTTTCCACTGTGGAAATAAAAAAAAAAAAAGGAGGGTGGGGACAAACTAATTAAATGAATAATATATATTGATGCATATATATGCACAAAAAAATAAATTTCTTAAAATCACTCAAAATATAATACTTTCGCATGTTAAATAGTACTTTTCTTTTATATAATACTCCCTCCGTCCCATAATTTATAATAAAATTGCTATTATTTTTGTCTCATAGTTTATGGTAAAGTTGATTTATCGTTTTATCAAAATATCACATAAAATAATAATAAATATCTTTTTCTATCCCAGCACTTTATCACTTTATCACAAAATTCTCATGAACAGTAAGAAAGTCATAAACTATGGGACGGAGAGAGTATGTATTATTGAGTTCACTATAAAGTTTATGTGAATCAAGTGAACAGAAAATTTTGACATGTACATATATATAAAGTGATCTTCTTTATCAAGTTCGCATGAACTCTCTTTTCTAAAATAGTAGTAATATTTTTTTAGCGGTGTTTTTCAAATGGTTGAACCGGGTTGAGAGTCGAGCAAATGCTCATGTATGGGGTCAATTTCTTTTCACTAGTTAATTCGATTTTATTATTTTTATTATTTATTAAATCTTTTTTTTTTTTTTTTTTTTTTTTTCTAAACCTTTCTATATAATGTTATGTTTTTTATCTCAATATCATTTTCTCTCAAATAAATTCATTCACAAGTCATTAATTTCATTTAATCTCTTTATCGTCGTCACATATTGTGTGGAATTAATCCACGTCATCATCTCTCCGGGTCTCCAAACTCTATTGTATTTATTTTAATATAAGATTTATAAGTTATAAATTAGTATAATTTTAATATTTTATGAATAAATATTTATTTTTAATGTAACATACAAAATATAAAAAGAAATATGCATAAATCAATTTAACGGTTGAACGTCGGTTCAACCGGTCCAAAAAACCGATTGACGGTTTGATCTCCGGTTTTAAAAAAAATTTTTAGAATATAAAATTTGACATTTAAAAAAAAAATTAATATGTTACTTTTCTAAAAAGATTAAAATTCATTACTTTAAATGTTAAAAGATATGATTATATATCCAAAGGGTATTAGTAAGTTCATCATAATACTTACATGCACCGGATACACATAACTATTTAACATCAAGTTCATGGAAAATTTACAATGAACTCACTAATATCTTTTAGATATACACGTCAATGCCTCTTAACATACAAACTAATAGTGACATTTAAAGAAGAATAAGTGATGAAATTAAATATTTTTAAAAAAGTTGGACAAATGATCTCATAATTTTGACCTTAAATATATTCAATCTCATAACTTTTTTGTTATCGATTTAGTCCCAGTGCTTTGACATGCATATGCAATGTCCAGTTTTAGTTTCAAGTTTATCGAAAAATTCAAAATTACGTTGTTTCGCCGATTGAATTTGGGGTTTTCCGGCCGCCGGTGTAACTGGACTGTCACATGTGATTTTATTTTATTTTTTAAACTTGAAATTACAAGCCATATAATCAAATCAATTTTTTTAAAAAAATTTATGACCTGTAATTTCAAGTGTAAAAAAAAAAAAAAATTACATGTGGTAGGCCAGCAACACCCGCGGCCGAAAAGCCTTAAATTCAATCGACGGAACGACGTAGTTTTGAATTTTTCGGTGTACTTGAGACTAAAATTGAACATTAATTGTCAATAGTATTGAGACTAAATAGACAATAAATAAAATACGAGACTAAATCTATTTGAGGCCAAAGTTATAAGACTATTTGTAATTTAAACTCATTTTAAAACGTCAAGCCTTAATTATATGCCAAAAGGTATCATTTTATATACTAGAAAGTACTAGTTTATGAAACAGAATTCCCTCCAATTTCGTTAAAAAACATAGGCCTACGGTATATAGTTGTCACTGAGAGGTGGCATGTGGATGAAGAAGCGTTACATTAATTAGGCTAAGTGTTGTATGCATTCAGGTGCACCGTGCATTCATAGTGTATCTTCAAACCATGCAACTTATTATACTAAAATATGCAACTTGTTTACACTGAACTGTGCGTGTAATTATTAATTTAAAAAATAAATTTACACGGCTCAATGTAAATAAGTTACATTTTTAAATATAATAAATTGTATAATTCTAAAATACATTATGAGTGCACGATGAATAAGAACGATGAATCCGAATGAAGATGAGACCCACTCTAATAATTAAAGAAGTCCCACATGATGCGACTTTGCTCTCTTCGAGCAATTTGATAACTGTAGAAAAACACTTTATGAGTATATATATTTCAAACCCCAGTTTACATTTCTGAGCAAACTCATGCTCCTTACTTCAAAAAGTCTTCAATCCACTATTTCACCTCCAAAAATATTATTTAAATTTAATGTTGTAGTGTGAAAAGTAATAATTTTAAAGCTGAAAAAAATATCACAAATAGTCTTATTACTTTGCTCGTGTCACCAAAAAGGGTCATGTAAGTTACCACTTTATCAATTTTGAACCTTTTATTGTTAATTTTAGTCTTTTTCATAGAAAAATTGAAAGTTTGATTTAAAATTTGACATAATTTTTTACTCTTGTCACATTAATCGTCGTCACCACTAGGCTTGACAATGGGGCGGGACATCCTCGTTCCCCACGGGGATCCACCCCGAACGGAATAGAAATCCCCGCGAAAATTACCCACGAGGTGGGGATGGAGAATAATTCCCCACGAATTTCATTCATTCTTGTGGCAAATTCCAAGTGATTTACGTTGAGCCCAGAGTCGATAACTACACTATTTTCTTCCTCTTTAGACCGTCATTTCGATGTCTTTTTTGTGCCTTTTATATGTTACAACATATTTTCTATCATTTTCTAGTCAAAATTCAAAATTAACCCTCGAATTGGACAAAAATTAATACCAAAATGACCAAAATTAATAAAGCAAAAATTTACGGGACCATTTGCGGATACAAACAAAATTATATAACTATTTGTGATTTTTTCTCTGTTAAAGCTTTAAAAAAATCAACTATTTGAAAAAAAAAAAAAAGTTTAGTTTATTTAATTTTTACATTAAATTTGACATTTTATTGAATGACATGTCACTATTATATTAGTATTGTTTGCTGCTAAATAAAATTAAGTTGATAATACACATTATAAATAACCAATGTATGTGGATTCTCGTTAGAAAAGAATCATGTGATACTTTGCCATATTTGGAGCAAATTAAAAGTTCTTTTAACAATCTATAGTGCAATGTGTGTGCATTACTACATTGAATTCTAGCTAGCTAGCCAGCTAAAACCCTAGAAATGGTGTAACAATGTTATTATATAGTATTATTTAGTATATATGATCACTCATTTTATCACACCGACGTGCCAAAAATTATTTTTGTCCACATTCTTCTATTAAATAATTTCTCCATATTTCAAGAACTTCTGAATTCTTAGCTAGCTTAGCTAAACCCTAGAAATGGTGCAACAGTGTTATATACATTATAATCTCTCTTTTCCTAACAAGGACGCCGCGCAGGATATAGTCCAAGGCAAAAAAAAAAAAAAAAAAAAAAAGACAAAATAATTTATAATTAAATAATATTTTAAATTACAATTGATCACGATGATTTGCTGAATAATCATTCATTCATCCATCACCGTATTTAATTTTTACATTACAAAAAGATAAAGATTTGACTACGAAATTTCCTAACATGATTACGAATCATCCAACAAAATAATTTTGTCCTTAAATATTAAGCATTGACTATGGCTTTTTAACATTATAGTAGGCAAAAGTGATGAAGTGGAATAGTTAAAGCGGTTATCTATGCCGTGAGGTCATGGGTTCGAGTCACTATTTACCCTATAAAAAAAATTATAGTAGGCAAAAGTATTGTCTACGAATTTTTTACGGATTCATAAAAAAACTCCTACACATTTGTAATTGAATTAATGACTCTCCACTACAAAATTTATAACAAAAAGACTATAAGGTAAAAAGTATCTTTAAAGTGATTCTAAGATACAATTTGTACCAAAATACCCCTTATCTCATTTTTGTATGTATTCATAATTTTATTTTTTTATTTTTACAAAGTACACATTTTGGGAAAGTACATATTATTTTGAGAAAATGCATATTCGAAATACAAATTTATAAAATCTAAAATTATATAAAAAATTACAACTAATAAAAAGTGGAATAAAAAAGATGAAAGTGCGAAAAATAAAAAAAAATGCACTCCAAAATTGACCTAGAAGTGCAGAAAATTAAAAAAATTAAAAAAAACTCCAAAACTACAAAATGTGTCGTAATTAATTGCGAGAATTGATGAAGGACAACTTAGACTTTTTAACCATATTTTTGTACCTTAGAGTCAAAATAAAGATACTTTGTACCTTAGAGTCAATTAAGGAGTGATTTTGTACCTTAGAGTCACTCCTCCTTTGTAATTTTCATAGACAAATAAATTACCTACACAAATAATTTCATAGGCAATTAACATTTGCCCAACAAAAAAAAATTATAGTAGGCAAAAGTATTGTCTACAAATTTCCTACGGATTCTTAAAGCAAACTCCTACACATTTGTAATTTTTATAGACAAATAAATTACCTACACAAATAATTTTATAGGCAATTAACATTTTCGTAGGCAATTACGTTTGTAATTTGGAGTAATTTAAAATTGCCTATAAATAAATTTACATATGAATTACATTTTAGTTGACAAATTGTTTGTATGTATAGCTATATGATTAGAACGAAATTATTTTTTCTAAAAATTTTGAAGGCATGTCGAAAAATTATGTAGGAAATTCTCTATTTTTTTATAGGACAAAAACTCGTATGAGACGGTCTCATACTTGACCCACATCACTTTAGTTTGGCGGATTCACCAAATACTTGATTACAACCCGTTTGGCTGCTTGACCCAACAAGCCAAAATACCCAAAAAGCCCTTTTACTCAGATTTATCCGGTTCTTTTCCATTATTTTTCAGATTTTGCCTTGTTCCTCGTTCGCGCCGATTTTCACGAAGACCACCGCACAAATGATGTTTCTTATTGTCTTATTTCTCTAATAATTCCGCTTCTAATTGAGTTATCGTTTGCGTCGTTTTTTACTCCGATCGACTTTGCTTCTCCGTCCTCCGCCGCACGAATGCCGCGTATTCTTAGTTGTTTACTGGAATTTCTCCTGCACTAACCTCTTCCTGGCAACTAACATTTTTACTATGTTAAATTCTTTTGGAATTTCTTTATTGTTCAATTGATTTCCTTATTTTCTTTACGAATTTCTGTTTGGACTATGACTTAGGTAAAATTCAGTTTTGTCTTTTTTTTTTTTGTATAATTACATGTTCTGGAATTTCATAAATATGTATAATTCGTGTTTTTTTTTTCCCGTTGAAAGGAGATGAATTACTATTGTTAGGTATATGGTTGCTTGTTTCAGTTGTTTGTATATATCTCTCTCCACCCTGTTTAAACACATTTTGCAAAACCATCATAATTAATTAGATTCATTATTTTTTGTTGAGTTGGTGACCTGAGAGTCTGTTTAATAGATCCTTTCATCACTACTACAATGAGGGCGGTGACAGTGGTGTATTATGTGCTGTAGTAAAATTTAATATATAGTAAAGAAGTTGTGAAATTGTAATCATATATTGATATGAATGATTACTTGGCAGAATATAAATGTTGCTTTCTATCAACTCTGGAGTAAATGTGGTAAAAGAAAATTTAATATAGATATGAATGATTACTCAGTTGAAAATATTTGATACTCTTAATTGAATTATTAATACTCTAATACTATTTAAGAGATTTTTTTACGAGATATTTATGAGAAAATATTTGATACTCTTGATTGGATTATTAATACTCTAGTACTATTTAATATAATAAGAGATTTTTGACCAAATATTCATGAGAAAATATTTGATACTCCTGATTAGATTATTGATACTCTAGTAGTTTGTATCGTAATAAGGGATTTTGGACCAAATATTCGAAATATGAATCGTTGAAATAATTTAATATTGTCCCCGCATGGAGAATATGAATAATTGAAATGGTTGTACATTTTTTAATACTTCATGTTGAAGATATAAGAATTTGATACCTCTGACTAGATATCTGAAACTCCTGGTCAATAAGTTGATACTCCTGATCAAATTCTTATAAATTTATGTTGCAATATGAAAATAAAATCTATAAAATATTTTAAAAGATGTTATAGGTTTTGATACTCAACTAATACCTAAAAAAAAAAAATTTGATTTTGATACTTCTGACAAAATATTTAATACTCTGGTTGGATTAATGATACTTTAATACTCGGTTGCATAAGAAGATTCTTGACCATATTCATTATATGAGTCACTAAAACAAGTTTCACACTGTTTTTGGGGAATGCGAATAATTGAAATGAGTTTTTTTATACTTTTGGTTAAACAAGGAGTATATAAATTTGATACTCCCGGATAGATATTTGATACCTTTGGTCAAATAGTTGACACTCCTTAATGGATTCTTATAAACTTATTATATCACTTATATTAATTTTATTTGCATCTGATACTTCTAACAACATATTTGATACTTCTGGTTAGATTATTGTTATTTTATACCACAATTACAAACTCTTTACAAGATAATGTTGATACTTTTGAATTAAGAATTGATACTTTTAAAATTTTACCATCGTCCTGACTATCTCTTCATTGTTGCAAATTCTTGTTTAATCCTCAATCACAACCATAGTCTCCCATGGCGATAATATTGTTTTGTAAACAGAAAAAGAAAATTCAAAGAAATCATGACAATTAAAAGCAACAAATTGAAATAGAATTCCATTTCACAAAGTAACTGCTATAAAAATGAGAAAAAATAAATCCAATTCCATTATTCACAATCATTTGAATATGCATTATGTTTTGATTCACAACTACATGAAAACATATTCAAACACATAAATAGCATACGATTTCAAATTCGCAACTATCACGCTGCAACCTCCCTGCAAGTGCGTCACAAGTACGTCACTTTTCCGCGTTATCTAGCCGCAATCCGTCACTTTTCCTCTTCATCCTTTTTTTGCGTTCGCAAGTTTCTTCCGGCCCATTAAGGGCATAACAGGGTTTTTATTATATTAATATAATATGGGTCGATTTTTCAGGAAATGGGTTAAGTGTGAGACCCGTCTCATACATGAGATCGTCTCACACAAGAGTACCTCTTTTTATAGTGTTAAAAATTATTTATAAAATTTTAAATTTTTTAAAAAGTATATATAATATACAACGAAAATTGAGGTGGGTCTTAGCTAGCTAGCTACCATGATCCATTCCTGCCTAAGTGTGCATCCGCTCATGCACGCGCGTACCAAAAAAAAAATTTGCACCTATTTTTTTATTAAATGATTATTATATTTCATGTAACTAAAACAAAATTTATTTTACTTCTCTTTAAAAAAAAAAACTATATTTTAGACCAATTTTATTTTAACAAAATTACTAGATATTAATAGTATATGACTACATATTTTTGGTACTATAATTTAGTTTTTTTTACTGTATATAATTATTATAAATACGCCTCCTTTTTTTAATAGATGTCATTCTGGCGTTTTAAGACAAATTAAGAATATTTTTTTTTCCAAAATTAACCTTAATTGATATTATTTAAATATTCTTAACAATAAATAATATTGGTTGAAAAATTAAACACACAAGACATTTGTAGGAAATTTGAAATTTAAAATTACAACATTAAGGATAAATATGAGATAAAGGGGGATAAAATACCAGAACGATATTTATTTCATAAATAATTCAAAAGGCTAAAACGATATGTAAATAAAAAATGAGAGAATATTAGATATCCATATATAAATGAACGAATTTATAACCAGTTCATGTGAAATCTCACTAATATATTTTCACTTGTGTTAAATATCATAGTAATTCTAATCATACTGTAAAACTTGTTCATTATATGAAACTGATATTATTATATTTATAAATTGATGTTACTACTATTACAAATTAATATTAATAATATTTAATACTATAATTTTTATGTAAATGTAATAGAATCAATTGATAAGTGTAACGACACTAATTTATAAGTATAATGATATAAATTTCATACTTTGAACAAGTTTCGCCAAAGACTTTCTCTTTGTTTTTTTCCTCGCGTAACTTCAACTGATTTCTTTTTCAACGGTATTCAGATTGTTAAAGGGTATCAGGATTCAGGTCACTAATAACACTTCTTCACCTAAATAGTAATTCCTGTTTACCTATATAAATATTATCTTTTAAAAAATATATTGTTAGCATAAAAAGTGATACATATTGATTTTTTTTTTTTACATTCAAGATAACTAAATACTAGATTTTACATGAAAAAAAAATGAAAAAACTGCTCAGCATTCAAAATAATGTGTTTCGGACATAAATGAAATACAATATTAACACCTTTATAACCAGATTTTACGTTTTATGCTAAATAGTAGTACTAATAAAAAATAATTCAACTAATATTTTTTCAAGTATAAAGTTACACAGTTTCATTATATAAGGAACCTGCAACCTAACCTAATAAGGTTTCACTCTGCCTTTTTAATAAACAAATACGGATTTGGCTCTCTCCAACCCAACTCCAGATATGACTTCAAATATATTAAAATTTCCCAGAAAATCTATTTGAAAATTGCCATCATGGGTTGGGTTGGAGATGCCTTTGCCACGCAAAACAACGCAACAAAAGTAAACAAACGATTGAAAATCGGAAATTGGGCGAAATACTTAAGAAAGAAGTTTACAAATCCGAAAAAGAAAAAGGTGGTAGCAAACTTTACATTAGTCCTAACTCGTATTTACAACACGCTTCTTGTTCAATAAGCATTTTGGAGGGTACATAGAATCTTACTAAAAGAGCCAGTGGTGGTTTAATTGCACAATTTTGAAGAATCACATGCTTGTTCAGTTTCTCAACCTTCCATCCCTTCCTGCTCCCAAACATCAACGAGAAAGTTTACCATTTCCTGTCATAATTTTCAACAATATAGTCAGGAATGGATCATGGTAGCAATAGCCTCGTCTACTTGCACTTGTATAAACAAGAAATCACGAGGGAAGAAACATACACAAAGCGGGATGGGTTTGGGAAATGGAATGCCGGTTTTGAGGCACCTCTTGTCAGGCGTATTTACACAGCAAATCCAAAACCTTTTAGTCATGCACGGAGACCATTTCCTGAAAATACAGTGAATAGCCAGCATTGTATTATTCATTATTAAATAGTTTATATATTCAGTTCTCATGATATTGTTTATGAAAATTTCTCACCTTAACTTAGGAACACGAAACAGTGGAGACCGGTGCACAGTATTTCTATTTCCTATCCATTTCTGCCTACCTTGATTCCAGAGAAGAAGACCTACAGCCACAGCCTCTCCAAATAAGATTTCCATTTACCGTAAATAAAAGCGTAAGCATGGAGATGAATTAAAAAAAAAATATTATAATGAGGAAAAAGTTCGCATTGGGAGACAGGAGTATAGTAACAGCTCAAAGATGCATTAGGTACAAAGTTTACAACGATACATCAAGTTATAAACTCCTAAAGGTCTAATTCGAAGATAAAACATTTTCCCCTTAAAATTGCAATAGCATATCACAAAACTAGAAAACACACTCTCTAGATGAGAAGGTTGTTTGATGGCATTGTAAAGGGTATTGGAGCACCAAAAGAACATTTATATCATTTTATTCCTTATCATTTTAAGCAGTCTATGATGAACATCAATAAAAAATGCCCAACACCACAGCGTGCTAAACCCACACACCCACCAACCAATTCTATGCAAAAGTGAAAGAAAATGCAAAAAACATAAACCAAATTATTACAACTCTAATATGATTTTTTGAATTCAATAATTTGAGAGCAGCCATTAATATTAGTAATCAACTTACCATTATTTACAAATTCAGTATTTCCTTTTGACTTGCAAGCACCATGAGCGCAACGCATATAAGTCATCACATTTATTGATGACTTGCTCCCACATACTCGCGTTCTTTTATATTTCATCTTTCAAGTGCTGGCCGAACAAATCCACCAATATGGTAGTTTCCGGCCACACTTTATGAGTGGTTATTCTTCTCTTTCACCAGTTTATTAAACGAAGGAAATCAGTTTTGTCTTACAATCAATCCCAAGACAGCCACCGCTCTGTTAACAATACGAGGTTTAGAATATCAGAATACATTAAATATAATATAGTTCAATTGTTTAGCAAAAGATGTTTCATATAAAAAGAAGATGACTATCATCAGATGGAACTTGGAAGTAAAGCTAATTGACTACATAGACTTTTGGGTACACAAAAATAATAGTTGTAATGATCTAACTGTCCATAAATGGATCAGATAGGAAATTCTTCGAAGTGTGTCTGCTTACAATACGAAGAAGCAATCATGTTGAGCTCATACAACAGGTTAGCGGGAGATGAACTAGTTTATGTTGGGATTGTTGGAGCCTGAGTGAACGGGGAAGTGAGAGGACGGGAGGCGCTCGACCAAGCATTGTGGTCGAGCACATCTGCTCGATCGAGCACCTCGATTTCCAGAGCCGAGCAGGCGCTCGAGCAGGCAACGTGATTGAGCGGAACCGCTCGACCAAGGCCCGTGGTCGAGCGGGTTCCCCAGCCAGTTCGCAGAATTAGAGCTTCGACCCATGTCTTCATTTAAATACTTTTGACTCATTGTATTTGCCTCTTGTACGAAAAACACACGAAAATAGTGAATCTCCTGACTTGGTAGTGCCCCCAGACGTTGTCATTCCTGACGAACTGGGTAACCAAATTGTTTGTCTCTAAATTCCTAGTTCTATTATTTTCTCCATAATTGCTTGTTTAATTCCTAACAACTGGTATCAAGAGCATCGGGTTAAAGAGATCTGTGGAGAGCAATTATGATTGCTGAAGGGAAATCGCCTGTTGAGAAGTTTGATGGAACGGATTTTGGATTTTGGAGATTGCAGATCGAAGATTACCTGTACGATAAAGATCTGTATCAACCGTTGGGTTCACAGCCTGAAGATATGAAGGACGACGAGTGGAAGTTGCTGGATAGGAAGGCGATGAGTGTGGTTCGTCTGTCGTTATCTAGGAATGTCGTCCTACATACTGTGAAAGTAAAAACCACAAAGGAGATGCTGGAAATTTTGACGGAGATGTATGAAAAACCGTCTGCAGCGAACAAGGTTCACTTGATGCGGAGGTTATTCAACCTAAGGATGGCGGAGGATACTGTGGTAGCCAACCATCTCAACGAATTCAATATGATTATAGCCCAATTGAGTTCGGTTGAAATTGATTTTGATGATTAAGTTCAAGTCTTAATTTTGTTGTCTTTTTCTAGGAAAGTTGGAGTGGAGCGGTGGCGGTACATTAGTCTTCAATGGGTAAAAAGTGAAACTAAAATTCAATGAGGTTAGAGATTTGGTCATTAGTGAAGAAATTCGCGAGAAAGAGTTGGGTGTGGCCCGAGGATCTGCTTTGAGTGCGGGAAGCAGAGGCAGATCTAAATCCAAGGGGAAGCCAAATCGGGGTAGATCGAAGTCAAGGGGCAAAGATAAGACCAAGAAGGATAAGAGTAAAGTTGAGTGTTATAAATGTCATGAACTTGGTCATTACAAAAGTGAGTGCAAAGGCACAGGAATGAATCAAGAAGAATGACAACTCAACCAACGTTGCCTTGATGAGGACTCGGATGCATTGATTACGAGTGTAAGCGATCCATTGAGTCGTGGGTGTTAGATTCGGAGCATCGTTTCATTAGATGCGGTGATCTTGGCCGACGTAATGGAAAAGTACACTTAAGGAACTTTGGGAAGGTTTATCTAGGCGATGATGAGCCTCACGAAAATCAAAGGGAAGGAGAATGTTGGGATTAAGACACCAAATGGGGGCGTGTTACAATTGAAAGATGTGAGACATATTCTGGTTTGAAGAGGAATTTGATTTCGGTTGGACAACTTGATGACGAGGGCTACAAAGGTGACCTTTGGGTGTAACTCGTGGAAGATATCCAAAGGTGTCATGGTAGTGGCTCGTGGAAATAAAGAGGGGCGTTGTATATGACATGCAACACGGGATAGCATTGCTCTTTGCAAGTGAAAAAAGGAATGCAAATTTGTGGCATTGTCGTCTGAGCCCACGAAAGTGAAAAGGGGATGAAAGTTATGTGCTCGAAGGGTAAACCGCCGGACCTCAAGACAATTGACATTGGTTTGTGTGAGGATTGTGTATTCAAAAAAAGTAAAAGGGTGAGTTTTTTGAAGGGAGGCGGAGACTTTGAAGAAGCGAAGTTCGGAGTTAGTTCAAAGTGATTTGTGGGGTCAAAGACAAGTGAAATCCCTTGGTGGAGCATCATATTACATGACTTTCATTTGCGACTCTCAAAGGAAGGTATGGGTTTATTTCTTGAAAAAATAAGTCGATGCCTTTAATACTTTCGTGAAATGGAAGGCTCTTTTGAAAGCGAAAGCGGGTCTCAAGGTGAAAGCGTTTGAGATATGATAATGGTGGAAAGTACGAGCTCAAGTGAGTTCAAAAAAAAGGATTTTATGGGCGAATAGAATCCGAATGGAAAAAACCGTGAGAGGAACCCCACGCCAGAATGGGCGTGGCGTAGCGTATAAACGGGACCCTATGTGAGCGTGCTTTAGAAGCATGAGATTGAAGTGTAAATTTGCCAAAGATGTTTTTGGGAGAGCGATTAACCAAGAAATTTTTACTTGATAAAGCAGAGGACCCTCAACTCCTTTGGAAAATGGCATACCGGAGGAGGCCCGGTGGGGAAAGGAGGTAAATCTGTTTTTCTTGAGTATTTGGGTGTGTTGTATATGTTCATGTTGATTCTATGAGTAGAAGTAAGTTGGATGCAAAATTTGTTAAGTGTACATTTGTTGGATATGGCGGTGATGAATTTGGCTATCGATTTTGGGATGAGGAAAACCGAAAGGTGATTAAGTAGTCGAGATGTCATATTTAATGAGCGGTGATGTACAAAGACAAAGTTGGAAAATCAAAGAAGGTGGTTACGAGTCTCGGGTTGTGGAGTTAGACATTTCGAACTCGGGTGGGAGCAAATGGGTTCTAGATGATCGGTGATTGTTGAGGAAGAACCAAGTACACCACCACCAACAATTCATTCTGAGGAGATCCACGAGAGATCGGAGATCCACGAGAGATCGGAGATCTCGATAGGTATTCACCCTCCCTTCATTATTTATTGTTAAGCGATGGTGGTGAACCCGAATGTTATGCGAGAGGCCACACATAGTGAAGCAACGGTGGACAATTGAAAACTTGCAATGGATGATGAGATGAATTCATTGATGACCAGCGGAACTTGAGAGCTAGTTGAGCTTCCTAAGGGCAAGAAAACACCGCAAAACAAGTGGGTTTCTGAGAATAAAAGGAGGTCGATGGAAGCAAACGCTACAAGGCAAGATTGGTTGTGAAGGGTTTCAGAGTAGAAACATGGTATTGACTATACCGATGTTTTTACTCGATGGTGAAGCTAACTACCATTCGATTAGTTTCCGGAAGTCCGGTGGTCGCAGAAAATTTGGTGTTAGAACAGATGGATGTGAAAACCGCTTTTCTTCATGGTGATTTAGATGAGGATATCTACATGAAACAATGGGAGGGATACTTGTCTAAGGGGAGTAGTGAGCTAGTTTGCAAGTTGAAGAAGAGCATGCGTGCGAAACAAGCTCCATTCTGATGGTAAAAGAAGTTTGATGGGTTCATGCACGAGATTGAGATCAAGAGGTGTGAGGTGACCATTGTTGTTACTTCAAGAGGTGTGATGGTGGTTATATCATTTTGCTATTATATGTTGATGACATGTTGATAGCAGACTCTAGTCTTTCGGGAGGTGAGCAAGTTAAAGGAAAAATTGTCCGAAAGGTTTGCTATGAAGGACCTTGGAGAGGCCAAGCAAATCTTGGGTATCGCGAATCGTCGTGACAAAGGTGGCGGAAAAGTTGTATCTTTCACGAAATTTGAATACATAAAAAAAGTCTTGGAGAGATTTAGTATGGAAGATGAAAAGCCGATTAAGGGTCAGATTGGGGAAGTCGATTCAAGCTATCCAACAAGGACTCACCTAAGAATAGCGAAGAAAGGCGGACCTACATGCAAAACACTCTGTATACTTCAGCAATTGGAAGTTTGATGTATGTTATGGTGTGTACAAGACATAATATTGCACAAGCGGTGGGAGTTGTTAGCCGGTTTATGGGCAATCCGGAAACTTGACATTGGGTGGCAGTGAAGTGGATCCTAAGGCACTTGAGAGGTACTACTGAACAAGTTTTGTGCTTTGAGGGCAAAAGCGTTGGGTTGGCAGGATATGTTGATGCAGACTTGGCATCAAATGATCTCGACAAAAGGAGGAGTACTACAGGGTATGTGTTTACTTTTGGTGGTACAACAATATCTTGGACTTCTAAGTTGCAAAAGATCGTAGCTCAGTCCACTGCAGAAGCAGATGCGTTTGCGATCCGAAATTTAGTAAAAGAAATGGTTTGGTTGCAGAATCTGTCGTGTGAGTTGGGGAAGGAGCAAAAGGATAATATTTTGTATATTGACAGTCAGAGTGTTATTTACTTGGCGAAGAATTCGGTCTTTCACTCGAGGACAAAGCACATCGAGTTGAGGTATCATTATATTTGTTACCTCATTGAGAACAAGATCTTACAGCTGATGAAGATCCGGGGAAGTGAGAATCCTGCTGACATGTTGACTAAGGTTGTGACCTTAGAGAAGTTGAAGTTATGTATGACTTCAACTGGCCTTGGAAACTGAGCATAAGGCCCGACACTACTATCAGTGAGAGAAACCGTTGGAACGGGGGGAGACAAGTTACAGTTGGAGTCAGTCTCCAGGTGGGAGATTGTTGGGATTGTTGGAGCCTGAGTGAACAGGGAAGTCAGAGGACGGGAGGCACTCGACCAAGCATTGTGGTCGAGCACATCTGCTCGATCGAGCACCTCGATTTCAGAGCCGAGCAGCGCCGAGCAGTAACGTGATCGGAGGGAACCGCTCGACCAAGGCCCGTGGTCGAGCGGGTTCCGCAGCCAGTTCGCAGAATTAGGGCTTCGGCCCATGTCTTCATTTAAATACTTTTGACTCATTGTATTTGCCTCTTGTACCAAAAACACACGCAAATAGTGAATCTCCTGGCTTGGTAGTGCCCCCAAACGTAGTCATTCCTCACGAACTGGGTAACCAAATTGTTTGTCTCTAAATTCCTAGTTCTATTATTTTCTCCATAATTGCTTGTTTAATTCCTAACAGTTTATGTGCGCCCCCCAATTCACAATTCGAATGTTCAACACCACCAAACATGACACTCAAAGGGAGAGAAGAAATATGAAAACAGGACGTAGTGCACTAATCATTCCATTTATGGAAAAGAAGTGTTAGTACCATAGCAATAAGTAATTCATGTTTAAACAATCAACTTGAATCCTCAGGCATTTTAAATTAGATGCAAACTGATTGCTGAATGTCTGAAGGACATAATAAAATAGCTTCAGAAACATTTAGCAAAATCACAAGTTGCAGGTGCAACTGAAAAATCTAGAAGAAAGCTAGCCTATCAAGGACAGCTAGGTATCAAACTGAAAATAATAAAAGAAACTAAGAACAGTATAAATTTACCATACGAAAATACTAAAACTATCAAAACTAATAATATTGATATTGAAGAAAATTGAGTTTCATAAATATGAGAACAATATTCACCAAGTATGTAATATACTTACATTCATTCGGATAAACTGTGCCAAGGAAAGATAGAACATATAAAAATTGTACAGGAAAATATGTTAGCCATAAATATCAAGACTTCAGGTTTGGTAGACAAGTATTGGTGAAACTGAAATGTTGATCTGAAATTGACTTGAACGAAGCTTATCTAATGCGCAAAGGTTCTTTATAAATTGGGATAAGTACCTTGAGAGAGCATAATAATCTGATACATTTAGGGTCCTTGGTTGGGGGTAATGGAAGTGAGTAATGGAAATTACTTTTATTGATGTTGCTTGGTAGTTTTGATATACAAGTAATGGGAATAGAAGTAAGGAATTGATTACTCTCACTCACTCAACCCACCTTACATGATACACATTGTTGATCTTCTAACCAAGCAATAACAATGCAATCAAATCAATAGTGAACCCTTAGTGATACCCATTACCATTACACTCAATACCCATTACCATATTTTGGTGAAACCTTGTCATTGACTCGTCTTATAAGCAAATTAAAGAAAAGATAGACACAGAAACAGAACTAATACAATTTACATGACAAATAGCATAGACTCTAAGATGAAATAATCTGTTAAAATTCCAATCTTCTACTATAATTGTATGTAATGTGGGAATAACCATAGGTAGAAAGACAAAAAAACAAAAAAAAAAATTGAAAAGCAACAAAAACTCTTCGTAATTTTCCAAACCAAAACATAAAGAAATGCGACAGAAACTCTCATTTCAAATTGAATTGCAAATGATTAAAGAATAACAATTGAGGACAAATATCGCAATACAGAAAATAAGCTAATGAGGAAAGCATACCCCATGCGAGCAATGATATTAAATATCCAAGCAGCAATCGACCCGAACCGCAGAAAGGCTCCCATCAAAAACATCGATAACAGGGAGGTTTTATTGAATGGCTTATCTCATAAAACCCTAACAAAATCCCATAACTATTTGTAAATATGAATCAACGAATCTCGAGTTATCGTAAATTATGAATGACAATGAATTGAACCTGATAGAGAAATTCGTTTTGCAATTTCCTGCAATTTGATTTCCTCCCTGAAATCGATGCTTCTCGGTGATGCTCTGTCGTTAGGGTTCTTGTGTCATCGACAAAGGTGAATGGGAGGTTATATTGCCATAAATACAAGTGAGACATTCACTTGCCAACATAAATAAATAAATAAAATAAGGAAAAGAAAAACAGTTTATTCAAATTTCCAACTTTATTATGAAATTTTCTTATTTATTCATAATAATGCACCAGAGCTCCAATGGAGATGTTAACCACCCATATACCTCATGTCGTTGGTTTCTAAAGACCAACCCATTGCGCTCATTCCAGAGTGTCCACAGAGTCACCACAAAACCCTCTCCCAACACCTCCTTCAACGAGCCATCCGTGAAGACAACCTACAGGCCCGTTGCACCCCACACCTCCCGCACCCAGTGACAATCGCTCTATTGTTACAAGCAATTTCGGAGCCCTAACCCCCCTTCACACTTTACTTTGATAATTTTTCCCAAGCTAACCAATGGACCCTCTTTTCGTCCCCTGTTTGTCCCCATTAATTGGAGGAAATAACTGAAAAATCTAAGATATCTGACTTATCGTAAATAGAAAAATATTAATTTTATCGAAATTTTCGGTATACCGAAATTTTCGGTTCGGTACTATAACGGTATGAAAATATAGAAAATCACGGTACCATAAAATACAAAAAAATTCGATATACCTAAAATATTTTGATGTAAATATAAAAAATTTTCTAAGATCTGAGGAAAAATATGCCGGTATACGAAAAATTTCGATATACGAAAATATTTTCAGATATCTTAAGATATATATAAATTTTGACGGTATCGGTATGTAATATCGGCATCGAGGTATTTGGAAAATTTTTAAATTGACGAGATGGTATGAAATTTTTCAGATCGAAAATTTCGATCTTGAGAATTCGGTATGGCGATAAATTTTTTAGATATCTGTCATCATTCCCCCCCCCTAGTCCCCATAGCTATTCAATCGTATAATTTTACTTGAAGTGGGGAGCCCGCTAATGGACGATGGATTTTGATAACCCGGATTAGTCGTCCTTGGCCAAATATCGAGTTATAATTAAAAAAAAAAAACATAATAGTAATAACTAATAATACAAAGATTAAAAAAGAAAGATAACTGATCAAGAAGAAGAAGAATAACATGAACATTCAACACCTCAACAACATGGTCCCAGTTTGGTGCCTAACATGGCCCAATAAGGTTAAACTGAGGTGTTTTGAGCCCATTATAGATTTCTAGTCGTTATTGATTAGAACATAAAACAACTATAGCAATACTTTTTATTTATTTATTTCACCTCTGAATATTAAAATGAATCAATTAATTAAACATATTAAATTGAATTAGTGGTAAGTAGAAAACACATTTCACATTTATTTGTCTCTCAACTCATCCGAACAAATAACAAGATCAGCTTGATTTGTGAAATATAAAATGAAATGATACTTTTTGCTAAAATTAATATCAAGTGAGCTTTGAAAATAAACTCAAATTAAATGCATGCATTGATGCTTACAAACGATGAGTCTTGTATACATCCCCTTGTATTGTACTAATGCATTTTAAAAAAATATAATTTATTTAGATTGAACCGTGCAACTATTAATATGAAAAAAATAATTGCACGGTTCAGTGTAAATATGTTACATCTTTTAATATAATAAATTACATTATTCTAAAATATATTATGAGTGCACGGTACATCTGGATACACATGAGACCCGCTCGCATATAAAAACTTATATGAGGCATAATATTTTTGCTCAAAAAACAAACGAGAACGTGTCTGGTACGTGTATTTGTCAAAATGAAGTTATATAAATAATGGAGAATTTAAATTGAGACTCATATGAATCAGTGTTTTCATAATCGAACCGGTGATCGAACCGGACAGATCACCGGTCAGTGGTTCAACCGGCGGTTCAACCGTTTAAATGATTTATGTGAATTTTTTGTATTTTTTTTTATATTTTACTATTTTTTTAAATGACTAATTCATCAATGGACTTATAATATAAATATTTAAATTTAATTAATCAAACTTGAACCATAAAAATAATATAAATGTGAAAAGATTTGTCCCACATCGAATAAGTATTAGAAGAAATGTAAAATGAAGTTATATAAAAGGGATAGGAGGTAGATTTTATGGATCCCCTATCCCATATCGAATAAGTATTAAAAAATATGTGAGATGGAGTAATATAAAAGGTGGATCTCTCATCCCACATTGAATAAGTATTAAGAAAGATGTGAGATGAAGTAATATAAAAGAGAGTGAAGGTGGATTTAAATTCTACCTAACTCTTCTATCCCACATTGAATAAGTACTAAAAATATGTGAGATAGAGTAATATAAAAGGGGTGGGGGTCTAGATCCTTACCCACAAGAAAGATTAGTTAAAAATTGATTGTTATTAAAAATAATAATTTTTTTACCTAAATAATTATTAGTTTAAATTTTTTTAAAAAAGTTTAAAAATTAAAAAAAAAATCGATCGAACCAGTTTTGGTCGGTTTTGGCCGGTTTAACCTATAAACCGGTTCTTAGGAGGTGTTCGGACCGGTTCGGGTCCGGTTCCCGGTTCAACCGGTTGAACCAGCCTGTCCGGTCCGGTTTTGAAATCATTGATGAAATGTTTGGGTGGAGGTGGAAGGAGGAGTTGTGAGTTGTGGGCTGATAAGTGGGTCGTGTTGGATTGGTGTTTTGCACAACATATGTCGACTAGTTTTAGAGTTGATGTCGCGGAGGCTTTAGCTATGCGGCGAGGGATTGAAGTGGCGAAAGACAGGGGAGTACGCTTGTTGCATGTGGAGGCAAATTCAAAGATTCTAATTGACGCGCTCCATCGTCCGGATTCGGATTTGTCCTATTTTGGTGCTATTGTTGATGATATTCGCGATTGTTCTAGGTCTTTTGATTGTGTTGTTTTTACCTGGGTGAGGAGGCCCGAGAATTTAGTTGCTCATAGATTTGTTGCTTTTAGTTTTCAGTGCTCAGAGCCGTTTTTCTCTGAGAATGTACCTTCGGGTTTTGTCGTTGTGATTGCTGCCGATTTGGCTAGTTAATATATTATTTTCTTGTTAAAAAAAAAAATTTACACGAGAACACGATTCAGTAAAATTGGAAAAAATAATAGTATATTAAAAAGATTATTTTTCAGATAATTAAGATATATAATGCATTATCTTGTATATCACTATATCTACATGATTTTACAAGTACATTTCGAATAACCAAAGACATAACTACTTTTTTTTTAATAGAAATGCCTACGGATAACCTTATGAAGTGTTCAAGTTAGCATGTGATCGCAAATAAAAATTGAAAATAGGGTTCAAAAAATTGAGTTGAGTCTATTGAATGTCATATGTGGTTTATTAATTGTAGTTTATTTCTCTCTTGCAGTTTCCCAAATACTGTTATGAGAATGAAAGTTATTTGACGTTAATTTTTTTTTTTATTGAAAAGAAAAACAATAACAACATTAGAGTTCTATATATAATTACCCACTTTGTCTACTAAAAGTGTGCTTAGAGAACTGAAATAGGTTTTACGAAAAGGTAAATTAAATATGTTTGTGGACATAATTTTTTTTTATCTTCATCATCCAACAATCAAATAATTACTCAAATTATCATTATACTCTACTCACAATCAATTATATTATTTATAAATGAACTTAATTTAGATTTTCGTAGAACATATTTTAACCCTCTAAGCACACTTTTCGTGGACATAGGGATATATAGTATTGTATATATTTTCTACATTACGATTTTAAGAATTATATAACATTCTATTAATTACTTACCCTATCTTTAATAGGGTTCCTTTGAAATTAATTCTCGAAGCTGGTTTTGCTGTTTTGCCTTTACACTTTTTTTTAAAAAAAAAAAAAAACCTCTTTGGTCCGATTCGACCCGCACAAAATTTGCGAATTTTTCACTCCGTGTTATGTGCTTCTCATTTTGACCCACAAGTCATATTTAAGAGATACTTAAATTGTGAAATTAATGTTTCATATAAAAAATTGTCCTTTTTAATTTTATAAATTTGGACCAGTCACTTGTTGGGCATGCTTCTCGAAAAGATAATGCATTAGCGCATGCCTTAGCATCTTTTATCTTTATCATCTGCCCAATTTTGGGTGAAAGATAGATTTTCTTTTTGCCTCAGCTTTATGTATGATCTTCAGTAATTAATAAAAAGAACAGTTGAGTTAAAAAAAAAAGAAAGGTTGGAGGTTGAACAAGATTGATAACCTAATAGGGACGCTACCTGTGTTTGAATGCAATTTAAAGCATGTAATGTAATGTGAACATAAAACGAAAGGTTTCTAGAAAGTAACAATACTACAAGTCTACAATACATTAATATCAATAAAATCGCTATCAAAGTCAACAATACTATATTATCAAATAAATAAAATATTATTTAATTGGACTTCAACTTATTAATCAAAATGTATGGCTGCAAAAGGCGTCCAATAAGAAATTAAGTGAAACCATAAAACATATGAAATCTGATCTTAATAATGACAAAAGAAGGAGACAAAAAATACATAAAAACTTGTATAAACGCATGTTCAGAGGCAATGATAGGTCTTCTTGCTTTCACCCACTTGCATCAATTAATACTGTTAAATAGAAATAATTAATAATTATGAGACCAAAAAAATTTATTTTCAAGCGGAAGGAGGGCGCCCTATAATTAATGAAAGTTGGAGGGTCTTTCTGCAAGAAATTAATTTTGTCCCATCAGTGGAGGACCAATGACCAAGGACCACCGCAAAAATTGAGGCAAGAAACAATTCTGCAAAATATTCAGATTCACAAAACTAATAGATTCTTCAAATAAAAACTCGTCGTCGTATTTACAAATATTTCCAATTGAAAACAGAAAAACAAAATCCAGAATATTATCACAATCAAATCAATGATAAAAAAATCAATAAGAACACTGAACCCTGTGCACGCGATCCCTGAGAATCCCGCTATACAACGCCGCGCGATTCGGGGGCATTTTCGGTACTTCACTCCCGCAGCTTTTCCTCTGAATTTCTGCGGTTTTTCTGTATCCTTTTCTGTACAATTCTCCATCCCCATTCGAATCCCTCACATCCTCCGCGAATTTCACTCTCTTCTTCGATTTTCTGCTGCCTGAATTAACAATTCGTTAATTAGTTCAAGATCACGAATTAATGAATACTCAAATTAAGAAGCAATCAATTCTCCAAAAAATTACCTAAAGATAAACAGGATTTGAGGACTCGAGGAGAGGGGTTTTGGTCAATTTGCGCGGCGGGGGGGAAAACGTTCTGCCGGAAAAGATCGAAGAGGATTACAGTCCCGGCGGAGACGGCCATGGCGGTGGCGGTGGCGACGACCAGACCTTGAGAAGTCAACATTGGAAACAAAATCAGAATTTGAATTGAAGAAATTGTGATTTTGGGGGTGTTTGTGTTGTGGCCTTGTGGGTGTATTTATATGTATATATTGAATTTTGAATTGGGAATTTGGTGGGGTTGTTTGGTGTGGTTTTTATTTAATTTATTTTTATTTTTTTAGGGTATGGACAAGTGGATGTAATATTTGGGATTATGTTATTTATTGTGGAATTATCTAGGGAAAGAAAGAGTAGTCGTTCTTTGAATGTAAATTTGAATTGGAACATAGAGAGGGGATTTTAGAGAATGATATTACAAATTCATTGGATTTGGGATAGTGTGGAAAATGGAGTTGAATTACTTTCTAAATTTTGATGTACAATCTATTTTGAATTGGGGCAAGTTTTTATATGCACCATTTGCAATAATTTAAAATTTGTGCAATTGGATTTCAATTTAATATTTTTTTTAATCGGACTTGATCCCGGCCCGAGTGGTTCATGGTTCACCAGTCCGAATGGGTCATAATTTAGGATTCATGATTTAGTGTTTAGGGTATAGATAATTCATCCAAATTAAAATTGAATCCAATTGCACTAATTGCATCTTGTGCAATTATTGCACACAAACATCACTCTTGAATTCGGTGGTAATTTATTAAATGAGTTTTTTTTCTTTTCTTTGAATGAAAAATTTTGGGATTTAGATTTGGTGTTGTGCTGTAAAGCAGTATGGGTTTATGACATAAATTTTATCTACACAATATAATGATGTATTATACTAAATCAAATGGTACATCATAAGGTCGTATAATGTAGTGTTGTCGAGATGGGTTAGCGGGGCAGGCGAGCCAAAATGCGCAAAACCTCACTTTTTGCGGGGCGGGATGGGCCAAAAAATTGGCGGGTTTCAAAATCTCAATTCAATCCACTAATTGGTGGGCCAGAAGTTTAGACGGGTCAACCCACTATTATTTTTTAATATATTTTTTATTTTTTAAATTAAAAATATATATTTTAAAAGCTCTAATAAACTAATACATTAATCTCATCAAAATCAAATATAATCATACAATTTATATTGGTTTTTATTACTATAAAAAAATTTAAAAAAAATTCACACAAATAAAGTTCGTCACTCATTAATAACAAATATAACTTCCTACACTTTGAAGTTCACTATTAATCAACAATAATAATATATATATAGTCTTCTACAAGTTAAATTTATCATCCATAAACATAAAGTTTACATAATATCTCAAAAAGTAATACTCCTATAATAATTGTTAAATATAAAACAAAAAAATAGAAAAAATAATAATTTAGGAGGCGGATCCAAGTGATGGAAGGGTAGAGGCCTTTGGTGTCCCACCTAGGTCGGCCCCCACCACGCCAAAACCCGCGATCTCCCGCCTCTTAACAGGTGAAATTTCTTTGGCCCAACTCACCAATGTATTGACACAATAAATTTAATGTGAACATGAATTCATGATGAACTCTACGTACTACTGTTATGCATATACATCATCATTGTTAGTTTATGCACTATCATTATTTAAAAAATAAAGCATAATAGTGTTAGTGCGTATATATAACAGTGATACTTAAAAAAATAGAGTTCACCGTGAACTCGGGTCCACATAAGTTTTTGTCAAAACTTGTTCAAAGAATGAAAATATGAAATTGGATCCATACTTATACAAACACATTCATTTGCTGATACAATTACTTTTATAAACTAATACCATAATATGTATACACACATAAATGCTATGATATTAGTTTATAAGTGGAATAATATCACTTGACAATTGTTATGATATTAATTTATAAATAAAATTATATTAGTTGCATACTATAAACAAGTTCCAAATGAGTTAAACCTTGAATGAATTTATTATTAAAGTTTTGTATGCTTCAGTGTGCAATTAAAGTGCATATTTACTTATTTAGATATACAAGTTATTTTACTGAAATACTTACACTTTTCATACAAATTGTTTTACTGAAATACTTATACTTTTTAGTAAAAATACACCGTGCACTAAAGCATACAAGATTTTTTCTATTTAATAATTAGTGTTACACTATTTAAATTACCACATTCTATATGCATCAGTGCACGGTTTTTATGTTTACGCGCTATAATTATTTAAAAAATATTTGGGATGAGTTTATAAATAGCCTAACATAAAAATAAAAGTTCATTTTTGTTATAAAATTTATAATCATTCTTTTTAGTCAAGATAATATATTTTTTTCCAACTTTACCCTTTTTTATGCTTTCATTATTTTAGTTCATACTACCATATATACACCACGTACCAACATTATTTCAGCTCGTACCACCCTTCAATTAACCCCGTACCACTATCACTTCAGTCTGTAAATATTGCTTCAGTCCGTACCACCATTTTATCAACCCCATACCACTATCACTACCGTACCACATTTATTTCAACCCCGTACCACCTTATTTTAACATTGTACTACCATCATTTCAACCCGTACCATAATTTATTTCAACTTGTACCATCATTTTTAAATTTGTACCACAATTTAATTAATTTCGTACTACACTATATTAATCCCGTGCCATAATTTTTTAAAATTTTTTATTAACTTCTTTAAGGGTATAATTGCCCAAAAATTAATTATCTTGGCTAAAAAAGAATGAAATAAATAATCTTGATAAAAAAGAACTTTTTAAATGAGAAGAGACTAAAAATGGGGGTTTTATGTATAAAATTAATAGTACATGATAATGATATTAAAAAAAAAATCATCATAAATTCGAATTTACGTAAAAAAAAAAAACTACTATAAAATACATGTGTCGCCTCTTCTAATCCACTAATTTTCTCATCCTATAGATTATTGAAACTATCCAATTTTAAAATAATAATATTTTTTATCACTATTTTGAAAGGATCTAATTTAAATTGTTTGCGACACAAAATGTGATTTTGTTGGAAGGAAAAAACTGATTAATGTGTTTGTTTCAGCGGTTGAAGTAGAAATTTGGATTGTGGGCCTTCCAACAGGGTGGTGAGATTCAATCAGAGCCCTTGATCGGTGGATCCAACGGTTGGACTAATACAAATTCATATATCTTGTATTATTATGTATTCTATTGTTTTCACTTTTCATAACACAGTTTGACCGAACTTATAAAATATTTAGAAATTAAAAAAAAAATTGAAATCAATTTATGAGGTTTTAAGACAAAAAACTCCTGTGAATCCAAGTTCATTGTGAACTCGATTTTTTTTAGTACCACAATTATGAAAAAAACTATCATTATTATGCATAAAAAAATATCAATGTTGTTCATAAAAACTATCACTGTTTAATAAATATTTTATATTTTTAAATATAAAGTTTTTGTGTATAACAATGTTAGTTTTTGTACCTAATAGTGATAGAGTTCATGTATAAAACTGGTTCAAAGAAATATAACTTAGGTTTTAAAACAAAGTTTTTAGAGTTTATAAATTTCAAAAATAATAATAACTTAATTTTTTTTAAATAAACTATAAAAAGAATACCCACTCATCAAAAATAATTTGTTAGCAAAAACTAAAATATAATAGCTTTATAAAAAAAATTAACTAAAATCTAATCAATTTATCCAGAGATTATTGTTTATAAATTCTATAAATTCTTGAAACATTATATCTTACAAAGTACTTCAGCAATTTTATAAATTATTGAAACGTTATATCTTATAATTTTTTGTATAATTTGTAAAATGTTGAAATTTATAAAAAATTAAAATAAATTTAGTCAAACGTGCCTCTCATAGGAGGATAAAATTATTTTGGTTTATCCTTTTGTTCTCATTCGAGTCCTTTTTTTTTTTTTGATCGAACAAAGTTAGTTGTTAGATGTTAGTAGTTAGTACACCAAACACCCAAACACTCCATAAATTCACCAAGTCACCTTATAACTCTCATACTCTAATTCGTTCCCAAAGGGAATCAAACCTGGGTCTCCCACTCAATTGAGGAGCCCAGTGGGTTGTTCTCATTCGAGTCTTACACGATAAACATGTTCCAAGGTGTTGATTTCAGCCAAGTTTCATTCTTAGTATTTTTTATTAGTTACGGGCTACACTGCAATGAAAACGTAGGAAAACACATATAAGAAATCGAGCCAAGAAAAATATTTTTCCTACAAGACAAATACGTTATGTGCTCGCAGGATATATGTAGTGTTTCTAAAGGTAAAACGATTTCACGCTTTAGTTTCAGTAGCACCACTGAAAAGAAAGCTTCAGCGAACGAAAATAGAATATGATCCAAACGAACTGTAAAGTGATGGATGTAGAAAGTTTCGAAATATGACAATGGTTTTCAGTGTTATGCCAAAATGATTTCGAAAATAATGTTTAATGTCAATCTAGAGATGATCACTCTTGGAGAAAGAAATGGAGGACCAGTTTTGACCGTGCGATCTTCGTGGACGATTTTGACTGCACGTTCTTTGCTTGAGAGTTACGAAACGTTAATTTCAAGTCTCGAATAAGTATTGACCAGGTCTATCCGCACGTTGGATAAGTTTTAATCACGTCTAGGTCGGATCAAGTTCGAATGGGCCAACCCATCCGATCCAATGCAAAAATTAGGTCTGTAGAGTTTTTTGGTCTCCAAAATATTAGATGGGCCCCAAAGCCCACCCAAAACCCAATTGCCACGACCCGGGCTCGAGCGTGCACGCACGTGTGATCCATGGGTTAGGGTCCCCATGCACCTATTTTGAAGAACATGAACTTACTCCCATATATATACAAGAAACTTTCCTTGCATATTTCCTACGTGGGACAAGTGAGAAAAACGGCACTTGGTTTTTCTTCACCCACTAGAGGTTATGACGTCTCATCTTCTCGTATTAATTTCTCACTTACCGAAATTTAATTTTGAGATTTTAAATATACCATGATCATCTACTCCGCAAGTAGAACAACCTATCACGTTTAATTTCCCCGAAATTAAAGTTTGATCCTCCAACATTTTGGTCAAACAAGAGTGTTTAAAACATCTCATATCAAATTTCCAACATTTTTTATTTGATCATTGTCAAAAAGATATGCCTCAATTTTAATTGAACATTTCTATATATATTAATAAAGTAATTTCTTTCCTTTTATATTTATCCCTCGAACATCTCAATATTACACCTTATGTCATTACTTTTTCCATACTAAAGCCAATTTTATCTCATTTAATTTATACAAATGTTATTATTTTACTGTTTAAACTCAATAAAAAGCAACTTTATCACGTTTAATAATAAACAACTTCTACATTAGAACCCGTGCAAATAGTAAATATTCAAATAAGAACGGGATGAAGGGAGTATATGTGGTATAACTTGTGTGCATTCCAAATATTTGTATGACCATTGTTTTTTAACCAAAAAAGAAACATCAATCTTGTTATACTCTTTTCATCCCACAAAAATAGTCATATTTAAAAGAGAGAAAAATATTTCACTACAAAGTCACCCAAAAACTTACAACCAGATACAAAGTGTAGAAAATTTCTGCACTTTAGTTCAAATTTGAACTAAAGTGCCACGTACTTTAGTTTAAATTTCTGCACTTTGTATCTGATTGTAATTGTTTGCTCAATCTTGTATTTAGTTGTAATTTTTTCTATTTAAAATTTTACACGCTCTATTAAAATATCATTTACTATACATGTAATTCTATATTTGATCTATAAATTTTTTTATATATCTCTATTTATATATTGAATACAAATATACTAACAATGATAATATAAAAAGAGGTATTAAATTATTCAAATTTAAACCCTTTAAATATAAAAATGATTACAAATTTAAAAAAATGTGGACTATCTTTATTTATTGAATGGAGGGAGTACGAATTATTGAGTTAATTAAAGCTTCAAAACATAGATGAAAGTTGATTGGGGAGTCAAAACTTTGCTACAAATGCTATGTAAATTAATGAAAATAAAGTGAGATTAAAACGTTTTAGGGGATGGAGTAGGAATAACATCACTTGTTTTATAATTAGTTTTATAATTAGTGTTTTATTTTTATATTTTATAATATGAATGAATAAACATGTGGAATAATAAAATATTTAATAAACCATCATATTATGTGTTTATATATTAAAAATTTAATAGAATAAAATAATAATAAAATATGAAAAATGAAACAAAAAAATTAAACTGATAAAGTATCCCGGCCACGTGTCCCAAGTCTTTGAAGGGGTGTTAAGAAAATGTATGGCAAATTGGGAATGATACAAAAAACCGATGGGACTCATACACTTCTTGTGTGTGATTCTCAAGCCTCTATCTTTACTTGTGATATTGTTATAATTATTATATCGTGCTCAAAGTTTGTGTTTACGTGTGATTTATATAGTACGTGTCATGCTCGTATCATGCGTGTGTTGAAAGTGTTTGGTTCGACTTCTTCAAATAATGATCACATTTTTGTTACTTATTTATTGAATTAAATATGACGACACATTTTTTTTTTTTTTTAAAAATGAAATATGATGACACTCTTTAAAAGAGGTGCTGTATTCATCAAATAATTGAGTAAGTAAATATAGTAGACAAAAATATATATAAAATAATCTCATACATGAGATGAAATATAAATTAGTACAAATTATATTCACCATCTTTAAAATGTTAAAATACTAATTAAATTATACTTTATTTGAATGTAAAACCATCTCATGTAAATATATCTCAATTGTAAAAATGTATTTCTAAGAGATATTTTTCTAGTGAATCAAAAGCAATTGATTGTATTTTTAGTCAAAAAATTGAATGGTAGTAGTCTTAAACACGCCAATAATTTGAGCTTTTTCCACTAGTTACATTAATAATTGGCGCCACATGAAAAATATGAACCTTTTTCATATATGCATAGCCTTTTCTAGTGATATAGGAGTATTAGGTAATAGACTTTTGGTCCCGTTTGTCGTGAAATTGATTGGGAATTTCAACTAATTTACTATTTGTTGAATTGATATCTTTTTAGTAGTGTAGAAAATGTATTAAATTTGAATGGTCAAGTAGTCGTAACATATTTCAAATGCAATATTACAAATTGTTCTTATATTATTTGAATAGATTCACAAGAATGAAGTGTGATTGTTTCAATTCAATTTAAAAGTATTTATGACATTTCAATAGATATCTCATCTAATCCCCAAATTCAATCCCATAATCCAAACAAATATCTTGATTCAAATAAATTCAATCCAATCAATTAAATTTTACTCAATCTCACTCAATCCTATTACACCTAATTAATTTAATCCCCGAACCAAACATCCCTTTGTATACAATACAAATCATTTACAAGAGTAGAAAATTGAAATTCGTGGGTGAGACGCGCGAAAGTGAAAAGGATATATACACATCAAATGTTGACTTCAATAACATCCAAGTATAGATAGGGTTGATTTCAATAACATCCAAGTATAGATAGGAGACTAGTGAAGGTTTTTTTTTTTTTTTTTAAAAATTTATGGAAAGAAATCGCCAAAATTGATCGGGGTTTCAAAATTCGGTGAAAGTTGAATTAACTGACCAAATCAAATTGAATTTTTTAATTTGGTTTGGTTATTCGATTTTCGGTTCGATTACGGTTTCTAATTTTATAAAATTTAGGTTTTTGGTTCGGTTCGGTTCGGTGACAAACAAAAACCGAATAATCAAAATATATAATTATTAATTTATTATATAAATAATATTTTTTTTGTTACATGATTAATTGATTACACCGTGTTCGCATGTATACTTGGTAGGACTTTTATTTAATGATCTTGTGGGTTGCTATTATTTAGTGCATGGAATTTATGGATTTTATTTTTCTATTAAAAATTTTATGTTATTTTTATTCATGTATGGCTTAAAAAGTTAAAAAAAAAAAAAAACTCATAAAATTTCGATCGGTTCGGTTAAAAATCGAAACCGAACCGAAAATTTCGGTTTGGTTACTGTTGGGAGATGAATTTAATAAAAGATAAAGATTTTGATTAGATCTCAAAACCCTTGAGTATGACATGTTCCAGAATGATCTAAGGTAGAGTAGAAAACAAGTTTCAATATAGATTAGTTCAGGAAATATCTGCAAAATGTATAGTCAGCAGATATCTCTAAAGTTTATAGGATAGGAACACACTGAGGGGGAACTCAGTAAGTGAACCAATATACCTGAAGACTCAGAAGACTTCAGATGAACCTGAGTTCACATCAACCTGAAGACTCAAGACCTACCTGAAGACTCAGATCAACCTGAAGATTTGAAGACCTGAAGATTATCTACATGAGGACAAATAGACTGAGAAAGTCTTATACATCTATGAGAAATAAATGTTGTCCAAATATTTGATTGCAGACAAAAGGAACTATAATCAAGTGTTGTTTAAGGTTGTCTCATCCAGAGAGATTAACCTAAAAGAGCCGTTTTGTTTGTCTCCATTCACTGAAGACAAGAACCAATCAGAGAGAGACAACATCTTCAATACAAACATGACATTGAAGATGTCGGATGTAATGAGTTCGATTGCCAAAAATTGGTGATTTGCATTGGTTACTTGTTACCCAAACCACGCGCGAAAGTGAAAATAACCATTTTTCACTAACCAAATAAGAAAATGATGTTATTTCCAAGCGGATAGTTTTTCATCTTTGGTAAATTGCCTATAAAGACCTTCAGGGTTGCAATTTACGGAAATAACATCCAAGTCATTAGATTCTCTCAGATTTAATGTTGGGGAAAACTAGTGAATCTATTAAAGGTGAATATTTAAATACAAATTTAATTTTTTTTAATTATTACTAGCATGAATTAATCCTATATTAATTCAAATAATAATTGCAACAACATATCATGCATATAAAAAGCCACGTAAAACCCACGAATCGCGGAATCTACGGGTTTACGTGAGCGTACCTCTCGGGATGGCGTGGACTTCGGTCGGACGGACTAACCAAAAGGACTTCCCAAGTATTCCCTTAGCCCTTGCTCAACTATCGGTGGAAGGACACTTGTCGAACAATTAACAAAAGGAAAAAATAAACTTTGTTGCACCAACATGTGGATTTTAAAATTTTGGTTTGAGAATGAACTAATCATCCCTATTTATAGGAGAGGAGTGGTCGAAATTTTAGTGATATTTCAATGTGGGAAAAGATTTCTTGAATATATTTTATTTTTTTTTTTTTTCCATAATTAAAATATTCCACAAAAAATCCCACCTCCTCAAAAATATATGGAATTTTTGAAAATTTGGAGTGCAAGATTTTTAAGATTTGGATCTTCTTGAATTTATGAGATATTCTTGTATTTCAAAAATACATATCTTCCATAATATCTTTTCAAGAAAATCAAGAAAATCTTTCTTGCCCTCTATTTTCAAAATTTGAAATATCCTTATGAATAATAAGTGAGAGATTTCTTGAATTTAATGAGATAACCTTGTATTCCAAGAATACATATCTTCATTCCATAACAAAATTCAAAGAAAATCTTTCTCCTCTTTTATCCATAAATTTCGAAAATTTAGAGGAAATATAAGCAACAATATTTATTTTATTTTAATCACATTTTGTGTTATTGGATTTTATATGTTTTTTCGGGGGGCCTTTAGGAGAATTAAGATTGGATTTGGATCTTGAATATTAATATTGAGCCACAATATAATTCAAGCCCATAAATATTAATTAAATTACATAATTAATAAATTTTATCCATCTTAACTCATATTACGGTCAATATGGCTCCAGATCATTATTTCCCGTGTTTAAGATTATCTAGCCCATCAATTAATAAAATAGCTTTCGATTAATTAATATCTTTTGTCCTTGGTTAAACAAGTTTCAAACAACTAGTGTGTGAGTATTACCTTTCTTTCCTTTCCTTTTGGGATCGAAAGTGACCTCGATTGTCCTACTCTCCCGCTTTCCAAAGTTTTCCTCATACTTGATTCTTCTATTTGATGTTGAGTCTTCTTGGTTTAACCTCTTCTCTTTTTTCATCATCCTTATCACCACTTGAAGGATGAAGAGAAGATTTCCGATTAGCTCCACTTCCTTTTCAACCAAAGTCAAAGCATTTATAAGATCCTCCACTTTGTAAAATCTTGATCTTCCATTAGATACTCAAGATAGCGGTGATTATAGCTCTTTGGTAAGGATTGGAGAATGAAATCAACCTTAGCATTGAAGTCATATTTTTTCACCGAGGATCTCAAGTTCCTCAAATAGCACCATAACCCTAAAGGCGTCTTTGATTGCGGTCGTCCTTTTTTCCAATTTTAATCGAAAGCAATTTCTTGCTTCACACTTTCGATTGCCATATGGGTCCGATGTCAGAACATCGCTCGAGATTCTTTAAGATGTCTGCGGTGACTCATATTCTTGATGAAGGGATCGACATATGTGCGAAATTGTTTCCTTCATCAAACCGTTTGCCGACTCCCATTCACCATAAATCATCACATCCCATATTCAGGCATCCTTAGTTGGTTTTTCAGGTTTTGGTGAATCAAGTACCCATTCGGAAGATGATGCGGTTAGGACAGATTTTATTTTGTGTTTCCAACCAAAATAGTTTTCACCAAAAAGCAAAAAGGTCTTTAGGTATATTCGATAGTGGATTAAAAGGTTGGGACATGATGAACTGAAATAAACAATAATATGCATAAGCACAAATATATCACAAGGTTTGATCACATGCATCATATTAAAATCTCAAAAAAATATGAACATGTATCAGCCAACATCTCAAAACAATTTAAATAAGCCACGTTGGGTGGGTCATTATTTAAACACATTCAAGCGGAGTTACAAACAAAGAATTTACAAACCTTTAATATCCAGATTAATAGTTGGCTCCCACTTGACCAATATAAAATTGACAGGGACTTCGGAGAAGTATATGCATATCAATTTTATACCTAAGTAATAACCATGATTATCGAGCCTCGTTGGGAGGGTCATCGTCGCCACTAGTAATAACCCACAATCATCCGTTTGGAATTCATTCATGTGAAACCTATCTTTTGGACCGAGTCAGTTGGGGAATTTCTCCAAAAGAATTCACAAATAAATAAATCATGGAGGTCAAAATTAATTCAATTTTATTATCCGGAATAAAATTGCCAATTATTTATTTAAACATACCTAGTAATTTTTGAAGTTGAGATTTTTTCATTTGGCAACCCTCATGCAAACACATTTAAACAAATTAAATAAAAGCGTAAAGATAAGCAAAATGAGTTGGAAAATCTTGGTGATTGGTCTTGCATTGGTTACTTGTTACCCAAACCGTGTTTCCGGCCAGGATGCAAGGTGTGTTCAAACCCTAAAATAACCATTTTCACTAACCAAATAAAGGAAACCCTTGATCTTTATCTCCTCCAGCGGATAGTTTTTTTCAATATCCCCCGACCTTGGTAAGTTGCCTATAAATACCGATGACCTTCACCATTGCTTTAATTGTCTCTTCGTTCCGATCCGGTTACAATTTATTTACAAAAAATAAATAAACCTAGATCTAGACTAGTCTATTACATTGATCAAATCAAACAAATTTAGTCTACTCGTGGATTTTCTCATTTAGGCAAAACAAATCCGAAGCGAATCGAATTAAAAAACCACGGTTTATATGCATGCAAAATAAAACATTAAAATCCATGACAATTGGATAGCAGATCTAACAGGTTCTACTATCGATTTCAAATTTAATGTCCACTTAATTAAATTACAATTTAAAAAATTGAGGATAAGTGGCTCGATACCATTTGTTGGGAATGAGTTGAGACATCTATCGGGGTGAATATTTAAATACAAATTTAATTCTTTAATTATTACTAGCATGAATTAATCTATATTAATTCAAATAATAATTGCAACAACATATCACGCGATATAAAAAGCCACGTAAAACCAACGGAATCTATAGGTTTACGTGAGCGTAACTCTCGGGATGCAATTGACTTTCGGATGGACTAACCAAAAGGACTTCCCAAGTATTCCTTAGCCACTTGCTCAACTATCCGGTGGAAGGACATTTGTCTAACAATTAACAAAAGGAAAAAATAAACTTTTGTTGCACTTTATGTGGATTTGCTAATATTACCAAAGACATGGAATTGTCTTGGGAATGAACTAATCATCCCCATTTATAGGAGAGGGAGTGGTCGAAATTTTAGTGATATTTCAATGTGGGAAAAAAGACTTTTCTCACCAAGAAATTTTGAATATATCCCTATATATTTTTTTTCCCATAATTAAAATATTCCACAAAAATTCCACCTCCTCAATATATGGAATTTTTGAAAATTTGGAGTGCAAGATTTCAAGATTTGGATCTTTCGAATTTATGAGATATTCTTGTATTTCAAGAAAATACATATCTTGCATAATATCTTTTCAAGAAAATCTTTCTTGCCCTCTATTTTCAAAATTTGAAATATCCTTATGAATAACCAAGTGGGAGATTTCTTGAATTTAATGAGATAACCTTGTATTCCAAGAATACATATCTTCATTTCATAACAAAATTCAAAGAAAATCTTTCTCCTCTTTTTATCCATAAATTTTGAAAATTTAGAGGAAATATAAGCAACAATATTTATTTTATTTTAATCATTTTTAGGTTATTGACTATATGTTGAAATTACTTTCGGAGGGCCTTTTAGGAGAATTAAGATTGGACCTTTCTAATGGATCTTGAATATCTAATATTGAGCCACAATATAATTCAAGCCCATAAATATTAATTAATCCCACTACATAATTAGTATTTTATCCATCTTAACCCATATTACGATCAATATGGCTCAGGTCATTATTTTGTTTAAGATTATCTAGCCCATCAATTAATTCAAGCCCATGAAATAGCTTTCCGTTAATTAATATCTTTTGTCCTTAATTAGGAACGGTTCAACATTATTATCCATAACAGGAAACTAATTCCACTTGCAGATTTGGTATGATAAAACTTATGAACCTCCCAAGGGCAAATCAAGCAAGCGCATTTGCACACACGATTCTTCGTATTAAATCTTAGCAATCACATGTGACCAATAATATTGCCCAAGATAAAAAGTATTGAATCTCCGATTCGCTACCCATGATAAGTCAAAGCAATAGTTACCAATCCCACGTGATCCTATTTAACGAATGTTAAGAAAAACAACGAACCATCGAGGTTTAATTCTTCCTTGTTCGATTTCAAGAATTTATCCTCCTGGGAGGTCCTATTCAGTAAGATCATTAAATGCAGTTAGTGTAATCTCTTGGTCAAGACAAACCAATCTCGAGCCTTACACCTCAACCTTTTCGCGATGGTTGTTCATTTCCATCTAGGCGTGAAACTTTTTTTAGTTTGCGTTAATTTAATCTTCCGTGATGCGGTATCACTAAATTAACTTCTGATGTAACACGCGTTTAATTATTGAACAGTTATGCAAAGAAATATATGTAACATTCAATCATATTTAAAGCATCGGTGATAAACAATTTATTTCAAAAATAAGTTCGAAAATTGGTTTTTCGATTATACAAAGTAAAAAGAAAATTATAATCCCAACATTTAAAGCACTTTCGAAAACCCCAAGATTTCCCAAGTGTTTCACCTTGAAGAGAGCTCATTTACTAAGCCTAGATTCAAGCAGATATCCAAAGCTTAGTTAGAGACATCCTAACCTTTTTATCTTGTGTTCTCAATTGTAAAAGGATATCTCACCTTAGTTGGAAACCAACCAAACCAAAACCCTATTGATTAGGTAGTTTGAGTGTGTGATTGTTGGAAAGTGAGAGTTGTAAAAAAAGTTAGTAGTTCGCAGGTTTAGTTTAGCGCGAAAACTAGAGAGAAGAAGTTAGTATTTTTCGTGACGGTCTGAAAAGCTTGTGTGTGTTTGAGTTAATAAAATTTGCAGATGTTCAAACCTTAAAACTCATAGAGAAAGTTAGTGTTTGTTTGAGTTGATCCCGAAAAAGCTTGAGAAGTAATAGTAGTGAGTTAAGGAATTTTCTCGAGGAATTGGACATAGGAGCTTTTCAACCACTATAATTTGTTTGGTTTTGCATTTTATATATTGCATATTTTTCGAGTTTTTTTGATATTGGTTGGAATCAATCCATCGAGTTTGCATTAAACCGATCACAAATTTTAATAACTAATTTACTAAGTATCAAACGATTTTTAAAGAAAGTAAAAGCGAAGTATAAAATACATTAAGATTTCGATTTTAGTAAACAGATAGTTCCAATGAATTTCAACCTAAGTATTCAAGAAGATAGTTAAATATTTAAATCCATATATTATCCAATATTAAATATTTTTTAATTGTTTTTATTAATTATTTAATTGTATAATTTAATCATCAATAGACTCTAAAACTCATTAAAAATATAACAAAATAACAATCTTATAATCACTCGTTTATAAAAATATACAGACTTTAGCCTATTAAAAAGCACATCAAGGATAGATCAAGTCCATAGTTTTGAGATGTGACATTTAGTGACAGACGTCATGAAATTAGAGACAACCAATTAGGAGGCATTATTCCAATTTCCAAATGAGGAGTCAACAAAATAAGACGTAACCATTTCAAACAGTCTGAACCAATCTTATGGTATGGGCCCTTCTGAGTTTTGAGTTCACAATTCACATCACTACTTCAGTTTCAAAATACATTTTCTTTATCTCGGACTTACATATATTTCTCTGGTTTAAATTCTTTTTTCATATTTATTATTTTATCGTATTTTAGTAAATAATTTTTTTATTAATATTTAAAATGATAAAATAATTTTAAAAAAAATATATATAATAAAAGAGAGATGAATCAACCATACCCCTACTTAATCACTTTATTATTTCAAATATTAATAAATAAACTCGCTTATTAAAATACACAAAAAAAAAAATAATGTGAAAAAAGAATTGAAACGAATGGAGTATTACATACTTGTGGATTTAGTCTACACTGGGGTGCAGGGCCCCACCTGCTGGCACGTGGTTACTAACCCTCATCATTTTTTTTTTTTTTTTTCAATTTTTTGTTTAATATTTAAATTAATTTTGTAACTCAAATAAATTATAATTACATAGTATTTATTATATTTTTACAAGAATTTGATCATATGCTTGCAGGTGGACACAGATTTATATGTTCACAGGTTATGTGGAGCGCCACATATGTAAGATTTACACCATCATTTAGTTAATTTCTTTAATTAATTTAATCTTCTCCTTCATATATATTCCATATTTTACCCAATTTTATTAATTATATTAACTTTTTTACCTGACCCGGACCCAACAGACCCGAACATGATCTCGGCCCGAGTGGTTAATAGTTCAACCGGCCCGAATGGCTCATGGGTTTAGGGTTTAGATTTATATAATTAATAAGAAGATTGAATTAATTAAAGAAACTAATTTAATAATTGTGAAGGCATGTATATATATAAAAAGGCACAATATGCGATACAGATATGCACCACATGGCGATAAGATATGATCAAATCCGTATTTTTACATTTGCATTGAAACTTAAATATTAAGTAAAAAAAAAAAACTGAAAAAAAAAAAAAAAAAAAAAAAAGAAAAAAAAGTGGGAAATGACCGCAGAAACACGTGGCAGCTCAAGGGTCAAGTGGAGGACTCCCATTTTTTCGTGACCATACATTGATTGTCTTTTTATTTCAACAATTTATGACACAACTTGTTAAAGATTATGACATGTTATCTTCCACCCACCAAAGTGCTAACCAGAAGTGTGTAGAACAATAATTTCTAATAAGTGTAATTACAACTATAAAATTAATTTTTAAAAGAAAGACTTTTGAATATAAGTGATTATTCTCTTTTAGGACTTTTTTTCACCTCCTCAATAGTGTAAAAGTGACTTTCTTTAAGTAGTGGGACTGAAAAATATAATTTTCGTATTGTAACTTTAAACGATTTCATTTTTAATCATGTGACTCTTTACTTTTTTAATTTTAGTCTTGAATATGTCAATTTCAATAATTTTTTTGTCAGAAATTTAAAATATCGCCGGAATAAGCATGTGCACTTGTGTGACACTTCAAAATTAATCAATTTTTTTTTATTACATTGCAATCCATTTGTTTAAGTTGTCGGAAAATTTAAAAAAAAATATTCTACGAGATTTTAAAATTTCCGACAAGAGTCACTCTCCTGTGCAACAATAAAAAATGCACTCTAAACCCTAACCCCTAAATAGTGAACCCTAAATCATATTTGAACCATTTTAAAGGGAACCACTTGGGTAGAGTGAACCATTCGGTAGGGTATCTAAAAAAAAAAATTGAAATTTTAAAAAAAAACCGAAATTGAAAAAAAAAAAAAAAAGTTAAAACTAAAAAAAAAATTAGAAAAATAGCTTTTAAAATTAAATTTTTGGTCTCTTGAGAGAATTTGTCTTCCGACAAAAAAAGACTAAAATTAACACATTCAAGACTAAAATTAAAAAAGTAAAAAGTAAAAAGTAAAAAATGGATCGATCGTAAGGTTACATAACTAAAACTTATATATTCTCCTAAAATGGATCTATATGCAACAACCCCAATGTTTCATTGAAACAAGCCAAGAACACCTAGTTTGTAAGCTCAAGAGGTCCATTTACGGACTCAAACAGGCATCCAGAGCTTGGAACCAATGTTTTGATCAAGTAATAAAGTCTTATGGGTTTGATCAAAAAAAGTTTGAAAGTTATTGTGTATAAAAAAAATGCATTGATATTCTTTAGTCTTATCGTAGATGAATTTCGATTTCGGGAGCGATGTGAAGGTGTTATCGAGCGTAATTCAAAAAGTTTTTTATATGAAAGACTTAGGGAAAGTCGGTCATATCCTTGGGATCAAGATCACTCGAGATCGCAAGAAAATGATGATCGGGTTATCGCAAGTTTCATACATAGGCACGATCTTGAAACGATTCATCATGCAAGATTCCAAGAAAGGATTCGTACCTTCGGACTTGGAATCCATCTATCAAGAAAATGTTCCCTATCTGAAAAAAAGGAGATAGATGACATGAAATTATTCGGAAACCTTATGTATGCATTTTTAATCACGAGACCAGGATATACGCTTTTTTTGGCATGATATTTTGACAGTTAAAAATATTACGAAAACGAAAAGAACTCGGGATAGAATGTTGATTTATCGATCGAGATACTCAATCCCATAATTTTCGAATTTTCAATCGGACTTAGATTTTAAACTATCGCCTCGGTTAGTGTGTTTCCATTTGGGAAGTGTAGCCATCAAAAGTGTGAAGCAAAATGTATCAATTTTTCAACCATGGAAGTCGGGTAATCCATTAGTTAAGTTGTGTGAAAAAAAAATTCTTAGTGGACTTGGATGAAGTTCATAATTTGTCTAAGCAATATTTGCTAGGCGGTTTGAAATTCAAAAAAGAAAAAAAAGGAAAGACATCTTATACGAGAAATCCTTAAGAGAGGAGATATAGATGTGGCAAAGATAGCGTCCGAAAAACAACCTAAAAGTCCGCCTCTGAATACATTCGAGAGACATGTGGGCCGGAATGGGTGTAAACTGCTTTGAGTATAAGTGGGAGAAATTAAGGTTAAATGTAGGTGACATTAGATGTCACGGAAAGACATGTTGTAGTATACTTAAAAAGGGACTTTGAGTATAAGTGGGGAGATTGTTGGGATTATCTTTGGAAAGTATGCTTTTTACTTTGTATAATCGAAACCGAAAAACTTATTTCTTGAAATAAAATCGATGCTTTAAATATTATTGAATGTTACATATATTTCTTTGATAACCTGTTCAATAAGTCGTCGTGTTACATTGTAGTTAAAAAAGATTAAAAAAAAAAGCGTTAAAACCTAGATGGAAATGAACAACCCATCGTGAAAGGTTGAAGTGTAAAAATTGGCTTGTCTTGACCAAGAGATTACACTAAGTGCATGACCGATTTATTTGAATAGGACCCTGAGGAGGATAAAAAACAAGGAAGAATTAGACCTCGGTGGTTCGTTATTTTTAATCTTCGTTTAAATAGGATCATGTGGGATTAGTAATTATTGCTTTGACTTATCATGGGTAGCGAATCAATGAGATTCAAACTTTTTATCTTGGGCAATATTATTAGTCACATGTGATTGCTAAGAAATACAAAGAATCTAAAAATACGCTTTGTTTGAAGGTTCATGCTTTTATCATTCTAAATTAGTTTAGGTATGGATAAAACGGTTCCTTGACCAAGGATAAAAGATATTAATTAACTAAAAGCTATTTGGTGGCTTGAATCAATTAATGTGCTAGATAATCTTAAACACGGGAAATAATGACCGGGAGCCTTATATTTAATATGGGTTAAGATGGATAGTGCAATATTAATTATGTAGTGGGATTAATTAATATTTATGGGCTTGAATTATATTGTGGCTCAATATTAGATATTCAAGGTCCATTAGAAGGTTCAATCTTAATTCTCCTAAATGTTTTTTTAAGTAGCCCAACATATAGTCCACGAAAATGTGATTAAAATAAAATAAATAATGTTGCTTATTTTTCCAATAAAATTTCAAAAAATTATGGATGAAGTTGGGAGAAAAGATTTTCTTTGAATTTTGTTATGGAATGAAGATATGTATTCTTAGAATACAAGATTATCTCATTAAATTCAAGAAATCTCCCACTTGGTTAATCCATATGTCGAAAATATGAAAATCTCAAGAAAGATTTTCTTGATTTTCTTTGAAAAAGATATTATGGAAGATATGTATTTCTTGAAATACAAGAATATCTCATAAATTCAAGAAGATCCAAATCTTGGTTTCTTGCAAGCCTATATTTTTAAAAATTCCATACTTATAAGTGGGTGGGATTTTTGTGGAATATTATAATTATGGGAAAAAAGAATATAGGAGATATATTCAAGATTTCTTGGAGATCGAAAAATATTTTCCCACATTATTTTATCACCGCCCCCTATCTATAAATGGGGATGATTCTTTCACCAAGTACAATTCCATGTCTTTGGAAAAATTAGTAAATCCACAAAAGGTGGTGCAACATATTTTATTTTCCTTTTGTTAAATCCTCCAATCCTTCCTGGGATAGTCGAGCGAGAAATTAAAGGAATACCGTCCACGGTTAGTCGCACCGCACGTTGTCACCGCCCCGTAAACTCGTAGAATTCCAACCCTGCATGATATGTTGTTGGATTATTATTTGAATTAATATATGATTAATTCATGCTAGTAATAATTAAAAAATTAAATTTGTATTTAAATACCGCGAATGTAACTTATTCAACAACATCATTCTGAAGATCTTGAAGATAGAGTTCGGCAAGAAGCGATGCGCGATGATGGAGTTCGGCACGAAGCGACTTGCGGCTGATCTTGAAGGTGTCCGTGCGACGCACGGCAATGACGCGGCGGATCTTGAGATCTGGAGGCGACAACACTGTTTTTTCTCTGGCGACGACACTGTTTTTTCAGAGATCTGGAGGTTTGATTTCTTGGGGCTAAAATTTTTGGTTTGATTTCTGTTTGTAAAAGCGATGTGGAGTAGATAATTTATGGAAACTAGTATTAGTTGATTTCTGGAAATTAAAAGAGATTTATGTTTGTAAGAAGAGATCTGGAGGTTTGTTGATTTCTGAAAATTAAAATTGGAATTTGATAATTTCTGAAAGTGGGTGATGGTAATGGGTTGTTGAAACCTCTCTATATATATATATATATATATATATATGTGTGTATATTTCAATGGAATTTTCAATGGTATCGAGAGGAGCATTTTATGGATCTTAGAAGTTGATTTTGAGAAGAATGGTTGATTTGAGAAGAATTGGTTGTGTTTCATTTTTGTTGTAAAAAGAGTATTGATTTGTTCCATTGAAAGGTAATAGGGTGATCTCATTGAAAGATAATTTTAGGGCAAACAGAACCCACCCTGTTGTTGATGCTCTGTATTTAATATCTCTTATTTGGTGATTTTTTTTGTTTTTTGTCAAATGATGGGCCCAATTCATGTTTAATATGAATCTTGTATCCCTCAGATTGTATTTTTGCTTGGAAATTCTTTCCCCAAAATGACATTATATTGGATCTTGTATATTGAATGAATCTTGTTATAGAGAATAGTGAACTTTATGAATTCAGACTCTTTGCTTCTCTTCTCTTTGGATTTATGTGTTCTTTTTCAGACTCTTTGGGATATCTGTAATTTTTTGGAATTTATTTCATTTTTTTTATAAATTTTTTCACTTTCCATATAAAAATTTCACTATATAGAGAAAAAATTCACTTTGCCTAAAAAAAATTTAATTTTTTAAAAAAAATATGCACTTTAGTTAAAAAAAATTCACTTTACAGAAAAAATCGAAACATAATTCTGTACTTTTTTTTATAAAAATAAAAATTTTTGTTTAATTTTTTTAAAATTTTTTGATTAAAAAAAGTGAAATGTTTTTATTATAAATATTTTTTTGATTAAAAAAAGTATATAATTCTATAATTTTAAAAAAATATAAAAAGAACAAATTTTTAAAAATGTAAAAGAATATATAAAAATGAAGAAGGAAAAATTATATAGAAAAAAAGATAAATTAAAAAAAATTATCTGCATTTTAGCCAAAATTTCTATACTTTCGAAAAATACTATTCATCGATGGGACACGTCTACAGAAAATCTGCAGTGACATAAAGGGGAAAGAAAGGCATTTTAGTCTTTAATAGTGCAAATGTGTAGTGGAGTGTAATTGAAAAAAATATTTGTACTAAAATGCTTTTTTGGGGGTGACTTTGTAGTGCATTGTTTTTTTCCTTTTTTTTTTATAAATGTGCTTCCTGTGTTCAAGTTTCGGTCGAAAATACCACCTTAGTTGAGTTTGCAAACACATATAAATACATTTCAATAAGAAAGAGAAGATATCCTATATTTTAGGAATATAATAATATACAACATTATTCAAAGTCCCAAAATCATCAAACAAGAAATTACTTTTCAAAGCACGAAAACTTATATATATATAAAAACTGAGTGAGTGTCATATCAAACACAAAATAAGTAAACTAATTGACAAGTCCATCATCAGCAGTAAGCATCAAACCACTCTTAAAATATCTAAAAAATCCAACACAAACACAATATCTCAAATGTCGTAAAAACACGAGCTTATTCATTTCAACATAGCACAGTGGGAGGGATACCTTAGGTTGTAAGGATGGGCGGGAGGTAGTCGGATTTAGTACCAAGAATACGCGCATTGGTATCGGGGAAGAATTCCGTCCCTGGTAGCTCCGTAATATCGCCTTCGCTAGCAATGGCGATGGGGTAACGGAGCAAGTGACCAGGTAGGTCCCGCTCCAGCTCTTTGCTGGAGTAGAGATCCCAGTACTTATCGGCTATCTCGTTCAATTTTGTCGCACACTCTTCGCTCGCGGGGTGGAGGAATGTTTCGTCGAGCATGCCGAGGTGTTCGTACCATAACGCCATCCTGAAACCGTGGATCTGGCCCTTGGCTGGTTGACTAGTTGCTAAGTGATGGGGTTGGTAGGCTCCCATGGCTATCTCGGAGTCTCTTGCGCCGTCCATCGATCTTTGGTTGATGTTGGCTGATCCAACTATGATGTATTCATCATCAACTGCAACACAAAAAGAAAAAAATTCTCATGAACTTAAACTTTATAGCAATTTAAATGAAAGAATTGTAGCATAATGAGGGTTGTTATCCTTGTACAGGGTTATATTTCTTGTAAAATAAAAAAGAGAAAATATTGTTGTTGGAAAAAAATATAATAAAAACTAATTTCAAAAAAATTATGCCTACATCAAATTAAAAGCACATAAATAACAAATAAACTTTTCATATTTTTCCATGGGAAACACAAAAAATCAAGAAACACATTCATTAACAGATAAGCAACACTATATTAGTTTCCTCTTTTTAAACTAATGCCAAATCTGGTGGTATACAATTAAGAAAATGCATCTTTACTTTTTATTAGTAGAAGTGCATTTTTTATTTGATTTTAAGAGGAAAAATGATTTATTTGCACCAAAAAATACATTAAGGTCGTATTTGTTAAATTTTAAAAATTGTTTATATGCACCAAAAGTTACACTAAGGGCTTCCTTGAACCTGAGGTAATAGATGCGGGCATGGAGTATAAAAAAATTCAAAAGCCAGTTACCTATCATCATTTTGGCATGGACGTAGATCATAAAACGACGAGCCTCCTGAGCTTTCAGATAGTCTGAATCAGGTTCAGGTTGTTCCGAAGGCTCATACTCTCCATCCTTCTTTACTTCTCTATTCCCAAGGCAGAAGAATGTCAAGTAGTTTCTCGGGTCCTCCTCGATGCCATTAGCTTTAAGGGCCTGTATGATGTCCTTGTACATCATTTCCATTGTTCTCCTCTGCCAGTCCAATATAGCCTGTACTGATGCACTCTCAGGAATCCCCTCCGGCCACATGGGGACCACGACGTAAACAGTGAATCTTTCCCCAGCTTCAATCTTGCTAACAATCTTCAAAGAGAGTTCCTTAGGTATGAGATGTAGAGCTCCGATGTCCTCGACCTTAATATCATTGCTATCCCAGCCAAAACAACTCCCAAGGAAATACTGATTCTCAATATAGATGAAATTTTTGGCTCTTCGTATAGCATGAATATATGCATCTTGAATGCTTCGATCGATTATATTGTCCTTCCCACTAACGAGGCCAGCTTTGGCAGCCTCTTCGGGTGTCTCGGGGAACCCAAAGGCGGCCCCACCGTCGATCGACCTGAACAACTGCACATTCCATGTCTCTTGGTCGTCATGGAATGTGACTGGAGACGGGGGAATGATGACATCGAGATCTCTCAAATTGAGTAATACATCCTTTCCACCTTGCTTCTTCCACCTCTGCTCGAAATTAAATAATACGTCCCACGCGATTTGGCCTTCCAATCGAGAGTGGATGTCGTGCCAAGGCTCCCGCGGGCCCCCCTTGGTGATGGCAGCTCCGGTAAAGTTAGGCTGATGAAAGTCGTCGTGGTGGGCCGTATCCAATGTGCGAAAGAGTGAATGGAACGGAGTATCGTATCTCCCATCACAAAGATCGATACCTCCAACGAAACTCACAATTCTCTTTCTATCCTGTTCCCCACTAGGCAAATCGCTATCCACCACCACAATTTTCTGATGATGTGTAAACATGGTGGAAATTTGTAAATCCTGGATAAAGCTCCCACCATCATCGGGATTCCGGGGGCACAACACGCAGTGGACTTCCGAATCTTGGAAGTAGGCTTCGGTTTCTTCATCGTGGGTGGCCATCAAACCATCTTTTTTTAGTAAATCCACAGAGGTTCGATCGTCCCAAACGAGCATAAGAACCCGAACACCTTCACTTGCTTTCTTCTTAAGGAGCTCACCGAGGGTAATATCACCTCCTGCTTTGGGCCTCCTGGAGTCCCTTATCAAAGCGAATTCAGTGTAAACAGACCAACCAGTGATGTAAATAAAGTGCTTTGCATTCGTTATTGCATCAAATATATCTTCCCAACATCTGTGGGGCTCATAGTACTTACCACCGGTTAGGGGTATTTTGGGAATAAATCCGTCGGGTATATGAGCATCCTGGTATAGTGAAACCCGGCACCCTGTTCTTTGGGTAAAGAATGTATACGGAACCCCAGGATACTTGGAACTTTTAATTCCTCGAGCCCAATTGCGGTCTCTAGAGACATCAAAGTACTGCAGCTTCACATGGATCTTGGATTCTTCACGTATGGGATTCTTGTCTTCATCAAGAATCTCGACCCACCTATCGATTTCTTCGCCTTCCAGCAGTTCGTTTACAGGAACATAAGCTCTTCCGATTAAAGTGGCACCAATGGGATTATCATCTTTCACTGTGAAGATTACATTTGATGCCAAGTGAGCACAGTAAATGTGAAAAGACTCATACCACCTAGGATTGTCAGGTTCTTCCTCAATTATTCTCGTTCTCCCAACTCTAGCCTTTTCTAAATCAATAGTTGCATAAATCTTGGGAGTTCCTTTGCCGAAACCAACTTTCTCCTCAATGTTCCCCATCACCTAGAAGAAGGTTCCACCAATGAGAAAATCAATAAAAACGTATAAGAGTTGAAATACACCAATCAAGAGTAACAAATAGACCACAAGATAGCAAATCAAAGTAAGCAGATCAGTGCTAAACAATACTTTGTGTACTTATGTCATAATATTTTATAAAGAGAACAGTGCATAATGTGCAATAAGCACCTGATATTGCAATTTTTAACATCCAAGAAAAGTTCATTCAGAAATTTAAATGCTTATTAATCATACAGTAAAGGAAATAAACAACTTAACACTTGAAGATGCCAAAAATAACCATCTTAAACTTATATCTAGCAGAAAACACTACATAAATAGCTCATGAGACGCCATCAACTTAGGACATTATGCAATTGATATAGCGATCGACCGTTAGATTACACATAGTAACAAATCTAATTTGGTTTATTACGTCACGATATGCAGATACAACACACTCAAGCAATAACAGTGAGCAGGCAAGAAAATTTTCCCCAAAACACTTCATATTGATTTCACAATTTTCTTTAAATTTAACTCAAGTAAGCAAGATAAACAGTAAATGAGCATGTAGATCCAAACAACAAAACAATCACAACAAGACCATACATAAAAGGCTATAATATGACATCACCATGACCGATCAATGACTACTAAGATTTGATTTGCTGCGAGTGAAATCAAACATGATAAAAGTCGAAATATACCAACTTCACATTGTATAAACCAAAATGATCCAGTTCAATCAGATTCAAACGCTACAACACAGTCACATCTCCTCACTAAACAGGATTTGAAGTATAACATTTAGTAGAACAAAATCTAGCCACTTAGAGATAATCAGCCACTAATTTCAGCAAAATTCAACAAAAAAATTGCAGCAGTTCAACCAATTTGACTTCCGATCAAACTCATACCTTACTGAAGAAATTCCCAATCTTTCCAGCGTGAAGCCTATCCACTTCATAGATCGTGACATGAAGAGTTCCATGAAGCAAGATCTGCGCCATTACTCTCTACCTACGACACAATTGAACGAATTTAACTCCACAATCTTCACAAGTTCATAATCACTAAAATAAAGCCACCAAAAAGAACTTTGAACAGAAATTTACAGTGTCTGAGACATCAGACAGTTACCAGAAATCTAGAAAAGCAGAGAGATCGGAAGAACTTACAGAATGAGAAAATTATTCAAGGCTCTGACTCGAGAATCGAAGTAGAATGTGATCGGATCTTCGTAGTTTCAAAGAGAGAGAAGCGAGAAATCAGCAGCTCATTTAAGAAGGCTGATATCAACTTGTGGACTGATTAAAAAGGAATGGGTACTGCTTTTCTAATTATTTTATTTTAGGACCCGATCTCTATGATATATGTAATATAATTAAAGTAAGCGTAAATTAGATAATGACAGAGTACATTTTTAAAATTAAACCGTTTCGGGAATGTTATTTCGTTTATAGCTCAATCGAAAGTGATATAGACATTTGTTTCACTCGTTTCATAAAATTTGTGCAAAAATACACCTTTTCTATTATATAGTTAAATACAGAAAAATTAATTAATTGTTATTATATTTATTCTTATTTAATTAATTTTTAAGAAAAAGAATGGGTGCAAAATTAAAATTAATTTTAGGAAATGCAAAATTGAAATGTTACGATGGATGATAGTATGTGAGTAAAATAATGAAAAATATGAAAAAAGAAGATAAAATGACAAACATTTTAAAATAAAAAATAAATTCAAAAGCGATAAATTTTATGATTCAGGAGTACTATTTTATATCTTCAAGATTAAAAAAAAAGAAGATATATCTTTGTCTTTTTACAAAACATGTCTCATAAGAAGTTGACTTAAAATAATTTTATGATTCTAACTAAAAATCCGGTATGACCGTGTGATTTGATAAATAATGTCTATACTTATTTTAGGGGACAAAAACTCGTATAGACCTGGTTCATACTATGAACTCGGTTATTTAAGTATCACTGTTACATATAAAAACTTTCACTGTTATGTATAAAAACTATCACTGTTATGAACAAAAACAATCATTGTTTTGAAAATGCTTTATATTTTTAAACAATGAAAGTTTTTGTGCATAACAGTGATAGTTTTTACACATAACAGTGATAGAGTTCAAGTGTGAACCTGGTTCACATGAGTGTTACTCTTTTTTTGGGGTAATTTGTATTCCCTCCGTCCACCAAAATTGTGTTAATTTCGTTTTGACATGTTGTACAGAAAGGTAGATTAAGTACGTTTATGGACACATTTTTTTTATCTTTATCGTCCAACAATCACTTAATTACTCAAGTTATCATTATACTTTACTCACAATCAATTATGTTATTCATAAATGAACTTAATTTATCTTTTCGTACAACATATCAAAACGAAATGAGCACAGTTTTGATGGACGGAATGAGTATATGTTTTATCTATGCTGCTTTACAGTGCATTTTAATATTTTAATTAATTGTACTAAGCAATACATTACGCAAGAACTTAGAAATCATACTTAAACTAACTAAATATGACAAAAAATTGCATTCGGCGGTCTTATATATGAGACGAACTATAAATTAGCATAAATCAACATTCATTCTTTTTAAAATATTAAATCGTAATATCGAAATTATGCTCTGTTTTATCGTGAGACCGTCTCATGTACACATGAGTCACTAAATATTTGTCTTAAAGTATGTATTTTGTCATGAGTTGTTATCCACTTATACATATGAAAATGAATGCGCTTTACGTGTTTATTCAGTGTTAGGAGCTCGTGGATATTAAGTGGGTCCTACATTTGTTTTCAACGATCTCCTTATGTAATGTTAGACTCATTATAATTGATTGTATGTGTTTCATCTACCTAATTATCTACTCATTAATTATTACCCCCACTTTATTTATTATTTGATTAAGATATGTTAATCGTTTCACAAGAAAAAAAAAGGGCAAAGTATAGGGTGAACAAATTTTTACGGTGAAATTAGTTAAAGAGTGTGACTTATATTAGTAAAAAGTGTAATTTTTTATTATAAAATGTGTGACTTTTTACTATAAAGGGTATTACTCATAAAAGTGAATGGTGTGACTTATATTATAGTAGAGGGTATCGTAGTGATAACTGAAGAGTGTGACGTATATTACTAAAGGGTGTAACTTATATTACTAAAGAGTACATCTGTTAAAAAAATAATAAATTCACAGCATACCAATTCGAAAATTTTTTGTTGTTTTTATCTTTTATCCTGCTTGCAAAAATTAGACCCAATTTTAAAATAATAAATATGAATTAATAGATAAATAAATAAATAAAAAATGAAAATTGCATTTAGTTTGAATTCATTTCACATAATAATAATAATATTAATTATAAAACTAATTTACAAAAGATCTTGGCTTAAAATAAAAGGATCTCTTTGAAATTTTTTATTAAATTATACACACTTCCACAATTAAGGACTAATTGATATCTTCACACGACTAATTGATTTTTTTTTTTGATCGGACTTGGGCCTCTCACTCAATTGAGGAGCCCAGTGGCCAGGTGGACTAAGCCACCTGGTTACGACTAATTGATATATTGAATTAAGAACTAATTGATATTTCGTTAAGTCTTGTATGCACCCGGGTGCACCGTAGACTCATAGTGCATTTTAGAAGCATGCAACTTGTTATGCTGAAAAGTGCGACTTATTCACACAAAAAAGTGCAACTGTTAATATGGGAATATAGTTGCATGCTTCTGTTTTGTATAGTTGCACGTTTCTTTTTTGTATAATTGCATACTTCTAAAATGCACTATGAGTGCACGGTGCACCCGGGTGCATATGAGACCCACTCTTGATATTTTCGTGATGATGCTATATAAATTATAAATATATTGTGTCTATTTATAATATATGAGATAAATTAGCAACATTCTCGCACATTAATTATATATATATATATATCAAAATTTAACATTTCAAACATAATTATTTTAATAGTACATTTAAAACAATAATACTATGTTGCTTATAATATTAAATTTGTGAATCAAATAAACTCATATTTTTAAAAAGTATTTAATGTAAAAGAAGTAATATAATTTTTTTTGTCTTCCATACCGCGGGGACAACAACAAAAGACACAGGATAAGTACATATTTTTCTCCCAATGCTTTAGTTTTATTTTAGTTTGTTTGAGTCATTACTTTATTTTCTACTATAACACCTCATATCAAATTATTTGTTCCTTTTTACTTTTGCTTCATCATTTCACATTCTTATACTTCTTGGAAAACATATTTTTAGCTCTTTGTATTTCTACTTTACTCGTTTTCACTTCCTCAATAAAAGAAAAGACATAAAGTAAAAATAAGAAAAGTGAAAATAAAGGGAGCAAATTATTAGAAAGTGGAAAGGTTTGATTTCGTGAAGCAAACAAGTAGTAAATAAAAAGTAAAAGGGCCGGCAAAAAATTAATAAACGAAGTACAATGGCAAAAAGTATAAAAAAAAAAAGGGAGGGGGAAAAAATATGTATATCAAACAAAACTCAAGTTTATGGTAAATTGAAATTTTCAAATAATGTTAATATAAAAATATAATACCTCCGTCCCGTTCTTTAGGGTTTTTTGACTGTTCATAAGAATTTATGGGAATAGTGATTAGAAAGAGTTGTTTATTAGTATTTTATGCGATAAAGTGATAAAGTGATGGGTAGTTGGGGGTAAAAAGAGTTGTTTATTAGTATTTTATGTGATAAAGTGATGTGATAAAGTGATAAAGTGTATTTCCATTTTAGGAAAGAAACCTTAAAGATTGAGACAAAAAAAATGGAAATAAAACCTTAAAGATTGGGACGGATGGAGTATATTATATGAATGTCAATCAACCTTGCATGATTTTCTTATAGTTAAAAAATAGAACTTTTGGGTAAATTAAAAGTAAAAATAAAAGGAAATAAGTTGCCGACAAAAATATTGACTATTTATCGGAGATCATGTGGAGTAGTTGATTAAAGGCGGTGTTGCACGGGTGCGGGTGCGGGTTGCAGATACGATACGATTCGGGTGCGGGGATTCGTAGATTTTCAAATTTTTAGGATACGATACGGCCAGTATACATCAATATTTTTAATTTAATTATATATATCATCTGTAATAATATTAAAAAATTTACAACAATGATATATAACACATGTAATAATATCAAGAGTATTTAAAACACAAGTACTAATATCAAGAAATTCATCCCATAAGTAACAAAACAACAATTAAATCAAATATCATTAACCTATACAAGTCATAAATCATAATAAAAGATTAATAAATTTTAATATTTAATAAGTTTTAGAGTGTGTCCTTCAAATTATTAGTAAGTTTTAATTTTTTACAAAAAAAAAACCCAAAATTTAATAAATTTTACAAAAAAATCCCGATACGTATCCGATATGCGTATCCTGGGAACAGTATACACGTATCCGATAATAAAAAAAAATAAAAAAATTGGGATTCGCCACGTGGCGAATCAGGTGCGAATCCCAGATGAATTCCACTCGAATCGCACCCCAAACGAATCCGATACTGCATACTGTTAATTTTTTAAGAATCCGTCATTAGAGATTAAAGGCAATCCAATGAGTCAAAAGGTCACGTGATTTGCACACCTATTATTCGTTAATTGATTGCCGTCTATTACTTTTCCTTTCTATAATCAAGAAATAATTCCGAACATATTATGTGTGATGATGTTTTATTATGAGATAGATGGAAGAAAAAAATGCCACCCAAAAAAAAAAAAATACTGTGTTTACAATTACCAAAAATCTAGGAAACATGAGACATCGACAAAAACTCATATTAGACGGGCTAATGCATGAGAGAAGTACAATCTAATACAAATCACACCACTCCTTTTAAAATGTTAAAGCGCAAAGACCCAACTTATGCCCCGTCTTATTAGACGGTGTTATGCAAGTGTGCATAAAAAAGATCAGATTAGAAAAATATTTAATGCTTTGATTCAAGAGAATGATCAAGACACTCAATAAATTACCATTCCATTATCAATCATCATAAATTACCATAGTTTATTATGGGTGAAAATCACAATAATAATCAATTAAAAATTACCTATTGAGGGATATGAATATGAATAATGATCAATTAAAAATTACCTATTGAGGGATATGAATATGATCTTGTGGTGACTAGACTTTTGAAGTAAAATTTGAATTCAAATTGGTGAAAGAAGAATTTTGCTAAATCACTTCTTTTCAAATTCCTTTCTCAAAAAGTTTATAAAAAATAAAGTATTATGTTTCGCAAGTTTAAGAGAGTAATAAATCACATCAACTATTGATGGATTAGTATATTAAAAGACATTCTATGAAAAAGTGTTACGTACCTTAGAGCATCCCCATTCATAGGTTTAATTCCTATATGGCTTAAATTTGTACCTGGTACATAATTTGAAAAAGTGTGATTTGTGGGCCCAAGTTGCAAATTTATACTTTTATTTTATTTTTGTTTATTACTATAACACATGTTTTCTTATTTTTATGGTTATTATCGTCTCCTTATAAATAAGGAGAGTATTTCTGTTCTTATTTTTATTTTTTATTTTTCTGAGAATCATTATGTGTGTTGCCACTTGCCAGATTCGTATAATACACATATGCACAGTGTTGCGATTTAAAAAAATAATTGATTAATTAAAATTTGTTAATATAAATATATCAATGTTTATTTTATTAATTTAAATAAATTAACATAATTAAAATGAAATAAACTAAGAAATATGAAATTAAGAAATACAAAAAATGGTACTGTAATAGTAACATTTGTACCTAAGATGATTGGGAAGTGGAGGTGCAAATTGATAAGTATAATTTATTTTTAATGTAGCAGCTAAGATGACATAAATTTTATCTGAGATTGAGTACACTAATGGAGATGCTCTTAGTCATGAGTCTACCCAAAAAAGTTAATGTTGATACAATTTACATGTATTTAAAATTGTACTATTAAAAATATATGTCAGACCAATTATGATATTTTTTTATTTTTATTGAGTAGTAATGACTAAAAGAAATAAAAAATAAATTGTTGTACAATAATGAGGGTAATATGTCATGTCTCATATATAAAATCGTTTGGTACAAATTTCTGTAACTTTTTATTTTGCATTTTCCTCATATTTATGTGCAAGACTTACTATTCCTACCATTAATCAGACGTTAGGGAACCAAAGGACATCCTCCTTTGAAAGAAAACTAAATACATTTAAAAAATGAGTAAAATGGTATCCGTACAGACGTAATTTATTGTGTATTAAGCATGTTATTAATGGATCGGGACTGATGTAATGGAAATTAGTTTTGTAGTCTCAAATCAAACATAATTTGGACTGCAAAAAAAAACATTGTACTAGCTACCAGTTACGTTGTCGCTTTCAAGACTATTCAAATATGAGACACACTTACATGAGACGATTTCACAATGAGACGGAGCATACTTTGAGCATGTGAAACTTTAACTCATTAAAAGGGATGAATGTTGATTTGTGCTAGTTTGTACCCGTCTAATGTATGAGATTGTCTCGTATTAGTTTTAGTCTTCAAATTTTGGGATTTGCAAATGTTATTGTTAAATATAATTGGATGAGGTTTTAAAATTATAAAAAATAAAAAAAATGAACCTTGTCTGATGATTTAATGAATTTGTGAGATATAATATGGAGTAACATTTTTTTTTAGATCCAACCCTTCAGCATATCTTGAATTTGCTCATAATTTCAGTAATTCATAATTTTCAATTTTTTAAATTGTGATAAATAAATATAAAACAATTAAAAAAGCTTAATATTTGAATAAAAATTATGAAAAATTAATTTTGTAATTAGTACTACGTTTAAAAAAAAAAAAATAGTACTATACAATGAATCTTGATAACTTAACATTCTTTATAAAATGTTTTCCAAAAAAATATTCTTTATAAAAGTAGTAGTTTTGTTATGTATTTTGTAATGAAATGGCTTTATGAGTACCATTAATATATGTTGGCTACTGGGATACAAACTTTAGGTCACAATTACTTTTGGTGTTTCGTAACACTACTTCACTATAGACACAATCTTACAAGATTTGAAACTAATAAAACCCCTAGCTATATAGCTATATAGCCTACATTACTATTAATCAGTACTTGATCTAATAGTGAAAGGATAATAATAATAATATATAGTTATATATGTATACTTCAATAAATGTATATTCCACCGAAAAATTCGTGCTCCCTTTCTATGATGTTTGTACTTCATTTTTTTTTTTTGCTAGAAAATAACTCATCATTGATTAAAGCGGACATGAGAAGTATCCATAGAGTATAATGAATCCGACAGGATATACCAAAAAAAAAAAAAAAAATCAAACAAAATACCAAGTTCTAGAATATAGATTTCACAATCTAATCAAGAACTAACATTAGGATTAATATTTATTCGCTAAAGGTTATTCTTTATCTCCAAGTTTCTCTTTCATTTAATCAACTTCAAATTCTTAGCTTGATTTCGTCCACGATATCTTTGCTTTCGTATTTCTCTTTCCGGAAGGTGATAGTCTTACGAGTTTTCCACAAGGTCCAGATGATGAACTTCCATAAGCAAACCATAATTGTCCTCCCATCCTTTCCTTTGATAAGTCTACTACAATGGAGAATGTTTATTTTCGGATTAGAAATAAGGACACTGCACATTCATCAAATGATGTTTGTACTTCAATTACAATGCTGGACTGTTGAATTTCTTATTATGTTAATTTTAATTCAATTTAATTATTATTCTATTAAATTTACTCTAAAAAATAAGCAAAAATATTTTGATAAAAAATGTGTAATTATTTTATACTCCACTAACTTATTTAACTACGCATTTTTAAATTCATTAACATTGATTCTTTACATACAAGTTTATGAGTTGCCAAATATTTTATAAGAAAAATAAAACAATACGTCAGTTTTGTAATAAGCGCTCTTTTAGCATTTTTTGCTTTTGCTTGTCCATTATTAAATGAACTTTTAGCTTTTTTAATACAAGAAAATAATGTATTATCTACGAAATTTTTCAACATACCTACTAAATTTTCAACGAAAATAATTTCATCCTTAAATAGTACGATTTGCCTACATTTCTAATCACATAGGTCATTTCTAAACTACAATAGAATTGTCTATGGAATGCAAATTGTCTAGAGAATTATTTGTGCATGTAAGTTTACCTACGTAAATTACAAATGTGTAGGCAAATTGTTCGTAGATAATTGTTTGTCTACTAAAATTCTAAAAATTCGTAGGCAAGTAGTAGACAATTATCACTATTTAAGGACCAAATAACTTTTGTTGGAAAATTTAGTAACAATTTAGAAAATTTAGTAAATAATTTATTATTTTCTTGTAGTGTTTTTACACCTTTCTCCCAAGTTTGCCCTTATTTTAACTTTAAAAAATACTCCTAATTTTTAACTTGGAAATTTCAATTGTGGAGATGTGTGAAAAAAAATTATAGTAATTAACAAATATCATGGAAGTTGGTAAAAAGAACATTCATTACAAAAAAAGAAGGTAAATTTATCAATATATACCCTTCTTAATTTCGCTAAAATTGTTAAAAATTTATTACAAAGCAGAGGTAGTAATGAAGGTTTTTTTCCTTTGTGCCATTTTTCATGTTCCAAATCTATTCCACTTCCTGGATCTTTAACACATGGACCCAGGATTATGGTGATCCATTGGATAATTTTTCATTTTTCATATGTCATAAATCCACAATATGGAACATAAAGTGGAACACTGAAAATGAAACAGATGATATCACTCTGTAGTTATGTATTTGTTGTCAACTTAAATTAATCATTCAGTTATCTTAACTCCCTCATATATTTTTAGATGCCATTCTGAATTCTTTCAGATAATAAATATATTTTTTTAATCAAAATAAACCTTAACAGATAGCAATTAAATATTTTTAATAATAAATTTTATTTGCTGAAAAATTATTTAAACAACACATTTATAGAAAATTTAAAAATTTAATTGACAATGTTAGGGAGAAAGTAAGTTTAACATGAGATAATAAGGGAAGAAATTGTCAGAATTTATTATACAAAATTTTTAAAAGATTAAAACAACATTTATGAAATATTTGCAACCTCATAATAATAATGTAAAAGCACTTATTTGAAAAAAGTAGGTGCCACTCATTTTTTCAAAATAAAAATGCATCTATTCTTAGAGTAGTTATTACAAACAAGTCCTTACAAAGAAGGGGAGGGAGTAAATTTTAATTATTTGATTTTTTTTTTATTATTATTTATTATTATTATTATATTATTATTAGGGTTAATTCTAAATAAATACACGATGTTTAGATCAAATATCAATTTAATCACGACCTTCAAAATTATTGTATAAAAGTACAATCTTTGATGTTGTTGTACATTAATACATGCTTTTTTTACTGGCCGTGAAGAGATGACGTGGCTCGCCGAAACTATTATTTTTCTTATATCAGACTACACGTAGGATGAAATGTCTAAATCATAAATATAAAAAATATTAAAAAGGTGAATTAAAGATACAATAAAAAATAAAATAAATAAAATCTAAAAAAATCAAATAAATTATTTAAATCTAAATTCCAAATCTTAAAAACTAATTCTTGCGTCAATGTTTCAAAATTAAATATGTTTCCATGTTCCAAAATTAAACAAAATTAAATGTAACCCTCAGTTTCTCTTCCCCCTTTCAGTCCACCCGTTGTCTATTGCCACTCCCTCAACCTCTCACTTGTTGTTCTTATCGCAGTCCACCTCCTTAAATTAAATTTGTGAATTGTTTATTGAGATTCGATCAATTTTATGAAATGAATAGAAATTTTATTTACAATTTGAGATTGATTTTATTTTAATTGTTGTTTATTTGATGTGTAGCTCTGCAAATTTGAGGTAATTTTTTTTTTCTCCACAAATCTGAACCAAATTCGCGTATGCAATTTTGGGGAGAGGAATTTGCTTTGGGGATTCTGTGATTTGGTGCAAAATCCAATTTTGGGGATTAACAAAACTCAAATTTGGGGTGAAGTCTATGGTTTTGCGATTATGAGGGTTTTTTATTTTGCAAAATCAATTGACTTTTTGGTGAAGATGAGGCGGTGCAAGGGCGAAGATGAAGGGATAATGAAGATGAATTGTTTGGTTTTAATTTCTTTTAAATTTTTTGTTTTAATTTATTTCAAAAGTATTAATGATAAAATATGTGTAATATGATGTGGAATAATTAAAAAATATTATTTAATTTGTATAATCCTAACTGGCAAGTATATATATGCTCCGGTGAGTCACGTCACCTCTTCACGACTGGAGGAAAAAAATATGTATCGATTTGCAACAATATAAAAATTTTGACTTTAATACAATAATATTAAAGGTCGTGATTATATTGATATTTGACCAAAAGTTTGTGTATTTATTTAGAATTAACCCTTATTATTATTATTTTCACTTTGAGTATCAGCAAACTTTATCTCCTATATTAGACAAAAAAATGTAACATATATATAAATATGTTTTTTCTTTTTGTTATTTACAAGTATTTAATTTGTTACTAGGCTTGTCTACATAATAATTTTATGACAAGTAAAAGTGGATATTGATCAGCCCAATGTAAACGAAAAATTTCACCACATTTGTGGTAATTAGGATTATAACAAGCAGACACACACATGACGCACCACTTATTATAATGGCTAACTTTTGCATGCACTCAGGTGAACCGTGCACTCGCAGTACATTTAAATTGTGTAATTTGTTGTATTGAAAGATGTCTAAACAAATTGCATATTTTACAATAACAAGTTGCGCGGTTCTTAAATACACTATGAATGTACGTTATATCTGAATACACTTGAGATCCATTAAATTATAATGTATTTTATTCTATATAGAATTAATTTCTTTAATAAATCAGTTGGTGAGGGTTTTTTAATTACCACATGCAGCACCCCATGTGATTTGGCAACTAACCTAATTCATTGTTTGGAATATCATATGATGCATATTTGATATTTTCAACCATGTCCACAATTTCCTTTGTTGTCCTAAGGCTTCATAAATAAAATTCTTCTTTTGGAAAATAAACATAACTAATCATCACTGCTGCCTTATGTCATCAGCAATTCTAAGAAAGTTATTCCGTCAACCATTTAAAAAAATAAATAAATTATTAATATTACGCTATTGTAATGTAAAAAAACACAATTTATAAAGTAGACTTTATCGTCGCAATAAAAAGGTGTATATAGTTATAGTTAAGTCCATCCAAGAGGCCACGAATTAGTAAAGAAAGCGAGTTCCATTTTGAAAATTTTCATTTTGTTGGGAAAAATAATATAAAAAGAATTAATTTTACAAGAGTAAATCTCCGGTGAAACTTGTTAATAGTATAAAATTTATGTCACTAAGCTTACAAACTAATATCACTACACTTATCAACTGATATCATTACATTTATAAACTGAGATCATATATAACATTAAATGCTATAAGTACTAGTTTATAAGAGTAGTGATATCACTTTATAAGTGTAAATATATGAATTTCATATAATGAACAAGTTTCATAGGGTAACTTGTGATTCTACAACTCTTTAGATGACATGAAATTCTTTCATGATATCAGAGATTCTGACTCAACACAGATCCTGAGTTCGATTTCCACTGAAAACAACTCCATCAAGAGCATTTGGCTCAGCTCAGATTTTGGGTCCGATTCTCACAGAATGCGATCCACCCATATTAAACTGTCTACTCGATAAGTTTTCTTCCAATGATGGAGTAGGAGAATTCAGCCCACGAGTGAGGGAAGTGTTGGGAAAAATTACAAGTTCAAATTTTTAGATGAATTGACTTTTTTTTTTCACATTTCAACGGATAATATATCAATTAATTAATGTTGTGATTTCGGGCTCAAACAATATACCAAGTGTGATCAACAATAAGATGATTAATCAAGTAATAAATCAAATTTAAGAACCTGTAAACAAGAAGAACACCAAGAATTTACATGGTTCGATCAAATTAATCTACGTCCACAGAGATTTTGGAGATTTTATTAATTTTCGGTAAGAAATTACTACAAAAAAGCAGCGTTTATCGACGACAATTAGCGACGGAGACTGTCAATTGGTCAAATTCACCATTATTAGCGACGAAAAAGCGAACCGTCGCTGAGTACGACGGTTAATTCGAATCGCCGATTTTAGCGACGATCGTAGAGACAGAATTTTGAAACCCGTCGCTAAATGGTGCAGAAAATGAAGAGCCCCGCCTGTTGGCCGCCGCTGTCATTAATTGGCCCCCCTTTATCGACGGATATGTAAAATCCGTCACTAAATCCAATATTATAAATACCCCCGCGGCCAAAATAATATTCAATCAATTTTTTTAGAAAGGAACGAGTTGTGTACGCGAACGAGTCAATTTCATCTGTATTCTTCGATATAACGGTAAATACTTTAATTTTTATCCGTTTATTTATTTATAATTAGTTGTATTATATATAATTTAATTAATTTATAAATTTCATATTTTATTTAGATGAGTGCTGAAGGTGGTAATAACGTCCCAGCTTTATCCCATTTGCCTATCAATCTCTTCAATGGAGAGTAAGTGTTATTTTTTTTGTTTAATTATATAATTAATTTAATATTAATTATTAATTATGTATTTATTTTTTAATGTGTTAATATTGTACCCGGTCACGAGGCTGCTTCTATAGCCAAACGCAGCATCATGTATGTGGGAATTACTATCAACGCTCACAGTTGGAAATATGTGCCAACTGACCGACGTCAGATGTATTTCGAGGAGTTTATGGTATAAAATTGTATTTATATTTTATTTCAATATATATTGATTACAATTAATTAATTTGTTGTATTATATTCGAAATATAGAAATAAACTACGTGGAGTCCCGATCTCAAGACCAATGAAGTTTACAATGCATTTTGTAAGATTGCTCAAAGACAGTACCATGACATGATGCACGAGTGGCGTAGTCAGTGGAGGGATGAAGGGCTGAACCTATCAGAATAACTTGGGTCAGACAAAAGGGGACTCAATTGTGGCTGTTTGGATGGCATATTCGTTTTAAATATTGTTATTTTAATTATGTGAACAATTTGTAATTTTCTGAACAATTTATGATTTCTGTTTAAGTTTTAATGTTTTATGTATGATTGAACACTTTTAATTTCTGTTTTTATTTTAATGAATGATTAAACAATTTTAATTTTATTTATTTTATGTTGAACAATTTTAATTCCTATTTTTTTTATTAATTTCTATTTTTAGCTACGAATTTGGCGACGGTTTCATCGATGGATTTTTTAAATCCGTCGCTAAACCGTTGATAATAATGACATAAATTTCCGTCGCTATATCCGTCGCTATTTTTGACGGTTTTAAAAACCGTCTCTAAAGTCGTCGCTAAATTTCTTTAAAAAAACACCAGCAGTTTCGTTTTACACAAAACAGTCGAACCCACTCAATTTTTTCTAATAACAACACCAAAATTTGTGTAGATAGAGGCGAAAATCATTTTTGAAGTGCATATTAATTGTGTAGTGGAAGCATTTCACAATCGAGGACGATTTCACCGTACGTTTTCACAATTCTACCTTTTAAATATATATAGTGTAATAAGTTTATTTTGTATTTGGTGTTGATATATATTGTGTAGATAGTTTATGTTAAATGAATGTTGTCATAAATAATTATTTGGTGGATAATTGTTTGATGTTATTTGATAGAAGAATATATTTGATATTTACATGTACAGTCGAAACTCTGTCCAATTTTTTGTAGAATTAACATATTGATATTATTTGAAATAGATGCAATATCCGAATCGTAAGTGGATGTATTCGACTCCTCGACTTATCAAAGGATGTATAAATATGGGGTTCTTGAATGAAGTTAATAACTTCATTTACTTTGCAACTAATCATGGTGCAACAGATTCAGAAGGTCATATAAGATGTCCGTGTAATACACAAAAGTGTCAGAACAAGTCATAGAGAATGATTGTCGATGTTCAAACACATATCATCGTGAATCGTTTTGTTCCTTATTACTACAATTGGACATGTCATGGTGAAGATCGATGGAATATTGATTTCAATAATCTTGAAGAGTATTATAATGCTCTCGAATACAATGAGACACATGATGATCTTGGAGTACAGTTCGAGACACCTACAGTGGATACACCGGATATGTATCATACGATGATCATGGAAGTTGGTGGGTTTCAAGATGAGGCTATGGAGGAGGAACCAAATGAGGAAACATCTAATTTTTATAGAATACTTAAAGCAGCTGACGAAGATCTGTATGATGGATGTCAAACTCACTCTCTGTTGTCATTCAATGCTCGACTCATGGCTATCAAGGCTGAGAACTAACTTTCTCAAAGAGCCTATAATCATATTAGTAAGTTGTTCAATGAGGTCTGTCCTCCCGATAATAAGGTGCCTATTACAGAATATCAAGCCAAGAATCTATTGAAAAGTATGGGTCTACCAGTAGAGAGCATTGATTGTTGTATCAATAAATGCATGCTATTCTGGTGTAATGAAGAAGACACAAATCTAGATTAAGTGCAGATTTTGTGGGCACTCTCGATACAAAGTACAGCGTCGGAACTGGACTGACGGTCGAGAGAAGCAGAAGAAGTGGCAAATAACATGATGTATTACCTCCCTATCATTCCTCGTCTTCAGAAATTGTATCAATCTAGTGCCACAACCAAAGATATGACATGACATCATACAGAGTCATCTGATCCTGATTCCTGAGAGATGAGACACCCTGATGACTCGATGGCCTGGAAATATCTTGACGAGGTATTTCCTATTTTTTCGGACGAACCTAGGAACGTTCGATTAGGTCTCAACACTGACGGTTTTTGTTTATTTGGAATGCACGGTAAGCAGTATTCATTATGACCAGTTATATTGACTCCTTATAATCTACCTCCGTGGATGTGTATGAAGCCCTAAACGATGTTTCTCACGGTATTGGTTCCTGGCCCAAAGAATCCAAAGGACAAACTAGATATTTTTCTTCAGCCTCTGATAAGAGACTTGATACATTTGTGGGAGAATGGAGTGCTGACATACGATGTATCGAGAAAGCAGAACTTCACGATGAGGGCTGCCTTGCCGTTGACGATTAGCGACTACCTTGCATACTCCATGTTGTCCGGGTGGAGGACAACTGGGAAACAAGCATGTCGTTACTGCATGGACGATTCTGACACTTTCAGTCTCTCGCTTAGCAGAAAAGTTTTATGGTTTGACAACCATCGAAAGTTTTTACCAGAAGATCATCCTTTTCGAAAGAATAAAAATGACTTTTACAAGAACAAAGTCGTTACAAAAACCGGATTGAAAAAGAGATCATGTATTTTTATATTAGTTATTTTTAATTATTAATATATTTCTATCTACGTATGATAAATTAATTAACTTATAATTAATGGATGTATATATATCTTTGCATTCATGCAGGTAGAAGGTTGTTAAACCAAATTAATCAGAAGGGATTGAGCAAAACAACGGAAGAACATGCTGAGGAGCATGATAAAATGGTATCGGGTGGTTGGAAGAAGAAGAGCATTTTCTGGGACTTTCCCTACTGGAGCTCACTTTTGATTCGACACAAGTTGGATGTGATGCACATCGAAAAGAATGTGTTCGATAACTTATTCCACACAATCATGAATACAGAGGGCAAGAAAAAAGACACTTCAAAGTCACGTGATGAGTTGAACGAGATATGCAAATGTGATCACTTGAAGATGGATGAGAGTACATGAAGATATCCCCAAGCCAATTACACACTTGATAAGAGACAGAAAGTGGCTTTGTGTAATTGGATTGAAGAGCTGATATTTCCAGATGACTATGTCTCCAATTTGAGTCGTTGTGTAAACACATCAAATGGGAAGGTGTCTGGGATGAAAATCCAAGATTGCCACGTGTTTATGCAACGACTGTTGCCCCTCGCATTTTGGAAATTCCTATTTAACAATATCTGGAGGGTCGTAACTGAATTGAGTCTATTCTTCAAAGATTTAACGTCTACAATGATTACGTGGGATGACATGGTCCGTTTGGAGAAAGACATTCCAGTTATTTTATGCAAGTTGGAGCGCATTTTCCCTCCCATGTTTTTTGATTCGATGGAGCACTTACCAGTACACTTAACATATGAAGCCAAAATTGCTGGTCCAGTGCAATACATGTGGATGATCCATTTGAGAGGTAAACCTTCACTTCACATTTATTTATACAAATGTATATATTTATGTTTTGCTCTTATCAATTTTTTTATTATATATCTATAGGTATCTCCATAACTTGAAGCTCAATGCTAAACAAAAGGCAAAAGTTGAACCATCAATTGTTAATGCCTACTTGTGTGAGGAGGTTACAACATTTTGTTCTTACTATTTCCAGGATCATGTTAGAACAAGGTTGAGAAACGAGCCTCATAATTACGGCACAGATAATGGTGCTGATGATATTGAGGGTAACTTGTTCGTGTTTAAGTTTCCAGGTCAATATTTGGGAAAAAGTATTGAACGACACTGGTTAAACCGACAAGAGATTGAAGTTGCACATAAATTTGTGTTATTCAATTGTGATGAAGTCTAACCGTACATTCAGTAAGTATTTTATATGCGTATCATTTACATAATTAATATATTTATTATATAATATTTGATTAATAATATATTGCTTTCAATTAGGATCTATATTGAAGAGTTACACCGTATACATCCAAACATCTCAGATGCACAAGTAGGTGAATATATTACTCGTGATTTTCCAGAGTGGTTCCAAAACTACGTGAGTGTTATCTAACCACCGTTTATTAATGAATTCATATTATATGTTTACAATAATATATTTAACCTAAAACCGTCACATGGTTATAATCAACACATTGAGAACCCATTTATTCGGGATCTCAGTAGAGGACCACTACGTCGGGTCAACACGTATCAAGGATACTATGTAAATGGTTACAAATTCCATACGGTGAAGTATGCATCGACCAAATCTACTGCAAACAGTGGTGTTTGCATTAACAGTGCAATGTTCAATGGAGAAAGCCGTGACTACTTCGGACACCTGCAAGAAGGCGTTGAATTAGGATATTCGGGGTTCCCTGAGAAGACTTTTGTGTGTTCAAATGTGATTGGTATGATCCATCTGCTTCAGGAACAAGGATTCATCCTGAATACAAACTGGTCGATGTTCATAGAAGAATAATATCCGGGGTATGATCCATCTGTGTTTGCTGCTCAGGTATCCCAAGTATACTACTGCAAGTATCTAAGTTCGAGAGCAAATAATGAATGGATGGTTGTTTGCAAAGTAAAGGCGAGATCACTGGTGAAAGTTCCTAAAACGGATTCACCTGCCGCGGTTGACGACACTCCGTTCCAAATGGAATAAGTTGAGGCTCAAACTGAAGTGCATACAGGAGATTTTAATCTTTTCGTAGACTTAACAACTGCAAATCCAAATTTGATAGAGATTGACAGCGGCGGGGAGGATAACGAATACGATGAAGATGAGGATATGAATGAGAATGAAGATGGTGAGGAAGAGGAGGATGAAGAGGAGGAGGACGAGGAAGATGATGATAATACAAATGGGGGCAATGATGAGGATGACGAATAATAATTATTGTTGATGTTGCACTGATGTTGTTCCATATGTTGGATAAAATTCTACACAACATCATAAATTTGCACTTTCTCCTAACACTGACTTCATTTTAATAGATGTATTTTTCTATTTTTTCTACATTGCAGGTTGAAGATAAATTCGGTTATTGTCAGGCGGTTGCACTGTGTTTTTAAAGTGTGTTTTTGCAATGGATTATCCGTTGACACCTTCATTAAAACCTCCAATTTTGGATGGATCCAATTATCCTTACTGAAAACCTAAAATGCGCATGTACATTAAGTCTATAGATGGGAGAACATGGCATAGTGTGTTATCTAGTTGGAATCCACCAAAGACATTTGATGATAAAGATGGAGAATCTCAAGTAAAAAAGGAGATTGATTGGTCCAATGATGAATGCACATCGGCCAATTTCAATTCTAAAGCTCTTAATGTGATTTTTACTGCTACTGATGTTTCTATGTTTAAACTGATATCTAACCGTGTTTCTTCTAAGGATGCATGAGAAATATTGCAGGAACATTGTGAAGGATCAGAAAGTGTTCGAAGGACTAAACTTCAAATGTTGGGAACTAAGTTTAAGAACTTGAGAATGAAAGATGATGAAACCATTTCAACATACAATGAAAGGATAAGTGAGATTGCTAATGAGTCACACTCACTTGGTGATCCAATTTTCAACACTCGATTAGTCAATAAGATACTCAGAACTGTTCCTAAACGATTTGATGCTAAAATATGTGCAATAGAAGAGACTAAGAACACTGATTTATTGAGTCAAAATGAGTTGATCAGTATTTTGAAAACTTATGAGATTAACTCAAATATGTTAGATGATGATAAACATGAGAAAGATAAAGATAAGAAAGTACTTGCTTTTAGAGGTGAAACTTCTGATAATGTTGGTAAACATCCTTATGTTACTGAAGTTGATTCTGATGATGATGTTTCTGATGTTGGGGAATTAATTGCCCGGATCTATTCGGGATGAATATTTAAATACAAATTTAATTATAACAATTATTACTAGCATGAATTAATCCTATATTAATTCAAATAATAATTCAATAACCAATCATGCATATAAACAGTTTACATAAATCCTACGCATGCAGAATTACTACGGGTTTATGTGAACTAACCTCTCGGAGTGACAACCGTTGAGAAGATGGATCCCGTTCACAGGAACACCAAAAAGCCTTCTCAAGTATTCCCTTATTCTTGTTCAACAATCCGGTGGTAGGAACTCGCGAACAAATTAACAAAAGGAAAAATAAAATTATGTTGCACCACCTTTGTGGATTTCTAATTTTTCCAACACATGGAATTGCACTTGGGGATGAAACATTCATCCCCTATTTATAGAGAGGGTGGTGGTCGAAAATTGTGTGTGTGAATAAGATGGAAAAATCTTTTTCTTGGTCTCCAAGAAATCTTGAATATATCCAATATATTCTTTTCTCCATATTTAAAATATTCCACAAAAATCCCACCTCCTCTTGTTATGGAATTTTCGAAAAAATAAGGCCAAGATTTCCAAGATTGGGATCTTCTTGAATCTATGAGATATTCTTGTATTCCAAGAATACATATCTTCCATAATATCTTTTCAAAAAAATCAAGAAAATCTTTCCTTCCTTATTTTTTCATTATTTTTGAAAGTTTCAAGATAAATAGCCAAGTGGGAGATTTCTTGAATTTAATGAGATAAACTTGTATTCCAAGAATACTTATCCTCATTCCATAACAAAATTCAAAGAAAATCTTTCTCCCTCTTTTATTTATCTATTTTCAAAAAATAGGAAAAATAGGCAACAATAATTTATTTTATTTTAAACACCTTTTTCAGTTATTGGACTTTATCTTTGGGCTACTTGAGGGGCCTTTAGGAGAATTAAGATTGGACCTTCTAATGGACTTTGAATATCTAATATTGAGCCACAATATTATTCAAGCCCATAAATATTAATTAATCCCACTACATAATTAATATTGCACTATCCATCTTAACCCATATTACTGTTAATATGGCTCCCGGTTATTATTTCCCGTGTTTAAGATTATCCAGCCCATTAATTAATTCAAGCCACTGAAACAACTTTCCTTTAATTAATATCTTTTGTCCTTGGTCAAGGAACGATTCAACATTATTTTCCTTACTGAAAACTAATTTCACTTGCAAGATTTGGTATGATAAATCTTATGAGCCTCCCAAGGGGGGCAAATCAAACAAGCGTACTCAGCGCGCCTGCCGAGATATGCCGAGGTGACTGGGCGCGCTTGGGCGCTCGCGCATGGGCGCCGATCGACACGGTCGGGGGAGTGCAAGACGTGCACTCCGACCTGCGAGTTGGTCGATGACGTGGCTTGACGAGGAGTTTTTTCAAGACGGTCAAGTGGGAGATTTTCGAGACGAACGATGAGGGCTAAGAAGACGATTTCTCGAGATCAAGAAATGACAAAAATTAACCGTGACAATTGGATATATGTGCCCAATGTGTTTAATTTTTTGTTTTGATGTTTTACATTTTTTTTGTGCTTATTTAAATTATGCTTAAATATGCGATGCATGAGAATATGTTTTTAAAAATCTCACCTTCGAAAATTACTAAGTATGTTTAAACAATTAATTGACAATTTTATTCCGGATAATAAAATTGAATTAATTATGACCTCCATGATTTATTTATTTGTGGATTCTTTTGGAGAAATTCCCCCCACGGGACGGCCAAAAGATAGTTTTCACATGAATAAATTTCGAAAGGATGATTGTGGGTTATTATTAGTGGCGAAGATGACCCTCCCCACGAGGCTCGTTCAAAGCAACGTAATAATTCTGTATTTAATCATGATTATTACTTAGGTATAAAATTGATATGCATATACTTCCCCGAAGTCCCTGTCAATTTTATATTGGTCAAGTGGGAGCCAACTATTAATTTGGATATTAAAGGTTTATAACTGTTTTCTTGTTTGTAACCTGCTTGAATGCGTTTAAATAATGACCCACCCCACGTGGCTTATTTAAACTATTTTGAGATGTTGGCTGATGCATGTTCATATTTTTTTTGAGATTTTAATATGAAACATGTAATCGAATTTTGTGATATTTTGTGCTTATACAAATTGTTATTTATTTCAGTTCAGCATGTCGCAACCTTTTAATCCACTGTTCAATATACTTAAAGACAATTTGCTTACTGGTGAAAATTTCGTTGATTGGAATCGTAAACTTACTATTGTCCTCACTGCACAAAGCCATAACTGGGTTCTCACTACACCTAAACCAGAAAAGTCAAATGATGAGTCAACTAAAGCGGTTAAGAAAGAGTATGCTGACTGGGAGCCTTCCAACGAAATGGCAAAGTGTACCATCTTGGCTTCAATGTCAGATGTGTTGCAACACCAGCACCAAAATGTTGAGACCGCTGCAGACATCATGACTAGTCTTAAAGCGATGTTTTAACATCAGAACCGTGTGGCTCGTCAGATCACCATGAGGGACTTGCTCTCTATGAAAATGGTGGAGGGAACTCCCGTAAGGGAGCACGTTCTCCAGATGATGGCTCACCTTAACAAGCTTGAGGTTCTTGGCGCTGAATACGATATCGAGACCCAAATCGATTTCGTGCTCCATTCTCTGCTGAAAAGTTTTGAACAGTTCAGGTTGAACTAACAAATGAACAATCAGAAGTTCTTGATGCCTGACCTGTTGCAAGCTTTAGTCTCGGCAGAGGCGACACTGGGGCAAAAGAGCCAAGCCTTGGTGGCAAATGGACCTTCTTCTTCTTCTTCTTCTAGGCTAAAGGGTGGTATGAAAAAGAAGAAGGACAAAGACCACAAGCAAGTGAACTCAAGTGTCGCAAATGGCAAAGAAAAGGTGAAGGGAGGTGGAGGAGTGAGCAAACCAGCTAAGGGGAAGTGCTTCAAATCCGGTGAAAAAGGACATTGGAGGTCAGTCTGTTCCAAACCCAAAAGGAATGGAAAGAAAGGTAATTCTCACGCCCTAGTTGTTGAAACTTGTTTAGCGGCGTATGCCTCCCATTTATGGGTGGTAGATACGAGATCCACTGATCATGTTTGTTTCACTTTACAGGGGTTCAAGCGGACCCGACAACTTAGTGGGAGTGAGATCCTCATCACACTGGGCGATGCTACGAAAGTGGCAGCTGAAGCAGTGGGAGAAGTGCACCTGTCTTTTGAAGACAAAGTTTTAATTTTAAGAGATGTTCTTTACGTTCCTAGTTTTAGAAAGAATTCAATTTCAGTTTCTAAACTCTATCTTGATGGATATTCGGTTACTTTTGATAAAGTTGTTACCATTTCTCTTTATGATAAATTTATCTGTCATGGAACGTTGTTGAATAATCTCTATACAATTAATTGTGCACACCACTCATGAAATGCATCCTATAACACATCAACTGTTTCCGATAAAAGAAAACATTCATCAGACGTGAATGAGACACTTCTATGGCATCTTAGATTGGGACATATTAATCCAAAAAGGATTCAAAGGTTGGTAGAAGATGATTCATTGGAGTCTCTCCGGGTTGAACCAATCCCAACTTGTGAATCATGCTTGGAGGGTAAAATGACCAAGAGGGCATTCGGAGACAAGGGGAATAGAGCCAAAGAAGTGTTAGAAATCGTTCACACAGATTTATGTGGTCCAATGTCAATCAAAGCAAGAGGATGTTATGAGTATTTCTCACCTTCATTGATGATTACTCAAGGTACGGCTATATTTTCCTTATGAAGCATAAATCTGAGACCTTTGACAAATTCAAAGAATTTAAGGCTCAAGCAGAGAATCATAGGGAAAAACGTATCAAGTCTCTATGATCTGATCATGGAGGCGAGTACCTCAGCAATGAGTTTTTGAAATACTTGTCAGATGAAGGGATTGTATCCCAGCTAACTGCACCCGGAACCCCTCAACAAAATGGGGTTGCAGAGCGAAGAAACAAAACTCTTTTAGAAATGGTTAGATCAATGATGAGTTAAGCGGATCTACCCAAGTCGTTCTGGGGTCATGCCTTGGAAACAACGGCTTATATTCTGAACTTGGTGCCATCCAAATCGGTTCCCAAAACTCCCAAAGAATTGTGGACCGGGTGCAAGCCCAGTTTGAGACACATGAGAATTTGGGGGTGTCCGGCCTACGTGTTGGACAAGGAAGCCAGAAAATTGGATCCTCGATCAGAATTAAGGCTGTTTATAGGATACCCCAAGGGAACAAAAGGGTGTATGTTCTATGGTCCCGAGGATCAAAAGGTGGTAATAAGCACCCACTTTAGATTTTTGGAAGAAGACTATATGAACGAAAGAAAGCCCAGAAGTGAGATTACCTTAAATGAGCTTAGAGGGCAAACCTCAGTGCCAACTTTACAAAATGAATTACCAAACGACAGACTTACACAACCGGAACCTCGACGTAGTGGGAGGGTTGTGAGATAACCCGAGAGATTCATGGGGATAGGAGAGTCTTCGGACTTAGTCCCCGGTCAAGATGAATCAGACCCATGGACTTACGACGAGGCAATCCAAGACAAGGATGCGGTTTCTTGGCAAACAACAATGGAAGCCTAAATGGGTTCTATGGATCATAACAGAGTGTGGGAGCTGGTCGAACCACTCAATGGGGTCAAACCCATTGGTTGCAAGTGGGTATACAAGAGGAAAAGAGGACCGGACGGGAAGGTGGAAACCTTCAAGGCAAGGCTTGTGGAGAAAGGTTATACTCAGAAAGATGGGATCGACTATGAGGAAACCTTTTCACCTGTAGCAATGCTCAAGTCCATCCGAATTCTCTTGTCGATTGCTGCGCATCTCGACTTTGAAATCTGGCAAATGGATGTCAAGACGGCTTTCCTTAACGGAAGTCTTGAAGAGGAAATCTATATGCAACAACCCCAAGGCTTCATTGAAAAAGGCCAAGAACACCTAGTTTGTAAGCTCAAGAAGTCCATTTATGGACTCAAACAAGCATCCAGATTGGAACCAATGTTTTGATCAAGTAATAGAGTCTTATGGGTTTGATCAAAATGAATATGAAAGTTTTGTGTACAAAAAGCGTGTCGGAACTGCATTGGTATTCTTAGTACTATACGTAGACGACATTCTGCTCATCGGTGACGATATAAAGGTGCTGTCAGACGTAAGGGCATGACTTTCAAAACAGTTTGATATGAAGGACTTAGGGGAAGCCGGACACATCCTTGGGATCAAGATCACTCGAGATCGCAAGAGAAGGATGATAGGCTTATTGCAAGCTTCATATATAGACACTGTCTTGAAACGATTTAGCATGCAGGATTCCTAGAAAGGCTTCGTACCTTTCAGGCATGGAATCCATCTATCCAAGGAAATGTGCCCTAAGACACAAAAAGAGATAGATGACATGAAAGGCATTCCTTATGATTTGGCTGTCGGAAGCCTTATGTATGCAATGCTGTGCACGAGACCGAATATCTGCTTTACCGTTGGCATGGTGGCGAGATATCAAAGTAATTCGGGAAAAGAGCATTGAACGACAATTAAGAACATTCTGAAGTATCTGAAAAGAACTCGAGATAGAATTTTAGTTTATCAGTCAGACAGTCTAATCCCCATCGGTTACACGGACTCGGATTTCCAATCAGACTTAGATTCCAGAAAATCTACCTCCGGTAGTGTGTTTTGCATGGAGGGAGGAGCCATGACATGGAGAAGCGTTAAGAAGAAATGCATCGCCGATTCTACCATGGAAGCCGAATACGTAGCTGCTTGCGAGGCAGCGAAAGAAGCGGTTTGGCTCAAGAACTTTCTAGTGGACTTGGATGTAGTTCCGAATTCGCCGAGCACAATCACTATTTACTGTGATAATGCCGGAGCAGTTGCAAATTCAAGGGAACTAAGAGCCCACAAGGCCAGCAAACACATTGAAAGGAAATACCATCTTATTCGAGAAATCGTTAAGAGAGGAGATATAGAGGTGGCAAAGATCGCGTCAGAAGACAACCTAGCAGATCCATTCACAAAGGGTCTGCCTCAGAATACATTCGAGAGACATGTGGAAGGAATGGGTGTCAAGACCGTTGCCAATCTGCTTTGAGTATAAGTGGGAGATATTATTAGGTTCGTGTAGGTGACATTAGATGTCACGTATTAGGAACTACACGAGATATGCTGTAGTATACTTCAAAACAGACTTTGAGTATAAGTGGGAGGTTGTTGGGGTTATACTGGAAAATATGCTTTTATTTTGTATAACCAAGCTGAATTTCTGTCTTATTTACTGAAATAAATTATTTATCACTGGTGCTTTAAATATCATTGAATGTTACATATATTTACTGCATAATTGTTCAATAAACAGTACGTGTTACATTGTAGTTAATTTAGTGATACCAGATCACAGAAGATCAAATTAACATTCCCTTGTAACTAAAAGTACAATGTTCACAGCCTAGATGGAAGTGAACAATCCATCGTGAAAGGTTGAAGTGTAAGGCTCAGATTGGCTTGTCTTGACCAAGAGATTACACTAGTGCATGACTGATGCACTGAATAGGACCTACAGGAGGATAAATTCCTCAGCACTGAATTAGGAAGAATTAGACCTCAGTGGTTCATTATTTCTCAATCTTCGTCCCTTAAATAGTATCGTGTGTGGTTAATAACTATTGCTTTGACTTATGACGGGTAGAGAATCAATGAGATTCAATACTTTATATCTTGGGCAATATTACTGGTCACATGCGATTGCTAAGATTTAATACGAAGAATCGTGTGCGAGTACGCTTGTTTGATTTGCCCCCTTGGGAGGTTCATAAGATTTATCATACCAAATCTTGCAAGTGAAATTAGTTTCCGGTATGGATAATAATGTTGAACCGTTCCTTGACCAAGGACAAAAGATATTAATTAAAGGAAAGCTGTTTCAGTGGCTTGAATTAATTAATGGGTTGTATAATCTTAAACACGGGAAATGATAACCGGGAGCCATATTAACAGTAATATGAGTTAAGATGGATAGTGCAATATTAATTATGTAGTGGGATTAATTAATATTTATGGGCTTGAATAATATTGTGGCTCAATATTAGATATTCAAAGTCCATTAGAAGGTCCAATCTTAATTCTCCTAAAGGCCCCTCAAGTATCCCAAAGATAAAGTCCAATAACTGAAAAAAGGTGTTTAAAATAAAATAAATTATTGTTGCCTAGTTTTCCTATTTTTCGAAAATAGATAAATAAAAGAGGGAGAAAAATTTTCTTTGAATTTTGTTATGGAATGAGGTTAAGTATTCTTGGAATACAAGTTTATCTCATTAAATTCAAGAAATCTCCCACTTGACTATTTATCTTGAAACTTTCGAAAATAATGAAAAATAAGGAAGGAAAGATTTTCTTGATTTTCTTGAAAAGATATTATGGAAGATATGTATTCTTGAAATACAAGAATATCTAATAGATTCAAGAAGATCCCAATCTTGGAAATCTTGGCCTTATTTTTTCGAAAATTCCATAACAAGAAGAGGTGGGATTTTTGTGGAATATTTTAAATATGGAGAAAAGAATATTTTGGATATATTCAAGATTTCTTGGAGACCAAGAAAAAGATTTTCCCATCTTATTCACACACACAATTTTCGACCACCACCCTCTCTATAAATAGGGGATGAATGTTTCATCCCCAAGTGCAATTCCATGTGTTGGAAAAATTAGAAATCCACAAAGGTGGTGCAACATAATTTTATTTTTCCTTTTATTAAATTGTTCGCGAGTTCCTACCACCGGATTGTTGAACAAGGATAAGGGAATACTTGAGAAGGTTTTTTGGTGTGTTCGTGTGAACGAGATCCATCTTCTCAACGGTTGTCACTCCGAGAGGTTAGTTCACATAAACCCGTAGTAATTCCGCATGCGTAGGATTTATGTGAACTGTTTATATGCATTGTTGTACCCGGTTTATGTTCACAGGCCAACAAACAATAAACAATAATTAAGCAGACGATCAAAACAAGTAAAAACATGAAATTTGGTTACCCAGTTCGTCTTTTGAATAAGACTACGTCTGGGGGCTCCAAGCCAGGTATCTTGCACTATAATTTCTGCCTAGGATTCTAATGTGTGAAGAATTCGACCCCTTACCATGTGTAATACAAGTTATATTTATAGACAAAGAATTAGGGTTACAGTCTTAATGGGCTTCGTTCCATGGGCCGACCTAGGGTTCCCTTGCTTATCCCGTAAGTCGCGCATCCGGATACACTTACCCTGATTACGGTCCGCAAAATCCACACCATTAACTCCCAGTATCTTTGCCATATTTATCCTTCTTCCGACCTTGAGACCGAGTCGTCCCCAACTTGTGTGACCTTCCAGGTCACCAAGTGGCCTTCCCTTTCTTCCACGTCGCCCAGCGACTTGCGTAACGTTCCAAGTCGCCTCCGACCTCTGGTAGCCTATGAGATTCCTACGACCTACGGCTTCTGGCTCATAGAGCCTCAACCTCAAGTCACTTCATCTGGTTGCTGGTGATCGACTTGTCGACCAGACCTTATCGTGTGGTGAGATTATTCATGTTACAACAATTGCCCCTAAGCGGACTCGACCGTTCGGAAGTTGGTCTTGATCTCTGCTTTGAATTAGGATTTGTCTGCTTTCTGTACTTGAGGTTGCATTGTTGGTATTAAGTTTGACATATCTTCGAGGGTTCAATTCTCCTTCGTGCCTCCAAGTCGGAAGGTTATACATATGAGGTCGCTACCCGCCAAGATTTGAGCTCGTCGAGAGTTCTGGTTGACGCTCGCACTTAGAGTTGAAACTCTTTAGTGCGAGACTTTTCTGTGCTCGCACTTGGAGTTGAAACTCTTTAGTGCGAGACTTTTCTGTGCTCGCACTGGGAGTTGAAACTCTTTAGTGCGAGACTTTTCTGTGCTCGCATTTGGAGTTGAAACTCTTTAGTGCGAGACTTTTCTGTGCTCGCACTTTGAGTCAAAACTCTTTTGTGCGAGACTTTTCTGTGCTCGCACTTGGAGTTGAAACTCTTTAGTGCGAGACTTTTCTCCTTGTACTCCGAGGTGGCGAACCTCTTCGTATAAGTTTTTTTCTGCGCTTGTACTCTGAGGTAGAGAGCCTCTTCGTACAAGTCTTTTTCAGGCTTGTACTCGAGGGTGCGAGCCTCTTCGTCATAAGTCTTTTTCGGTCTTTCGCGCTCTGAGCTGAGACACTTTGTGCGAGACTTATATGTGCTCGCAATTTGAGTTGAAACTCTTTAGTGCGAGACTTGTTTGCGCTCGTCGATGACCATTTCTGGCCGAGCAGTTCACGACTTGAGTAGCCTTTGGCCTTTCGTCAATACGGAATATCACTTCTTCTTTCCACCCCTCATTGTGCTGACTTGATTTCCTTATGCCACTTTTGCTTAGTCCTTGTTGTTCTACTTTCTAGGCGACTTGTTCTTGGACATTTGGATAGTCGTCTTATAAAGTCGGGGGATAACCGCACCGTTAGGGTGGCGATCTCGCCTCCAGTATTTCTAAAGTCACACCTCGGGTTCGCGTGTTATCAATCATGTCTTTTATGCGACCTGCATGTTATCGATCACGTCTTTTATGCGACCTGCATGTTATCGATCATGTCTTTCATGCGACCTGCATGTTATCGATTATGTCTTTCATGTGGCATGCATTTTATCGATCATGTCTTTCATGTGGCATGCATTTTATCGATCATATGTTTTTCACGCGACCCGTTTGGTTTCTTCACACAGGAGTTTTGAAAAGAGAAATTTCTTTATATAACTTGGCCAGACTATTACAAAAGAAGGTGACCTCCGATCTACTAAAAAGAAAGTATCTCGGATGAGCCGCATTTCACGGGTACTAGGTCTATGTGCCATATGTATTCTTGAGCTCGTAAGCATTAATGGTGGAGAGGTCTCTTTGCCAACTCCCCATTCCCTGGAACGGTTGGGTGGTTTGCGATCTTCAAGGTACCAGCTCGCCCTTCTGAGGTCGCTTGATAAACTCATTCAACAATCCGTCCTCGTACATCCTCCAAAGCTATTTCAGTAGGTCCTCGCATTCACTTGTGTAGTGGCCTGCGTGGTCGTGGTAGTTGCAGAACTTGTACGGATTCTGCTTACCCTTATTCCTCATTGGACGAGATGGGAGAAGTAACTCCCAATCCTTAATCTGCCCGTAGACATGAATGGACGTCATGCCTAAGACATCCATCAACTTCAAGGAAATCGACTCTTCGAACGGCTTATAGTTGCTAGGAGAGTCTTTGTGGCTCCCAATTCCCTCGGAACTCCTTTTTGATGCCCCTACTTCCTCCGCGTAGGAGAGTCGGGACTTCAGAAGCTCTGAAGTAAGTATCAGGTTGCCGGCATAACTGGTTGGATAGTCGGCGGTTATGAGCCGCCACATCTTGGTCCCCCTTCTAAGGCCGCCAATGACCCCGATCAGTTTTGCCTCATCCCCTAAGGGATCCCCTTCAAGGATGAACTTCTCGATCCTTTCAATATAGGATCGATCAGATTCATCGTCACCCTGTTGAGCATTCATCAGGCGCTGCTTGGTCGCTGGTCGGGGAGCCATTGTCGAGAAATGACTCAGGAACAGTCTGGCGAGCTGGTCGAATGTGTCCACCGAACATGGAGGCAGTGAAGTGAACCACATATGAGCATGGTCGCTCAAAGTTAAAGGAAAGAGCCTACATCTGGTCGCATCGGTTGCACCCGTGGACGCCATGTAGGAGATATACCTCGATACATGAGCCCTTGGGTCCGTGCTCCCATTGTAGCAATCTATTGCCACTGCGTCGACTTTCCTCTGAGTAGGTGATAAAGTAATTAGCGTACTAAATGGCGATCTCGGGATGATGAGGTCGGCATCTATCCCCATCATTCCGTACTGATCTTCAGCCCGTTCAAGCAATGTCTGAACAACGCGGGTAAGTGAGGCGACCTGTGCATCGCGAATACGCGAGGTTGGGCAGGCGCCCTGCCTGTTGCCATGACAGACGGCAGAACCCTTCGGCACTTCGTGCTGGTGAGCAGCTAGTGCGAATGAGAGATCACGACTAAGCTTTTCGCGATTTGGGATAGAAGAGTTAACCTCATTCTCCACATCTGCTGGAGCTTTCAGTGCTCCGAGGTTTCCGAGGTGGTTGAACAAGTTGTTTGAAACTGCTGGTCTGTCAGTCCGTAGGAGCCGGAACTTCCTAGTGTTAGTGACTCTCGTCGCCTGGAGGGTCAGTTGACCCGTGGACTGCCCTTTTGGGGTTAGATGCCCCTTAGCTTTAGGCGGGCCCTCCCCTCGAGTGACCTTCTTGTTTGGAAGTGATTCTTCTGGGCCGTCGAAGACAAGCTGCCTCTTACGGAGGACAGCCAGGACAACTTTTTCATCTTCCGGGGTCCGAATGAGATTGCCCCAGTCCGGAGTGGCTGTGGCAACCCTTCGGTTAGTGTGATGGGAGCCTAGGGAGGCTTCTGCCCCATCTTGCGCGTCAGCTTCTCGCCCAGTAGCCGCTATCGGGTTGATGGCCATCGTTGATGAACGGAAGGTGGGTCTTCCAAGAATGATGAACAATCAGTAGAAATTGTTCCCACAGACGGTGCCGAATGATAAACCGGGTACAACATGCATGATTGGTTGTTGAATTATTATTTGAATTAATATAGGATTAATTCATGCTAGTAATAATTGTTAGAATTAAATTTGTATTGAAATATTCATCCCGAATAGATTGTGTCCATTCTAATAAACCCCATGATCCTCCCATATTATTCCGATGTGGGATATTGTTTGATACCCCAACAATCCTCCCCTCAAACAAAGACCACCGAGCCTCCCCTCAAGCGACCCGCTCTATCTAGATCAATACCGCCTAGTCCATAGAGACCGCCGTTTTTTCACCAAGGCTTCACCGTCTTATTTGTTTAACACCGGGGACTACTCCACACCGTTTCATCTGGGACTGTTTTTTAATTCGATTCGTTCGAATTCGTTTTGCCTCGTGAGAAAATCCACGAGTAGATTAGGATTTGTTTGATTCATTCAATGTAATAGACTAGTCTAGATCTAGGTTTATTTATTTTTTGTAAATAAATTATAACTGAATCGGAAATGGAGGCGGAGATGAAGAATTAAAAACAGATCCTAATCGGGCAAGGTGCAAGCGTCGTCGTCGCTAAACGCGTGCCAAGGAGGCACGCGCGGCGGCGTAGATGCGCCGCAGCGCATATGGGCGGGGCGTAGGTCGCCGGGCCGAGCGCCGTGATCAAGCCGGGCGCATCGGGCGCTGGCGGGAGGACGCGCCAGTAAAGCGACGCGAGGTGGGGCGGCGATGCGGGTGGAGGCGGGATTCGGCATGGGTGGGCGTGCACTGGTATGCGGCGGGCCTGTCGAGATCTACCGAGAAGTGCCGAAAGCATCTGGCTGGGCGACGGCGCTTAGCGCTAAGCATGCGCAGACAAGACGGCACCGACGACACGGGCCGGGAGTGCAAGGCGTGCACTCCGACCGCGAGCTGGTCGATGACGTGGCTTGACGAGGTATTTTTTTTAAGACGGTCAAGTGGGAGCTTTTCGAGACGAACGATGAAGGCTATGAAGACAATTTCTCGAGATCAAGACATGACAAAAATTAACCGTGACAATTGGATATATGTGCCCAATGTGTTTAATTTTTTGTTTTGATGTTTTGCATTTTTTTGTGCTTATTTAAATTGTGATATGCGATGAATGAGAATATATTTTGGAAAAATCTCACCTTCGAAAATTACTAAGTATTTTTAAATAATTAATTGACAATTTTAATCCGGATAATAAAATTGAATTAATTTTGACCTCCATGATTTATTTATTTGTGGATTTTTTTGGAGAAATTCCCCCCACGGGACGTCCAAAAGATAGATTTCACAAGAATAAATTCCGTGAGGATGATTGTGGGTTATTATTAGTGGCGACGATGACCCTCCCCACGAGGCTCGTTCAAAGCAAAGTAATAATTCTGTATTTAATCATGGTTATTACTTAGGTATAAAATTGATATGCATATACTTCCCCGAAGTCCCTGTCAATTTGATATTGGTCAAGTGGGAGCCAACTATTATTCTGGATATTAAAGGTTTATAACTGTTTCTTGTTTGTAACCTTCTTGAATGTGTTTAAATAATGACCCACCCCACGTGGCTTATTTAAACTGTTTTGAGATGTTGGCTGATGCATGTTCATATATTTTTGAGATTTTAATATGAATCATGCGATCGAATTATGTGATAATTTTGTGTTTATACAATAGTTATTTATTTCAGTTCAGCATGTCGCAACCTTTTAATCCACTGTTAATATACTTAAAGTTAATAGAATAGTATGGAAACTATATTGATTGAAAACGAAAAATTATGATTGTCCTAACTGCACAAATGCACAAGTGGATTCTTGACACACAAAAATTCGGATGAGCCAACTGACGAGTCAAAAATGCGGGGCTCGTCAGATCACCTTGCGAGAGATGTCGTCCCTGAAAATGGTGGAGGGCAAACCAGTAAGGGATTACGTCCTCAAAATTGATGGCCCATCTGAACAAACTTGAGGTTCTGGGTGCAGATTATAATCTGGAGACTCAGATGAATTTGGTACTTCACTCTCTGCCCAAAAAGTTTTTGAGCATTTTAGCCTCGCTAGCCGATTTGTTGCAAGCTTTGTTCTCGGCAGAGATGTTGATGGGGCACCAAACTCAAGCTTTGATGGCAAGTGGTCCGTCTTCATCTTCTAGGCCAAGGGAAGGCAAGAAGAAGAAGATGAACAAAAGCCAAAAGCAATCAAACTCAACTGTTGCCAAGGGCAATGGTAAGATGACAAATGCTGGTGGTGTCAAGGAAAATCCAAAGGGGGAGTGTTTCAACTGCGGTAAAAGAGGACATTGGATGTTGGCCTGTTCCAATCCCAAGCGGAATGGAAAGAAAGGTAATTCTCACGCACTAGTTGTTGAAACTTGTTTAGCGGCGTATGCTACCCATTCGTGGGTAATGGATACGGGGTCCACTGATCATGTTTTCTTCACGGGTTCAAACGGACCCGACAGCTAAGTGGAAGTGAGATCCCTATCACGCTGGGCGATGCTACGAGAGTGGTAGCTGAAGCAGTGGGAGAAGTGCACCTGTCTTTTGAAGACATAGTTTTAATTTTAAGAGATGTTCTTTACGTTCCTAGTTTTAGAAAGAATTTAATTTTGGTTTCTAAACTCTACCTTGATGGATATTCGGTTACTTTTGATAAAGTTGTTACCATCCAAGTCGGTTCCCAAAACTCCCAAAGAATTGTGGACCGGGCACAAGCCTAGTTTGAGACACATGAGAATTTGGGGGTGTCCGGCCTACGTGTTGGACAAGGAAGCCGGAAAATTGGATCCTCGATCAGAATTAAAGCTGTTTATAGGATACCCCGAGGGAACAAAAGGGTGTATGTTCTATGGTCCCGAAGATCAAAAGGTGGTAATAAACACCCACTTTAGATTTTTGGAAGAAGACTATATGAACGAAAGAAAACCCAGAAGTGAGATTACCTTAAATGAGCTTAGAGGGCAAAATCTTATACCAACTGTACAGGTTGATATACCAAGCGTCACACCGATACAATCGGAACCTCGTCATAGTGGGAGGGTTGTCCGACAACCTGAGAGATTCATGGGGATAGGAGAATCTTTGGATTTGGTCCCTGGGGATAGTGAATCAGACCCCTGGTCCTACAAGGAGGCGGTCCAAGATAAGGATTCAGAATCCTGGCAAACTGCGATGGTAGCCGAGATGGGCTTAATGGATCATAATCAGGTGTGGGAGCTAGTTGAACTACCCAATGGGGTAAAACCCATTGGATGTAAGTGAGTCTACAAGAGGAAAAGAGGACCGGACGGGATGGTGGAAACCTTTAAAGCTAGGCTTGTGGCAAAGGGATACACTCAGAACGAGGGTATCGATTATGAAGAAACATTTTCGCCTGTAGCCATGCTTAAGTCCATTCGTATTCTCTTGGCAATAGCTGCGCATCTAGATTTTGAGATCTGGCAAATGGATGTCAAGACAGCTTTCCTTAACGGGAGTCTTGACGAGGAAATCTATATGCAACAGCCCGAAGGTTTCAACGGAAAATGCCAAGAACACCTTGTGTGCAAGCTGAGGAAGTCCATTTATGGACTTAAGCAAGCATCTCGGGCTTGGAACCAATGTTTTGATCATGTAATAAAATCTTATGGGTTTGATCAAAACGATTTCGAGAGTTGTGTTTATAGAAAGTGTGACGGAACTGCCTTGGTATTCCTAGTACTATACGTAGACGATATTCTGCTCATCGGAAACGATGTAAAGGTTTTGTCAGACGTAAGGGTATGACTGTCAAAACAGTTTGATATGAAGGACTTAGGGGAAGCTAAGATCACTCGAGATCGAAAGAAAAGAATGATCGGCTTATCGCAAGCTTCATACATAGATACCATTTTGAAGCGTTTCAACATGCAAGATTCCGAGAAGGGTTTTGTACCTTTCAGGCACGGAATCCATCTATCGAAAGACATGTGCCCTAAGACACAAAGGGAGATAGATGATATGAGAGGCATTCCTTATGCGTCAGCAGTAGGAAGCCTCATGTATGTAATGTTGTGTACGAGACCGGATATCTGTTACGCCATAGGCATGGTAGCGAGATATCAAAGTAATCCCGGAAATCAACATTGGACTGTTGTTAAGAACATTCTGAAGTATCTGAAAAGAACTCGAGATAGAATGTTGGTTTATCAGTCAGACAGTTTATTTCTAGTGGGATACACGGACTCGGATTTCCAATCAAACCTAGATTCCAGACTATCTACCTCAGTTAGTGTGTTTTCATTTGGGAAGTGTAGCCATGAAATGGATGAGTGTGAAGCAGAAATGCATCACTGTCTCAACCATGGAAGCCGGGTAAGTAGCTGCTTGTGAAGTAGTGAAGGAACCAGTTTGGCTCAAGATCTTCTTAGTGGACTTGGATGAAGTTCCGAATTTGTCTAGCAATATTTGCTAGGGGCAGTTGCAAATTCAAGGGAATCAAGAGCCCACGAGTCAAACAAACACACCGAAGGAAAGAAATCTTAGACGAGAAATCGTTAAGAGAGGAGATGTAGAGGTGACTAAATCGCATTTGAGGATAACCTAGTTAATCCTTTCACAAAGTGTCTGCCTCTGGAAACATTCAAGAGACATGTGGGAGGAATGGTTGTCAAGTGCGTAGCCAATCTGCTTTGAGTATAAGTGGGAGAGATATTATTAGGTTCGTGTAGGTGGCATTAGATGTCACGTAGAACTACACGAGACGTGCTGTGGTATACTTAAAAGCAAACTTTGAGTATAAGTGGGAGATTGTTGGGGTTATACGTTAAAGTATGATTTTACTTTGTATAACCTATGTATTAAACACTTATTTACTGAAATAAATTGTTTATCACTGTTGCTTTAAATATGATTGAATGTTATATATATATATATTTATTACAACCGTTCATAGCACGCGTTACATTGTAGTTAACGTGGTGATACCAGATCACAGAAGATCACGTTAACAGTTCCTTGTAAACGAGTGCGTGTTTCACAACTTAGATAGATCCGAACAATCTATTGGTAGAAGTTGATGTGTAAGGCTCAGATTGGCTTGTCTTGACCAAGAGATTACACTAGTGCATTCGATCTTATTTGAAAGCGGACCTCTGAGAGAGGAGGATAAACTCGTCGCGACCGACTTAAGGGATGAAGAGTTAGACCTCAGTGGTTATTGATTTCTTAATCTCTGTCACTTAATAAGGACTGTGTGTGATTAGTAGTTATTGCTTTGACTTATAAATGGGAAGAGAATCATTGCGACTTCGATACCCTATATCTTGGGCAATAATATTATTTGCACGACATTTGCTAAATTAATACAGAGAATCGTGTGCTTGCAATGTCTTGCTTGATTGGTCCCCTTGGTGGGCCCGGAACCTTTATCATACCAAATCTTGCAAGTGGAATTAATTTTCCGGTATGGATAATAAAGCTGGGTTGTCCTTACTCCAAGGATAAATATATTAATTAATATAAAGCTTTTCAGTGGCTTAATTAATTAATGGACTAAATAATCTTAAACACGAGATATAATAACCGGGAGTCATATTACCGTAATATGGGTTAAGATTGGATAGTGCAATATTAATTATATAGTGACATTAATTAATATTAATGGGTTGAATTATATTGTGGCTCAATATTGGAATTCAGAAGTCCATTGGAAGGTCCATCTTAATTCTCCTAATGGCCCCTCAAGTAGCCCAAATTATAGTCCAATAAATAAAAGGTGCTTAAAATAAAATATATTATTGTTGCAATATTTCCTCAATAATTTCGAAAATATTAAAGAAAAGAGGGAGAAGAATTTTCTTGAAAAGATTTTATGGAAATGAGATAATGTATTCTTGGAATACAAGATTATCCCATAAATTCAAGAAAACTCTCACTTGGCTTCTTTAATTGGATTTTTTGAAAATTATGTGTAAGAAAGGGAAGAAAGATTTTCTTGGAAAGATTTTATGGAGAAAGATATGTATTCTTGGAATACAAGAATATCTCATAAATTCAAGAAAGATCCAATCTGCAAATCTTCTTGTAATTTTCGAAAATTAAGGCTAAATAAGGGTGTGAGATTTTGTGAAAAATATACATGGAAAGAAGAATATATTGGATATATTCAAGATTTCTTGGAGATCAAGAAAAGATCTTTACTAAGCCCTAATTGGTCTCAAATTTCGTCCCTCCCTCACTTATAAATAGGGGATGATTTTTTCATCCCCAACTGAACACGAAAATTTATTTTTCGGAAAAATATCAGCTTCGATAAAATATCAAATATTTTGAAACGTCGACGGACTGTGTATTTTCGAAAAATTTCAATTATGAGTGAATTATTCCATGCGTTGGAAATATTAGAAATCCACAAAGGTGGTGCAACAATAATTTTATGTTTCTTTGTTTTATAAATCGTTCATTGGAGGACCTTCCACCGGGGTTATTGGACGAGGACTTGAGAATACTTGAGAAGGACTTTTGGTGGGTATCCAGATACTTGATCCTGTCTGTCTCAGATCGTCTCTCCAACGGGTACGTTTACGTAAACTCCTAGAAATTCCGCATGCTAGGATCTATTACGTGAAATATTATTTGCATGTTGTTGGATTGATTATTATTTGAATTCACTTAGGTAAATTCATACTAGTAATAATTGTTAATTTAAATTTGTGTTTATGAGGTCATCCCGATAGATCCTGGCATATGTTATCCCAACAACTGCATACTTTCCAGTATAACCCCAACAATCTCCCACTTATACTCAAAGTCTGCTTTTAAGTATACTACAACATATCTCGTGTAGTTCCTAATACGTGACATCTAATGTCACCTACACGAACCTAATAATATCTCCCACTTATACTCAAAGCAGATTGGCAACGGTCTTGACACCCATTCCTTCCACATGTCTCTCGAATTTATTCTGAGGCAGACCCTTTGTGAATGGATCTGCTAGGTTGTCTTCTGACGCGATCTTTGCCACCTCTATATCTCATCTCTTAACGATTTCTCGTATAAGATGGTATTTTCTTTCAATGTGTTTGCTGGCCTTGTGGGCTCTTGGTTCCCTTGAATTTGCAACTGCTCCGGCATTATCACAGTAAATAGTGATTGTGCTGGGCAAATTCGGAACTACATCCAAGTCCATTAGGAAGTTCTTGAGCCAAACCGCTTCTTTTGCTGCCTCGCAAACAGCTACGTATTTGGCTTCCATGGTAGAATCGGCGATGCATTTCTGCTTAACGCTTCTCCATCTCATGGCTCCTCCTCCCATGCAAAACACACTACCGGAGGTAGATTTTTTGGAATCTAAGTCTGATTGGAAATTCGAGTCCGTGTAACCGATGGGGATTAAACTGTCTGACTGATAAACTAACATTCTATCCCGAATTCTTTTCAGATACTTCAGAATGTTCTTAACTGCCGTCCAATGCTCTTTTCTCAGATTACTTTGATATCTCGCCACCATGCCAACGACAAAGCAACTATCCGGTCTCGTGCACAGCATTGCATACATAAGGCTTCCGACAGCCGAAGCATAAGGAATGTCTTTCATGTCATCTATCTCTTTTTGTGTCTTAGGGCACATTTCCATGGATAGATGGATTCCATGCCTGAAATGTACGAAGCCTTTCTTGGAATCCTGCATGCTGAATTGCTTCAAGACAGTGTCTATATATGAAGCTTGCGATAAGCCTATAATCCTTCTCTTGCGATCTCGAGTGATCTTGATCCCAAGGATGTGCCCGGCTTCCCCTAAGTCCTTCATATCAAACTGTTTTGAAAGCCATGCCCTTACGTCTGACAGCACCTTTACATCGTCACCGATAAGCAGAATGTCGTCTACGTATAGTACTAAGAATACCAATGCAGTTCCGACATGCTTTTTGTACACACAACTTTCATATTCATTTTGATCAAACCCATAAGACTTTATTACTTGATAAAAACATTGGTTCCAAGCTCTGGATGCTTGTTTGAGTCCATAAATGGACTTCTTGAGCTTACAAACTAGGTGTTCTTGGCCTTTTTCAATGAAGCCTTGGGGTTGTTGCATATAGATTTCCTCTTCAAGACTTCCGTTAAGGAAAGCCATCTTGACATCCATTTGCCAGATTTCAAAGTCGAGATGTGCAGCAATCGACAAGAGAATTCAGATGGACTTGAGCATTGCTACAGGTGAAAAGGTTTCCTCATAGTCGATCCCTACTTTCTGAGTATAACCTTTCGCCACAAGCCTTGCCTTGAAGGTTTCCACCTTCCCGTCCGGTCCTCTTTTCCTCTTGTATACCCACTTGCAGCCAATGTGTTTGACCCCATTGAGTGGTTCGACCAGCTCCCACACTCTGTTATGATCCATAGAACCCATTTTGGCTTCCATTGCTGTTTGCCAAGAAACTGCATCCTTGTCTTGGATTGCCTCGTTGTAAGTCCATGGGTCTGATTCATCTTGACCGGGGACTAAGTCCGAGGACTCTCCTATCCCCATGAATCTCTCGGGTTATCTCACAACCCTCCCACTACGTAGAGGTTCCGGTTGTGTAAGTGTGTCATTTGGTATGTCATCTTGTACAGCTGGCACTGAGGTTTGCTCTCTAAGCTCAGTTAAGGTAATCTCACTTCTGGGCTTTCTTTCGTTCATATACTTTTCTTCCAAAAATCTAAAGTGGGTGCTTATTACCACCTTTTGATCCTCGAGACCATAGAACATACCCTTTTGTTCCCTCGGGGTATCCTATAAACAACTTTAATTCTGATCGAGGATCCAATTTTCCGGCTTCCTTGTCCAACACGTAGGTCGGACACCCCCAAATTCTCATGTGTCTCAAACTGGGCTTGCGCCCAGTCCACAATTCTTTGGGAGTTTTGGAAACAGATTTGGATGGCACCAAGTTCAGAATATAAGCCGTTGTTTCCAAGGCATGACCCCATAACGACTTGGGTAGATCCACATAACTCATCATTGATCTAACCATTTCTAAAAGAGTTCTGTTTCTTCGCTCTGCAACCCTATTTTGTTGAGGGGTTCCGGGTGCAGTTAGTGGGATACAATCCCTTCATCTAACAAGTAGTTCAAAAACTCATCGCTGAGGTACTCGCCTCCACGATCAGATCATAGAGACTTGATACGTTTTTCCCTATGATTCTCTGCTTGAGCCTTAAATTCTTTGAATTTGTCAAAGGTCTCAGATTTATGCTTCATAAGGAAAATGTAGCCGTACCTTGAGTAATCATCAATGAAGGTGACGAAATACTCATAACCTCCTCTTGCTTTGATTGACATTGGACCACATACGTCTGTGTGAACGATTTCTAACACTTCTTTGGCTCTATTCCCCTTGGCTCCGAATGCCCTCTTGGTCATTTTACCCTTCAAGCATGATTCGCAAGTTGGGATTGGTTCAACCCGGAGAGACTCCAATGAACCATCTTCTACCAACCTTTGAATTCTTTTTGGATTAATATGTCCTGTTGGGAGATGAATTTAAATAAAAGAAGATTTTGATTAGATCCCAAAACCCCTGAGTATGACATGTTCAGAATATTCTTGATAGTTGAGTCAGGATTCAGTTTTAGAATGTTCAGGATGTTATCTGCACCGTGTATAGTTAGCAGATATAGATCAGGATAGATTCTGAAGATTCTGAAGACTCAGTAAGTTTCTGAAGAAACTGAAGTTTCAGTATGAAACTGAGAAACTGAAGACTCAGTGTGAAACTGCGAAACTGAAGACTCAGTGTGAAACTGAGAAATTGAAGACTCAGTATGAAGACTCAGTATATCAGTCAGTATATCTGTGAAGACTCAGAAGACACTGAAGACTCAGAAGACTCAGAAGACTCAGAAGACACTGAAGACTCAGAAGACTCTGAAGACACAGAAGACAGAAGACTGAAGACTGAAGACAAATGATACTGAAGGCACAATAATTACTGAAAACTCAGTAATGTACTGAATGCTCAGTATAACCTGAATGTTCTGAGGCACTGAAAATATCTATCTGAAGGATACAATCCTGAGAAGAACGCGATTACTTAGAAAAATAGATATTGCCCATGACATTCAAATGCAGACAAAAGGAACTAAAACAAAGTGTTGTTAAGGTTATATCACTTAGAGATATTGACAAAAAAGAGCCGTTGTGTATGTCTACATTAACTGAAGACAACATCCAATCAGAAGAAGACAACACTGTACTTTACTGACACTGTAAGCGACAGGTCACTGAAGCATGTCAGTAGTACTATGTTCCAGACTGCAAAAAGTGGTGACGGGCTGCATGAAAAGCACTTTGCCTAAAACATGCTAGGGAGTGTCAATCATAAATATAGTCGTTCATCACACACCATAAGAGGAAACTCATGGAGCTATCTCTTCCAACGGATAGTTTTTCAAGAGTGACCTTGGTGCCTGCCTATAAATACTTGTGACCATCTACATTGAAGGTTACGGGAAATTTGTAAGCAACTCAAGAGCTCAAACTTATTATTGCAAGTTGAAGCACTCGAAAACCCAAGAATTTCCCAAGTGCTTTACATTGAAAAGAGCTCATTCACTAAGCCTAGCTTGATAAGATATATCCAAAGCTTAGTAGAGATATCCTAGCCTTTGCATTGTACTTAATTGTAAAGGATATCTCATCCTAGTTGGAAACCAACCAAGAAACCCCAAACCCTTTTTAAGGTAGTTTGAGTGTGAATGTTGGTGAGTTGGAGTTGTAAAGAGTTAGTAAACTACATTGAGGTAGTCAGAAAGCTCTAGAGAAGAAGTGAGTAAACTATCTTGGATAGTCAGAAAGTTTGTGTGTGTTTTGAGTAAGTAAACTACAGAGGTAGTCAGAAAACTCAAAATAGAAAGGTTAGTAAACTACAGAGGTAGTCAGAAAACCTTAGGAAGTAGAAAGGTTAGTAAACTACAGAGGTAGTCAGAAAACCTTAGGAAGTGATTAGTGAATTTCTCTGAAGAGTCAGAGAGAGTGGACGTAGGAGCTTGAGTCTCTGAACCACTATAACCTACTGTGTTATTTACTTTCTGTATTACTTTGATTATCTGTTATATAACTTTAAACTGAAAGCATATTTTAACTGATACTCAGTTTGAATCAATCCATTGAAGTTGCATCTAACTGAATCACAGCCTAATCACTATTCCATTAAAAGGAAGGTTTTCAGCAAAGCATAAAACGAGTATAAACTTAGGGCCAACCATTCCGCACATCTGAGTAGCTTTTCAAGCAAGCTCAGGATCTCTGGCTTCGAGCTCGATTGGGATTATCCGAGGTTACCGAAAGCAACTTTCAGGATCACTTGTCTCGGATAGACTTTGACTCGTATGATCTGGCTTCTCGGGCCAAATCATCAGGACAGCCTGACCCATCTGACCTCAGTGAAGAAAAGTTTTAAAATCACTGAACACATGTATTCCCTGTTGGGATTATACTGGAAAGTATGTTTTTTACTTTGTATAATCGAAACTGAATTTCCAGACTTATTTAATGAAATAAATTGTTTATCAGTGATGCTTTAAATATTATTGAATGTTACATATATTTACTGCATAACTGTTCAATAAGTCGTACGTGTTACATTGTAGTTAATTTAGTGATACCAGATCACATAAGATTAAATTAACAGTCCCTTGTAACTAAAAGTACGTTATTCACGACCTAGATGGAAATGAACAACCCATCGTGAAAGGTTGAAGTGTAAGGCTCAGATTGGCTTGTCTTGACCAAGAGATTACACTAGTGCATGGTGATGAATGAATAGGACCTCTGAGGAGGATAAATTCTTCAGAACTGAACAATGAAGAATTAGACCTCAGTGGTTCGTTGTTTCTTAATCTTCGTCCCTTAAATAGGATCACGTGGGATTGGTAACTATTGCTTTGACTTATCATGGGTAGCGAATCAAAGAGATTCAATACTTTTTATCTTGGGCAATATTATTAGTCACATGTGATTGCTAAGATTTAATACGAAGAATCGTGTGCAAGTACGCTTGTTTGATTTGCCCCCTTGGGAGGTTCATAAGCTTTATCATACCAAATTTTGCAAGTGAAATTAGTTTCCGGTATGGATAATAATCTTGAACCGTTCCTTGACCAAGGATAAAAGATATTAATTAATGGAAAGCTATTTCAGTGGCTTGAATTAATTAATGGGCTAGATAATCTTAAACACGGGAAATAATGATAGGGAGCCATATTGATTTGTAATATGGGTTAAGATGGATAGTGCAATATTAATTATGTAGTGGGATTAATTAATATTTATGGGCTTGAATTATATTGTGGCTCAATATTAGATATTCAAGGTCCATTACAAGGTCCAATCTTAATTCTCCTAAAGGCCCCCTGGGTAGCCCAACATATAGTCCATTAACTGAAAAGGTGATTAAAATAAAATAAATATTGTTGCTTATTTTTTCCATGTATATTTCGAATTTTATAGATAAAATTGGGAGAAAGATTTTCTTTGAATTTTGTTATGGAATGAAGATATGTATTCTTGGAATACAAGATTATCTCATTAAATTCAAGAAATCTCCCACTTGGTTATCTATAATGATGAGTTCGAAATTTTTGAAAATATAGTGGGCAAGAAAGATTTTCTTGAAAAAATATTATGGAAGATATGTATTTCTTGAAATACAAGAATATGTCATAAATTCAAGAAGATCCAAATCTTGGATTCTTGAACCATATTTTCGAAAATTATCCATAATTTGAGGAGGTGGGATTTTTGTGGAATATTTTAATTATGGGAAAAAGAATATAGGAGATATATTCAAGATTTCTTGGTCATCAAGAAAAGTCTTTTCCCACATTGTTTTTCCACTAAAAAAATCGACCACTCCTCACCTATAAATAGGGGATGATTCTTTCATTCCCAAGTACAATTCCATGTGCTGAAAAAATTAGCAAATCCACATAAGTGGTGCAACAAAGTTTATTTTTTCCTTTTGTTAATTGTTCGACAAGTGTCCTTCCACCGGATAGTTGAGCAAGGGCTAAGGGAATACTTGGTAAGTCCTTTTGGTTAGTCCGTCCAACCGAATTCACTGCCATCCCGAGAGGTACGTTCACGTAAACCCGTAGATTCCGCATCCGTAGGTTTTACGTGGCTTATTATATGCATGATATGTTGTTGCAATTATTATTTGAATTAATATAGGATTAATTCATGCTAGTAATAATTAAAGAATTAAATTTGTATTTAAATATTCACCCCGAATAGATCTGTGCAACTCATTCCCCAACATTCCCCCCCATACACGTGTAAGACTCGTTTACACCGGGACCAATAAGTGGTATCAGAGCAGTGGTTCAACTTGACCACCTACTTTGTTGACCATAGTCTTATTTGCTAAAAGATTCTTGTGGTATATCTGAACATATCTTATTTGCTGAAATCTTAAAAGACTCAGACATAATGTCTTCTAAGAAACTTCCAATGTTCTCAGTAGAGAACTATGATTTGTGGAGATTGAGAATGCAAACTCACCTGTATTCTAAACATGTACGTATGTGGAGAGTGGTCTCTGAAGGACCATTCCAATTCACTGTGGTGAATCCCAGAGGTACAGAAAATGAGAGAAATGATCCCAGGACTGAATTTCCTAAGTCTGATGATCAACTTACTCCTGAGGAGAGGAAGTTAGTCAATCTAGACTATATTGCCAAAGACACACTATATAGCACTATTGATGATGGTGTGATGGGAATGATTTCTCATTGTAATACTGCCAAAGAAATATGGGATACACTAGCTGTAATGTGTCAAGGCACAGATCATATCAAGGAAAACAAACTTTCAGTTGCCATTGGAAAGTTTGACAGTTTTGAAATAGAAGATGGTGAATATATTGACAAATTGGAAGTCAGATTCACTAGTATAATGAATGATCTGAATGCACTTGGAAAGAGATATCCACAAAGAGAAGTTGCATTGAAAATTCTTAGAGGTCTATCTAAGAAATGGGATATTCATTCAGTGGTGATTGAAAACACCAAGAACATTGATTCAATGCCGTACCAACAAGTCTTCTCTGAGCTGAAAGCTTATGAGTTCGTAATTGATAAGAAATCAAAGAAAGCTGACAGCAAAGATTATTCTTCATCTAGTAAAAATGTGGCTTTCAAAGCCAAAGAAAAATCCTGTAAAACTAGAGAGTCTGAGAACTCCCTTGCTAAAAATCAGGATGAGCTAGAGGATAAGCTAGCACTGATGGCAAGGAGGTTTGAAAGGCTTAATAGTAGATATGGAAAATATAAAAACTATTACTGGGAATCACAGTGAGAGATTCAAAGGCTGAGGACAGATCCACTGAGAAGAGAAAAGACCTGAAAGCTGAAGGATCTTCATCAAAAAAGAAGGACTCTAAGACAAAGGAGGAAAGTGATCAGGATGATGATACCAACAGATGCTATAACTGCCAAAAGAAAGGTCATTTCCAGTATGACTGTCCAGACCTAAGTGCTAAGGAGAGAAAAGAAAGGCAAGCAAAGAGAGACAAGAAGTTCTCCAGCAAGAAAGCCATGGTTGCAGAAGAAGAACACTCTGAAGAAGGTTCCAGCTCTTCAGATGAAATGTTCTCAGACAGTGATAGTGATGACATCTGTCTAATGGCAGTGGAGGAGGTAAATTCTTCTTTCTCTGTTGTTGCTCCTACACTAGCACAAGAGTTATCAAGTTCCATCAGAAACAAATCAATTTGACTCGATGGATTCTTTTGAGAGTCTTATGAAGGACTATCTTTGTTTTTACAAGAATCGGCCGAATGAAACTCAAGAGCGTAACAAAGAACCGATTCTTTGAAAATCTTATGTGGAAAGACTCTAGTAATGCTGAGATCACTTCTCAATTAATGGGAACTACTGATGAACTGGATGTTCTGAAAGTACAACTATCAGAGAAAGAGAAGTTGATAGAGACCCTAAATGGAAAACTAGAGGAATCCACTGAGGAGATTCAGTTGATCAGAAATAAGTTCAATGACCTCTCTGAGAAGCATGAAACTCTACAAAAATGTGAGGATAGTGCGCAGAAGAAGCTAGCTCTATTGAATACTGCATCTAAAGTAATAGATGAAATTCAGAGTTATCAGAGACCTGCCACTATAAAATCTGGATTGAGATACATTCCAGGGGGAACCTCACAAGGTCATCTAAATGCTGCATCAAGTAGCACTAAGACAATCTTTGTTAAACAAGTGGCACCTATCCTTCGAACTGAAGATTTGCCCAAAGTTTTAGACAAGGGAAAAGGACCTATGGTTCCAGAAAAACTGAATGTTCAAGTAAGAAAGCCCAAACCTCAGGTGAAGGCTAGAAAACCTGACCACTCAGTAGGAAAATTTCAGGCAAGTACTTCTAAGCCTCAGGCTAAGAATGCAAACCTGAAAGGATCTGCACTGAACCAACAGAGGAATTTTCAGAAGAGAAACACTCAGCAGAGACATTCTCAACTAAAAAGACTAAGTCCTCAGATTACTGAAAGACCCCAATTTCAGTACAGGCAACCTAAACCCCACTTGCCTAAGGGTAAAGGTTACCTGAACCCAAGTCAACAAAGATTCAGACCAGTTGCACAGAAGCCAAAGCAATGGAACAAAAGGCCTGTACCCAAGAAAAATTCTAAGGCTCATGTTCATGCCAAGGCTAGCACTCATACACAGGATACTGCTAAGGCACCCAGAGTGGTAAATGTGTATGTAGATGTTTATGGAAGACATATCAGCCACTCTAAAGTGATTAGAGTTGTCAGGCAGATTTAGATTCCGAAAGGTACAGCTAACCTTGTCGGACCCTACACCAAATGGGTACCTAAAAATTGATCTGTTTTTCAGGAGAAAAACAAGGGCACTGAGCTGATTGAAGATCACATAACACTGATGAGTGGAGATGAACAAACCCCTGCTGTATGGTATCTTGACAGTGGATGCTCAAGACATATGACAGGATTCAAGCAAATACTCAGTGACTATGTAGAGCAAAGAGGCCCTCAGATCACATTTAGAGACAACTCCAAGGGACAGACTGAAGGATATGGAACTCTTGAAATCGATTCAGTTCATATCCATGGTGTTTCATATGTATCTGGATTGAAGCATAATTTGCTTTCAATAAGCCAATTCTGTGACAAGGGATTTAATGTTGAGTTCTCAAAGAACTTATGTTTTGTGAAAGTTGATACCTCACAGAAAATACTACTAACTGGAACAAGAAAAGGAAATGTGTATCTTGCTGATTGGAGTTCAACTCCTAAAGATACATGTTTGGTTGCAAAAAGTTCCACAGATACCAGTTGGTTATGGCACAAAAGGATGAACCACCTGAATTTCAAAACCCTGAATAAACTTGCAAGATTAGCACTTGTGAGAGGGTTGCCAAATGAAGTGTTCAGTAAGGAACATGTTTGTGATGCATGCCAAAAAGGAAAACAAATTAGAGCATCATTTAAAAGCAAAGTAGATGTTTCTACTGAGAGAATACTTCAATTGTTGCATATGGATCTTTTTGGTCCAGTAACACCAGTGAGCACTAATGGCAGGAAATATACACTTGTAGTAGTTGATGACTACTCAAGATATACTTGGGTCATATTCTTACTCAGTAAGAAAGAGACTCAGATAAAACTGCCTGAACTACTGAAAAGGCTCATTATTGAAAAGAACCTGAGTGTGGTCAAAATCAAATCAGATAAAGGAACTGAATTTATAAACCATATTATATCTGATTATTGGCAGCAAATGGAATAACTCATGAAACATCACCTGCAAGGACCCCTCAACAAAATGGTGTTGCTGAAAGAAGGAACATGACTTTAAAAGAAGCTGCAAGGACTATGATAGCTGAAGCTGATATTCCTAAAAGATTTTAGGCTGAAGCTATCAATACTGCATGCTATTCTCAAAACAGATCCATGCTGACCAAGAGTCAAGGCAAAACACCATACGAGCTTTGGAATGAAAGGAAGCCTCTTGTTTCTTTCTTTCGTGTGTTTGGTTGCAAGTGTTTCATACACAATAATGGTAAAGATCAGTTGAAAACATTTGATAGCAAAGATGATGAAGGAATATTCTTAGGATATTCTGAAGTCAGTAAAGCCTTCAGAGTTTACAACTGTAGGACTCTTATTGTGGAAGAAACACCTCATGTTATTTTTGATGAATCTACTTGTGTTCAGAAGAAACATGAACATGATGCAGTAGAACTGACCAAGAGAATCACCAGACTAAGCCTGAAAAGAATGACAAAACATCCTCTGAACCTAAAAAGAAGAAGTTAGTCACCTTCTATGAATGGAGTGACTCAGACTCAAACAAAGAAGTTTAGGATGGAACCCAGGATGGTGAGACTCAGGAAAGCCAACACACCAAAGTTGACCAATCTGAACAGACACCAGTTCAGACTCAGGTATGTGATGCCAATGAAGATGTGGTCACAACTGAGGCAAATTCTGAATCTATCAACCAAAGGGGAACAAATGTCACTGAAAATGTTCTGAATGGAATGTCCCCTGAGGAAGATGATTCCCTTTCTCCTTTTCTGTTGTTCCCTGAATTTAATGAACTGCCTGAACCTAACATTTCAAATGTTGAGGTATTATTGAAGGGGGAACATCTAGAAGAAGTTGGTTAGATAGTCATCCTACGAGTCAGATTGTGGGTGATCTAACTGATGGTGTTAAGACAAGAAGGTTCCATGGTGAAAGTGCATTATTCTGCTGCTTCCTATCAGAGAAAGAGCCTACTGAGATTGAAGAAGCTCTACAAGATTCTTATTGGATTACTGCTATGCAAGAAGAGCTGAATCAATTCTCAAGAAATGAAGTATGGGAGCTAGTGGATAGGCCTGAAAGGCACAATGTTATTGGAACCAAGTGGGTATTCAAGAAAAAAGAGATGAGAACAACAACATTGTAAGAAACAAGGCAAGACTAGTTGCATAAGGTTATTCCCAAGAAGAAGGCTTGGATTATGATGAAACCTTTGCACCTGTTGCAAGACTAGAAGCCATCAGATTGTTTCTTGCATATGCTGCCCACATGAAATTCACAGTCTATCAGATGGATGTGAAAAGTGCATTTCTGAACGGTGTGCTTAAAGAAGAGGTTTATGTGGAACAACCTCCTGGTTTCAGTCAGAATGACAAAGTTTACAGGCTCAGAAAAGCCTTGTATGGTCTTAAGCAAGCACCCAGAGCATGGTATGATACCCTTTCTCAGTTTCTTACTGACCATGGTTTTATCAAAGGAACTGTTGATAGAACTTTGTTCAGGATAGAAGATGGGAAAGATATCTTACTTGTTCAGATATATGTAGATGACATCATTTTTGGATCTCCAAACCATCAGTTGTGTGAGAAATTTTCTACACTGATGAAAGGAAAGTTTGAGATGTCTATGATGGGGGAGATGAATTTCTTTCTTGGACTTCAAGTGAAACAATCAAAGGAAGGAATCTTCATCAACCAAGCAAAGTACACCAGAGATCTGATTGCCAAGTATGGTGTACAAAATTGCAATGCAGTTAGAATTCCCATGAATACTAACTACAAGATGGATCCTGATCCTGAAGGCAAATCAGTAAGTCACACTGATTATAGAGGGATCATTGGATCATTGCTATATCTCACAGCAAGTAGGCCGGATATAACATTTGTTGTTGGGATATGTGCAAGATACCAAGCTAATCCTAAGGCTAGTCACATGGAGGCTGCCAAAAAGATATTGAAGTATCTTAAAGGCACAGTGAATAGAGGATTGTGGTATCCAGCTGATGATAACCTTGAATTAACTGGTTATTCAGATGCTGACTATGGAGGCTGTAGAATTGACAGGAAGTCCACTACAGGAACTTGTCAATTTCTTGGAAGTAAGTTGATATCCTGGTTTTCAAAAAAACAGACCTCAGTAGCAACTAGTACTACTGAAGCTGAATACATGGTTGCAGGAAGCTGTTGTGCACAGATTCTTTTGCTCAGACAACAATTAAGGGATTATAAGATTGTAGCCAATGAAGTACCAATATTTTGTGACAATAATAGTGCTATTGCTATTTCACAAAATCCGGTATTGCACACCAGATGCAAGCATGTGGATATCAGAAATCACTTCATCAGAGATCATGTAGAGAAGAAGGACATCAGGATGGAGAAGATTCATACTGATAAACAGAGAGCTGATATCTTGACTAAACCATTGGCTGAATCAAGATTTCAGGAACTATCAGTTGAATTAGGGATGTTGGATCCAGGTGTATAGAGTAAATCTGAAAAATTGAAAGTTTTCAGATGCATGAAGTTTCCTCAGGATTCTACTGAGAAACTCAGGATAAAATTGGAAATACTGAACTGAGTCTTGGGAAACTCAGGTGTACTGAAGGTCAGTACTCAGTATTATACTGAACCCATTCAGTACTCAGTATCATACTGACATTTTATCAAGGTCAATACTCAGTAAGACTGATAGGAAAATTAGTCTGAAGAAGTAAAGACTCATGCTACTCATTTATTGCTTAAGTGAATCTCAGTAATCATTTGCAATAAATACTAAAACATCTGAAGAGAATGTTTTGGGCGGGATCTTTGAAATGCCGAAGAAGGTCAACAATCATTAATTGCTCTGATTCAATTAATCACCAATAAGGTTAAAATGGCGGCGTATTTTTCGTGAGATCGTCCTTTCGCATACCCGATTAATCTGTGATTAATCTCAACCGTTAATTTTCATCAATCGATACGATTTCCCACGAATCGATCTATATATGCATTTGAAAAGCCATTCAAGCCTATTTCATAAACCTTCGTCTCCCAAAAACACTCTGCAACAAAAACCCCTTTTGCCCAGAAATCTTCATCGTTCCAAAAACCCTACCTTCAAAAATCCTCAAAATGACTTTCTCAATATTCGATAAACTGGCTGTTTCAAACAAGCCATGGTATGAATATGTAGTATCGCTTGAAAGCTCATCCAACGCGACCCATGAAGAAGAAGCGCTACATATGATCCGAATCGCGAAACTTACAAATCTCGTTGCAAGTCAACCGGAGGCCGAATACTCTAAAGAGGTAATAGAGTTTGTCTCAAATCTGAAAATAGATGAGGAAGATCGCATCGAGTCTGAGATTACTGTTTCCCATCTAGAACATAGCTCAAAGTATGTAAATTTTGTACGGGAGTTGTATTTAGTCCCTAAAAATTTAAACGATGTTTTTGAGTTGTGTGATAGAGGAGAGGATCCCACAACTTATATGTTGGGTCGGGAGCAGGAATACCTTGATAGGATAACAGAGCATCCTATTAAGTTCGAGGCTACATTGCATAAACGACATTTGAAGCTGAAATACAGAGTCTTGCTAGATATAGTTAGCAAGTGCATAATGAGCAGATCAGGGAGTTTTGAGCAGATAAGCACTCCCAAGCTTCGATTGATGGCTGCCATAGAAGATTCACCCACCAAAGATTTTAACTGGTTAAAATATCTGATTAGAGTGGTGAGTAACCAGGCCAAGCTAATCAAGAAGGAGGATGGATCGATCTCGATCAAAGGCAAGATACTCCATGCAACCAAAATATCTTTTATTTTGGAGATGTGCCAAGAAGAGGAGGATATTATTGCCGACACCACTCCTTTCCCAAAGTCTAAAGTTATGTTCAAGCCAACAGCTACCAGAAAGACTTTAAAGGGAAAGAAAAAGAAGAAAGTGGAACCATCTGCTGCTGCTGAAGAAACCCATCAAGCCAGGGGGAAGGCTTTGATGGAGGTCAAGAGGGAGAAGGGTGAAGCATTGAAGAAGAAGACCCTTGCTCCAAAGCGCAGAAGGATGGTGATTGCCACTGAGGAGGAGGAGAGTGAGCCTGAGGAGATACAACCTGAGGGCCAAAAAGCTCAGAAATTGCCTTTACAAGTATTGGCTCAGGTTATATCCACGACACAGGAGCAAACTGAGGAGCAAGTCTTCTCTGAGGTTCTTGAGACGTCACTGAGCTCAGACAAATTCTCTCAAGAAATCTTCCAAGGACCTCAGACCTCAGAGACAGCTCAGATTCCTGCTGAGGAAGTGCCTGCTCAATCCTCAGAGCCAGTTCAGATTCAGACTGAGGAATTGCCTGTCCAATCCTCAGATTTTGCTGAGCCTCAGGAGCTGCTGAACCTTGATGAGCTCCTGAGTGATCCATTCCTTGATCCTTCAGCAGATTTTCCCACTGAACCTGAGAGCCCAAAGCTGAAGAAGGGCGAAGCTGAAGAGACAGAGTGGTGAAGCAAGGGGGAACAATTCATTCTAGACCGGTACCCTGAGCTTAGCTCATATCCTGACCTTCAGGATTTATTTTTCAGACTGAGGTCAACAGTCTACATCCTCAACCAGACCCTGCCTGAAATGCTCAACATTGCTTCATTCAGAGGTGAAGACTGGTGGAATGAGGAGACAGCTGTTTTGACTCAGTTCTCAGGATTCAGAAAAACCAAGCCCAGGATGAAAATTTCTGATTTTGATGAGCTGGTGAAAAGGAAGCTTGCTGAGAGGAAGGATGTTGAGGTTAGTGCCCCGAGCTCCAAAGATAAATCTCAAGATGGGGACCAACAAGGGGATGATGAGAGTCAATCTCAGATGGAGAAAGACAGTACTGATGCTGGAGAGCCTGCTGTCAAACATCCTCAGACTGAAGTTAGCCTTCAGGTAACTTTTGGCACTATTAAAAATTATGCCAGAGCTACTGAAGTATCTATCTTTAATTCTGTAATGTCTGATATGCAGACTGAGGCTCAGGTGGACACCCAAGCTCAAGTGGAAACCCAGACTCAGACTGAGACTGAAACTCAGACTGAGACTGAGACTCAGATTCAGACTGAGACTCAGGCTGAACAACCGGCTCAGGAAAAACAGCAGATCACATATGCTCCTGAGATTGATCTCACCCCAATTATGGAGAAGCTGGAGAAGGTTGGGCCAATCATGAACAAAGTTGCTCAGATTGAAGAAGTTTTGGCCAACCAGAACCAGAAAATGGAAAGTCTGAGTTCTACTTCAGACTTGATGCAACTTCAGACCACTTTGACTGAAAAGATGACTGCCATGGAAGGAAAGATGGATGGAGTCAAAGCTGAAATAAGTGCAGAGCTGAAGAAAAAGTATCAGGAGAGAACTGAATTTCTTGAAGCCAAATTGGTGGAGAAGAATGAGATGCTAGTGAAGAATGCTGTTGAGGAAATGAGTTCTATGCTCATGGCCAAGATGACAGACATGTTCAAAGACGCTCTCTCCAATCAATTTGCCCAAATGTCTGAAGAGTTCTCAATGGCGAAGAACCACTTAAGAAGGCTCGAAGAAGAGCAAGATCAGTTGGCGGGGGAAGTGCATAGTGTCAGCAAGGAGCAATATCATATGGACACTGCACTATCTAAACTTCTGCCAAAGTATGGTTCCAAGAAGGGGGAAAGACCCGGAGCTGATCTGAGAAAATTATTGGAACATACCTTGGAAAGAAAGGCAGACAAACAAGCTGAGAAGAAAAGCATATCTGAAGCCTTGAAAGAAGTCGAAGCCACTGAGAAGCTGAAATTCAAGAAGGTGGAGAAGCTCATCTACACTCAAGTTTCTGAAGAAACCATGCAAGAAGTAGGTGCTGAGAAGCTGAGTGCTAGAAGAAGAGTTGGAACAAGCCAAGCCGGGGCTGAATTTCCTATCAAAAGGAAGGATGTGGCATTTGTTGAGCCTGAAGGAAAAAGAGCTAAGGCTTCTAAGCCAACTCAGAGGAAGTTGATATTGGAATTGGAAGAGTCTGAAGAACCGCAGAAAGAAGTCTTCAACACCAAAAGAGCTCTGAGATCACTCCAAGTCGAGCAAGCCAAGAAAACTGCTTCTTCAGTTTCTGGAGTACCCTTGATTAGAAAGAAGAAGGAAGAAGAGCAGAGGCGAAGGAGTGGTTTCAAGAACTTCGCGAGCAAGAGGAGAGGGACTGGAAAAGCACAGAAATGGCCGCACGTTGACAAGTGGATGCCAATTCAGTTCAACGATGCGTGGGAAGAAATTAAAAGAACATTTTGGTTCTACTATGATGTGCTAAGAGAATGGAGAGGGGAGAGCTCAGATCCCAATAAGGCTTTCATTGACTATCTACTGACCTTCTATCCGAAGTATCTTCAAAGCTGGATCAATCTTGCGGATGAAGGAAAGGTTCAGATCACAGCCCCTGATCCATACTCATACCCTCCTCCTAGGCTGGAGAATGGCTTGGTGAATGAAACAACCATTTCTCAGGAGATTGCTCAGTACGCCATTCAGTTGGGCCTGACAGGGAACAATCCTGATATCATCAAGGAGAGAGATGCGCTGAAGAAGAGATATTATGGAATGTTTAACCTTGAAGTGCCTGCTGATGAGGTGGAAGAAGAGAACTGAAGAGCCAGAGCTGAAGAACAAAAGAAGACTGAAGATCAAGACTCAGAAGACTCTTGTAATTTCTTATCTTTCTGTCTTTTATTTTCTGATAAGTTCATTGTAAGTTGTAACTGTCAACCATTCATCAATGAAACTTTATCATTTTTGCTCAAAGATAATACCTCATTATCTTACTTTACATGTCTTTACTTTTGATATGCCTGAATGTTGTTTGGTGATGAAATTGTTGGGAGATTCATTGCTAAAGAAATTGTTGGGAGATTGTTGTTGGGAGATATACCAATCTTGTAATAGGTAAAACTGAAACCTGAGTATAGGTTAAGTGTTGTTGTAACAAGATGGTTTTGGCATCATCAAAAAGGGGGAAATTGTTGGGAGATGAATTTAAATAAAAGAAGATTTTGATTAGATCCCAAAACCCCTGAGTATGACATGTTCAGAATATTCTTGATAGTGGAGTCAGGATTCAATTTTAGAATGTTCAGGATGTTATCTGCACCGTGTATAGTCAGCAGATATAGATCAGGATAGATTCTGAAGACTCAGTAAGTTTATCAAGAAACTGAAGTTTCAAAGATGAAATGAAGTTTATGAAAGTTCGATGAAACGAAATCAAGACTTCGAGGTGAAACCGAGAAATCAAGACTTCGGTGTGAAATCGAGAAATCAAGACTCAAAGATGAAGACTCAAAGATATCTTTCAAAGATATCCGTGAAGACTCGTAAGACATCAAGACTAAGACTAAGACTCAAGACTCGTAAGACATCAAGACTCGTAAGACTCAAGACACGTAAGATCGAAGACAAAGGATACTGAAGGCACAGTAATTACTGAAGACTCAGTAATGTACTGAATGCTCAGTATAACCTGAATGTTCCGAGGCACTGAAAATATCTATCTGAAGGATACAATCCTGAGAAGAACGCGATTACTTAGAAAAATAGATATTGCCCAAGACATTCAAATGCAGACAAAAGGAACTAAAACAAAGTGTTGTTAAGGTTATATCACTCAGAGATATTGACCAAAAAGAGCCGTTGTGTATGTCTACATTAACTGAAGACAACAACCAATCAGAAGAAGACAACATCAGATTTTATCGACACTGAAAGCGACAGGTCACTGAAGCATGTCAGTAGTACTATGTTCCAGACTGCAAAAAGTGGTGACTGGCTGCATGAAAAGCACTTTGCCTAAAACATGCTAGGGAGTGTCAAACCCTAAATATAGCCGTTCATCACACACCATAAGAGGAAACTCATGGAGCTATCTCTTCCAACGGATAGTTTTTCAAGAGTGACCTTGGTGCCTGCCTATAAATACTTGTGACCATCTACATTGAAGGTTACGGGAAATTTGTAAGCAACTCAAAAGCTCAAACTTATTATTGCAAGTTGAAGCACTCGAAAACCCAAGAATTTCCCAAGTGCTTTACATTAAAGAGAGCTCATTCACTAAGCCTAGCTTGATAAGATATATCCAAAGCTTAGTAGAGATATCCTAGCCTTTGCATTGTACTTAATTGTAAAGGATATCTCATCCTAGTTGGAAACCAACCAAGAAACCCCAAACCCTTTGTAAGGTAGTTTGAGTGTGATTGTTTGTGAGTTGGAGTTGTAAAGAATTAGTAAACTACATTGAGGTAGTCAGAAAGCTCTAGAGAAGAAGTGAGTAAACTATCTTGGATAGTCAGAAAGCTTGTGTGTGTTTTGAGTAAGTAAACTACAGAGGTAGTCAGAAAGCTCAAAATAGAAAGGTTAGTAAAACTCAGGTAAATGTAAAACCTTAGGAAGTAGAAAGGTTAGTAAACTACAGAGGTAGTCAGAAAACCTTAGGAAGTGATTAGTGAATTTCTCTGAAGAGTCAGAGAGAGTGGACGTAGGAGCTTGAGTCTCTGAACCACTATAAACTGCTGTGTTATTTGCTTTCTGTATTGCTTTGATTATCTGTTGCATAACTTTAAACTGAAAGTATATTTTCACTGATACTCAGTTGGAATCAATCCACTGAAGTTGCATCTAACTGAATCACAGCCTAATCACTATTCCATTAAAAGGAAGGTTTTCAGCAAAGCATAAAACGAGTATAAACTTAGGGCCAACCATTCCAAGACATCCGAGTAGCTTTTCAAGCAAGCTCGGGATCTCGAAAAACTCGTGCTCGGTTGGGATTATCTCGAGGTTCTTGAAAAAGCGGCTCCAGATCCTTGTCTCGAGATAGACTTTGACTCAGGCGATCTCAGGCTTCTCGGCCAAATCATCGATGACTGACCCATCTGACCTCAGTGAAGAAAAGTTTTAAAATCACTGAACACGTGTATTCCCCCCCATACACGTGTAAGACTCGTTTGCACCGGGACCAACATGTCCCAATCTAAGATGCCATAGAAGTGTCTCGTTCTCACGCCCGATGAACTTTTTATCTAAAATGATTGATGTGTTATAGGATGCATTTCGTGAGTGGTGTGCACAGTTAATTGTATAGAGATTATTCAACAACGTTCCATGACAGATAAATTTATCATAAAGAGAAATGGTAACAACTTTATCAAAAGTAACCGAATATCCATCAAGATAGAGTTTAGAAACCGAAATTAAATTCTTTCTAAAACTAGGAACATAAAGAACATCTCTTAAAATTAAAACTCTGTCTTCAAAAGACAGGTGCACTTCTCCCACTGCTTCAGCTGCCACTCTCGTAGCATGGCCACGTGTGATGAGGATCTCACTCCCAATAAGTTGTCGGGTCCGCTTGAACCCCTGTAAAGTGAAACAAACATGATCAGTGGATCCCGTATCCACCACCCATAAATGGGAGGCATAAGCCGCTAAACAAGTTTCAACAACTAGTGCGTGAGAATTACCTTTCTTTCCATTCCTTTTGGGTTTGGAACAGACTGACCTCCAATGTCCTTTTTCACCGCAGTTGAAGCACTTCCCCTTAGCTGGTTTGCTCACTCCTCCACCTCCTTTCACATTTTCTTTGCCATTTGCGACACTTGAGTTCACTTACTTGTGGCCTTTGTCCTTCTTCTTTTTCTTACCACCCTTTGGCCTAGAAGAAGAAGAAGGTCTATTTGCCACCAAGGCTTGACTCTTTTGGCCCAGTATCGCCTCTGCCGAGACTAAAGCTTGCAACAGGTCAGGCATCGAGAACTTCTGATTGTTCATTTGGTAGTTCAGCCTGAACTGTTCAAAACTTTTTGGCAGAGAATGGAGCACGAAATCGATTTGGGTCTCGATATCGATTCGCGCCAAAGACCTCAAGCCTGTTTAAGGGAGCCATCATCCTGGGGAACGTGCTCCCTTACGGGCGTTCCCTCCACCATTTTCATACAGAGCAAGTCCCTCATGGTGATCTGACGAGCCACATGGTTCTGATGTTGAAACATCGCTTTAAGACTAGTCATGATGTCTGCAGCGGTCTCAACGTTTTGGTGTTAGTGTTGCAACACATCTGACATTGAAGCCAAGATGGTACACTTTGCCATTTCGTTGGAATGCTCCCAGTCAACATACTCTTTCTTAACCGCTTTAGTTGACTCATTATTTGGCTTTTCTGGTTTAGGTGTAGTGAGAACCCAGTTATGGCTTTGTGCAGTGAGGACAATAGTAAGTTTACGATTCCAATCAACGAAGTTTTCACCAGTAAGCAAATTATCTTTAAGTATATTGAACAGTGGATTAAAAGGTTGCGACATGCTGAACTGAAATAAATAACAATTTGTATAAGCACAAAATATCACAAAATTCAATCACATGTTTCATATTAAAATCTCAAAAAAATATGAACATGCATCAGCCAACATCTCAAAACAGTTTAAATAAGCCACGTGGGGTGGGTCATTATTTAAACGCATTCAAGCAGGTTACAAACAAGAAAACAATTATAAACCTTTAATATCCAGATTAATAGTTGGCTCCCACTTGACCAATATAAAATTGACAGGGACTTCAGGGAAGTATATGCATATCAATTTTATACCTAAGTAATAACCATGATTAAATATAAAATTATCATTTCGCTTTGAACGAGCCTCATGGGGAGGGTCATCGTCGCCACTAATAATAACCCACAATCATCCTTTCGGAATTTATTCATGTGAAATCTATCTTTTGGCGGTCCCGTGGGGGAAATTTCTCCAAAAGAATCCACAAATAAATAAATCATGGAGGTCAAAATTAATTAAATTTTATTATCCGGAATAAAATTGTCAATTAATTGATTAAACATACTTAGTAATTTTCGAAGGTGAGATTTTTCAAAACATATTCTCATGCATCGCATATTTAAACATAATTTAAATAAGCACAAAAAAAATGCAAAACATAAAAACAAAAAATTAAACACATTGGGCACATATATCCAATTGTCACGATTAATTTTTGTCATGTCTTGATCTCGAAAAATCGTCTTCTTAGCCCTCATCGTTCATCTCGAAAAGCTCCCACTTGACCGTCTTGAAAAAAAAAACCGCCTCTCAAGCCATCGACCACTCGCGGGAGAGTGCAGTGCAGACTTCCTCGGCCAGTGTCGATCGGTGCCCGTCTTGGCCAAAGTCGCCTAGCGACGCGTCGCCCAACCAGCGCCCGGTCACCTCGGCAGATCTCGGTAGGTACGCCGCATACCAGTGCCCGCCCACGCGAGTGCCGCGCCCGCCCTAAGTCCACTTTGCGTTAAATGCTCCCATCGCTTTCCATACATACCACGTCATCGCCTTATCAGATATCGCGTAATTCCGCCTCGATCTCACAAGCCGGCCTTGCCACCACTTTGCGCATCACGTCTGCGTGCATCCGTCGCAGCAGCGATACCTCCTTAACCGTTTATTGCGACGCACACCGCCCCACGCTTTGCTTGGGTTCGGATCTGTCTTTAATTCTTCGTCTCTCCGCCTCGCTTTCGATCCGATTACAATTTATTTAAAATAAATAAACCTAGATCTAGACTAGTCTATTACATTGAATGAATCAAACAAATCCTAATCTACTTGTGGATTTTCTCACGAGGCAAAACGAATCCGAACGAATCGAATTAAAACCATAATTTATATGCATGCATAAATATAAACATTTATCAAATACCATGACAATTGGATACCTGCAAAAAAGATCTAGCAATTTTACTATCCAATTTCAAATTTAATGAAAATGAATTAAATTACAATTTAAAATTGAGTCAAACCGAGGCTCGATGCAGCTTTGGGGAATTAATTGTCGGGATCTATTCGGGATGAATATTTAAATACAAATTTAATTCTAACAATTATTACTAGCATGAATTAATCCTATATTAATTCAAATAATAATTCAACAACCAATCATGCATATAAACAGTTCACATAAATCCTACGCATGCGAAATTACTACGGGTTTATGTGAACTAACCTCTCGGAGTGACAACCGTTGAGAAGATGAATCCCGTTCACACGAACACATCAAAAAGCCTTCTCAAGTATTCCCTTATCCTTGTTCAACAATCCGGTGGTAGGAACTCGCGAACAATTTAACAAAAGGAAAAATAAAATTATGTTGCACCACCTTTGTGGATTTCTAATTTTTCCAACATATGGAATTGCACTTGGGGATGAAACATTCATCCCCTATTTATAGAGAGGGTGGTGGTCGAAAATTGTGTGTGTGAATAAGATGGGAAAATCTTTTTCTTGGTCTCCAAGAAATCTTGAATATATCCAATATATTCTTTTCTCCATATTTAAAATATTCCACAAAAATCTCACCTCCTCTTGTTATGGAATTTTTGAAAAAATAAGGCCAAGATTTCCAAGATTGGGATCTTCTTGAATCTATGAGATATTCTTGTATTCCAAGAATACATATCTTCCATAATATATTTTCAAGAAAATCAAGAAAATCTTTCCTTCCTTATTTTTTTCATTATTTTCGAAAGTTTCAAGATAAATAGCCAAGTGGGAGATTTCTTGAATTTAATGAGATAAACTTGTATTCCAAGAATACTTATCCTCATTCCATAACAAAATTCAAAGAAAATATTTCTCCCTCTTTTATTTATCTATTTTCGAAAAATAGGAAAAATAGGCAACAATAATTTATTTTATTTTAAACACCTTTTTCAGTTATTGGACTTTTTCTTTGGGCTACTTAAGGGGCCTTTAGGAGAATTAAGATTGGACCTTCTAATGGTCTTTGAATATCTAATATTGAGCCACAATATTATTCAAGCCCATAAATATTAATTAATCCCACTACATAATTAATATTGCACTATCCATCTTAACCCATATTACTGTTAATATGGCTCCCGGTTATTATTTCCCCGTGTCTAAGATTATCCAGCCCATTAATTAATTCAAGCCACTGAAACAACTTTCCTTTAATTAATATCTTTTGTCCTTGGTCAAGGAACGGTTCAACATTATTATCCATACCGGAAACTAATTCCACTTGCAAGATTTGGTATGATAAATCTTATGAACCTCCCAAGGGGGAAAATCAAACAAGCGTACTCACACACGATTCTTCGTATTAAATCTTAGCAATCGCATGTGACCAGTAATATTGCCCAAGATATAAAGTATTGAATCTCATTGATTCTCTACCCGTCATAAGTCAAAGCAATAGTTACTAACCACACACGATCCTATTTAAGGGACGAAGATTGAGAAACAACGAACCACTGAGGTCTAATTCTTCCCAATTCAGTGCTGAAGAATTTATCCTCTTGTAGGTCCTATTCAGTGCATCAGTCATGCACTAGTGTAATCTCTTGGTCAAGACAAGCCAATCTGAGCCTTACACTTCAACCTTTCACGATGGATTGTTCACTTCCATCTAGGCCATGAACATCGTACTTTTAGTTACAAGAGACTGTTAATTTAATCTTCTGTGATCTGGTATCACTAAATTAACTACAATGTAACACGTACTGTTTATTGAACGATTATGCAGTAAATATATGTAACATTCAATGATATTTAAAGCATCAGTGATAAATAATTTATTTCAGTAAATTAGACAGAAATTAAGTTTGGTTATACAAAGTAAAAGCATACTTTCCAGTATAACCCCAACATCTGAACAATTTGTTCTTATCACTAAGCAATTCAAATCTTTTCTAAAAGGGAAGTTCAGAAAACCAAATGGTAATTTTCAACCAAAAGATAAGTTTAATCAAAATTATTTTCCCTCTGATAAAAAGCTTGTTCCAAGTCAGTCTTCCAGTTTCAATCAACCTAGATAATTTACTAAGGATAATAAGTTCAAACATGATCCTGAGTACAGAAAAAAGGTTAAATGTGATGCATGTTCTGGATATGGTCATTATGCTAATGAATGTGCTAATACTATACTTAGGAAAAAGATGAACTTTAATGCTAACTTAAGTGATGAAACTGATGCTGGTAAATGTGAACTAAGTGCTATGTCTGCTAGAATAGTTTATGATGATACTTTTGATGATGATCTCAATGATTATTGGTCTGAAGCATATTCAGATGTTAACACAACATCTCAAACAACATTCAGTAAATATGATTCTGAGATTAATTGTTTTGCTGGAACTATTCTGAATGCTGAAACTTCAAATTTTGTTGATTGTAACTCTGAAGTTTAAAACTGATTTAGAAACTCAAAAACAAGTGTTGAGTTCCTTATCTTTAGAAGATTCAGATTTGAAAGAGAAGCTTTTAAAGTTTGAAGTTCTTTTAACTAGAAAAAAATTGGAAATTTCTTCTTTGAAAAATGAACTTAAGTATACTACTCTGAGTTTTAAAAAGTTTTCTACAAGCACTGCTGAATTGAATGATGCTTTAATGATTGGAAGATCTAGCAATGCTGGTCTTGATTTTGAGAAAACTTCTGAAGATACCCCAATCTCCAGTAAACCTATTTCTTTTGTAAAAGAAGGAACTTGTTTGACAAAACCTTTGAATCATAAACAAAAGAAATCTGCTGGTTTATTTGAAGAGTATGTGTGTTTTTACTGTGCTGGAGTAGGTCACATTCGTCCATATTGTTCTAAGTTAAGAAGACATTTAAAAGATGAAATTATTTTACCTATAAAGTTGAATACCCTATAAAATAGGTTAACAACACTAAGAAGTGGATTAATAAGAACATGTTATGTAATGGTGTATATACATCTTTGAAAGCATGTGTTCCTGGATCTTGGTACTTTGATAGTGGTTGTTCTAGACACATGACTGGTCAAGTTAATCATTTGTCTAATTATACATCTTGTGATGGTGGTCATGTTACCTATGGTGGTGGTTCAAAAGGTAAAGTGGTTAATAAAGGAACCTTGAATGTTCTTGGTTTTTCAAAGTTGACAAATGTGTTACATATAAAAGGTTTACTTGCTAATCTGATTAGTATTAGTCAGTTATGTGATGATGATTTACATGTAAAATTTGACAAAAAATCTTGCTATGTGTTTGACAAAAATGATAAATGCTTAATGACTGGTGAAAGATCTACTGATAATTGCTATTTGATTAGTTCAAACCATACTTGTAAAAGTGTTAAAGCATATGACATTATTCTATGGCATCAAAAACTTGGTCATGTTAATTACAGAAGTATTCAGAAATTGCATAGACTAGGTGTTGCTATTAGTTTACCTGATCTTAACTTTGAAAAAGGAAAAATCTGTGGACCATGCCAGAAAGGTAAGCAAGTAAGAACAACACATCAAATGTTGTCAGCATGTACAACAAATAGGTGTTGTGAGTTGATTCATATGGATCTAATGGGTCCTATGAAAATAGAAAGTTTAGGTGGAAAGATGTATTCTTATGTTTTTGTAGATGATTTTTCTAGATATACTTGGGTTATCTTTTTGAAAAAAAAAATCTAATACCTTTTCTGAGTTTAAAATTCTTTACAAAAGGTTTAAAACTGTTTTATATTTAAAGATCAGTAGGATAAGGTCTGATCATGGAAGAGAATTTAAAAACAGTTTATTTACTGATTTTTGTGAAAAGAAAGGTATTTTACAAGAGTTTTCTTAACCTAAAACTCCTCAACAAAATGAGATTGCTGAAAGAAAGAATAGAACTTTGCAAGAAATGACAAGAGTTATGCTAACCTCAAAAAGTTTGTCTAAAAAATTCTGGGCAGAAGCTTTAAACATTGCTTGTCACATTGTGAATAGAGTGTATATTCGTTCTGATAGTAATTGTACTTCCTATGAGATTCTGAATAACAAGAAACCAAATTTGAAATACTTTCATGTTTCTGGTTGTGTTTGTTACATTTTGAATGATAGAGATTAGTTGCACAAGTTTGATTCAAAGAGTGATAAATAATTTTTCTTAGGATATTCTAAGAATAGCAAAGCATATAAAATCTATAACTTGAGAACTGATACAATGCAAGAATCTGTTAATGTGGTATTTGATGAACTTGCAAGTCTTGTAGGTAAAAGTGTTGAAGATAATGTATCAAATTTGATAGAAGTATCCAGAGATACTGATGACACTGAAGATAGTAAGGATGTTGAACAGAATGATCCTTCAACATCTGATACAACATTACCCAAAAGTTCAAATACTGAAAATCTGTCACAAGATTCACAATATCCAAAACATTTGGTTCCCTCAACAAAGATAATGAAAAGTCATCCATCATATCTGATCATTGGAGAAACTACCACTGGTGTACAAACTAGAAGAAGAATGAGTATTCACATCAATAACTTTGTAAGATCGGTTTACATGTCATCCATATGCAATCAGGTAACTTTTGAGTGTTATCATTCTGCAATTGAGCCTAAAAATGTGAAAGAAGCTCTTAATGATGAAAATTGGATAAATGTTACTCATGAAGAGCTTAATCAGTTTGAAAGAAATGATGTTTGGACACTTGTACCTAGACCTAATTATGATATTAATGTTATAGGAACATGTTAGTGTTAGTGTCCTAGAGACAATCTATTGAAGGACATAATACTCGACGATATTCAGTTTGACTTAATATTATAGTTCATTTAATATTAATATATGACAATACACTTGTTTGAATATTATGTTTGATTGTTTGTGTTGGTCCCGGTGGAAACGAGTCTTACACGTGTATGGGGGGGAATACACGTGTTCAGTGATTTTAAAAACTTTTTCTTATTGAGGTCAGCTTCGGTCAGATAATCCTGAAGATTAGGTTCTGAGAAGCACAAATCGCTCTGAGTCAAAGTCTACTGAGACAGTGATCCTGAGCTGCTTTCATATACCTCAGATAATCCCAACTGAGTCCTGAGTGTCAGAGATCCTGAGTTGCTTGGATCAGATAACTAACTTACTGAATCCTCAGAAGAGAGTTCAGTTTGATAATTATCTGTTCTAGCTACTCAGTCGTGCGGAATGGTTGGCCCTAAGTTTATACTCGTTTTAAGCATTGCTGAAAACCTTCCCTTTATGAAATAGTGATTAAGCTGTGATTCACTTATGCAACTTCAGTGGATTGATTCCAACTGAATATCAGTGAAAAGTATGCTTTCAAAAACAAGTCAATGCAACAGTTAAGTACAGTTAAGGAAAGCAATAAAGAACACAACAATTATAGTGGTTCAGAGACTCAAGCTCCTACGTCCACTCTCCCTGACTCTTCAGAGAAATTCACTATCAACTTCTGAGCTTTCTAACTACCTCGTAGTTTACTTACTCAACTCGGCCCTGAGTTTTCTGACTACTCCACGTAGTTTACTTACTCAACCCGACCTTGAGTTTTCTGACTACCTCCGTAGTTTACTTACTCAATCACACACAAGCTTTCAGACTACCCCTGTAGCTTACTAACTTCTCCTCTAGAGTTTTCTGACTACTCCGCGTAGTTTACTAACTCTTTACAACTCTTTCTCACCAACAAACACACTCCAACTACCTTCTTTAGGGGTTTGGGGTTTCTCGGTTGGTTTCCAACTAGGATGAGATATCCTTTACAATGAAGCATAATGCAAAGGGTTAGGATATCTCGACTAAGCTTTGGATAAATCTTATCAAGCTAGGCTTAGTATAGTGAGCTCTCTTCAATATAGAAGCACTTGGGAAATTCAAGGTTTTTCGAGTGCTTTCACTTTTACAAGAATAAGTTTGAGCTCTTGAGTTGCGTATAAATTTCCCGTAGCCTTACAATGTAGAGGGTCACCAGTATTTATAGGCATACACCAAGGTCACTCTTGAAAACTATCCGTTGGAGAGATAGCTTCGTGAGTTTCCTCTAATGATGTGTGAGAAACGACTATATTTAGGGTTTGAAACTCCCTAACACGTTTTAGGCAATAGCCTTTCATGTAGCCGGTCTTCACTTTTTGCAGTCTGAAACTTTTGTACTTCTGACATCTTTTTATGCGACATCATTTGTCGATTATCGATATGATCTGATGTTGTCTTCCTTTTTTTGACTTTTGTCTCCGTTAAGGGTAGATACCTTCAACGGCTCTTTTGGTTACAAACTCTGAGTTTGATATAACCTTAACAACACTTCGACTTAGTTCCTTTTATGCGCATTTGAATGTCTTGGCAATATCTAATTTTTAAGGAATCGCGATCTTACCGATTATTGCATCCTTCGGATAGATACTATCGGTGCCTCGGAACATTGGGTTCATATCGAGCATTGAAGACATTATCGAGTCTTGATAATTGCATGTGCCTTTAAGTACTCTTGATCTTGATTCTTGATCTTATCTGTACGTGTCTTGAGTCTTACGAGTCTTCGTGGTCTTACGAGTCTTGGCGTCTTCGAGTCTTCACGGATATCTTGACTAATATATCGAGTCTTCATCTTTGAGTCTTGAGTTCTTGATTTCATCTTGAGTCTTGATATCTCCATTTCTCGAGTCTTGAGTCTCGAACTTCTTCTTGAATCTTTAGATTCTCGGTTTTTTTCTTGAGTCTTGAAACTTCGGTTTCTTTGAAACGGTTTCTTGAAACTTGAGTTCTTGAGTCTTCTTGAACCTATCCTGATCTATATCTGCTGACTATACATTTTGCAGATAACATCCTGAATACTCTAAAACTCAATCCTGACTCAACTATCAAGATCATTCTGATCATGTCATACTCAGGGGTTTTGGGATCTTAATCAAAATCATATATCTTTATTAAATTCATCTCCCAACAATTTCCCCCTTTTTGATGATGCCAAGACCTATCTCGTTTACAAACATATAACCTATACTCAGGTTTCAGTTTATCCTATTACAAGATTGGTTGTCTTAACAATTTCTGAATCTCTCAACAAATTCAGAGAGTTTCCAACACTTAATAATTTCTTCAGTAATGAATCCTCTTTAAATAGTTCATTACTAAATACTTAAACAATTTTCCAAAATTCAGACAATTTCCTCCATATCATCATACATTCAGGCATATCAAAATAAAAGACATGTAAATAAGATAATGAGGTATTATCTTTTGAGCATAATGATAAATCTTCATTGATAATTGGTATCCCATTACAAATTACAATGAGTTTATCAACAAAATCAAAAAGACAAAAAAAATAAAGATTACAGAATCTTCTGAGTCTTCAGTCTTCAGATATGGCTCTTCAGTCTTCTGCTCTTCAGTTTGCTTCATTCTCAACTTCATCAGTGGGCACCTCCAGATCGAACATTCCGAAGAATCTCTTCTTCAGCTCATTTCTTTCCTTGATGATGTCTGGACTGTTTCCTGTTAGACCCAACTGACCCGCATACTGAGCAATCTCTTGAGTAATGGCCTTTTCATTCACCAAGCCATTACCAAGTCTTGGAGGAGGATAGGAATATGGACCAGGGGCTACTATCTGTACCTCTCCTTCATCCGCAAGGTTAATCCAGCCCTGTAGATACTTTGGATAGAAGGTAAGGAGATACTCAATGAATGCTTCATTCTGATCTGAGCCTTCCCCTCTCCATTCTCTGAGAACATCATAATTGAACCAGAAGGTTCTCTTGACTTCTTCCCACATATCGTTGAATTTAATGGGCATCCATTTATCAACGTGGGGCCACTTTAGCGCTTTTGATGTTCATTTCCTCTTGCTCGCAAACTTCCTGAATTCACTCCTTCGCTTCTGCTCTTCGTCTATCTTCTTTCTGATCACAGACGCTCCTGAGACCGAAGCAACAGCTTTCTTAGCTTGTTCAATTTGGAGTGTCTTCAGAGCATTTCTAGTATTGAAGACTTTCATCTGAGGTTGAGACTTAGATTCTTCTTTCTCTTTATCATCCAGAATCAACTTTCTCTGGATTGGCTTAGAAGCCTTTGCACGTTTGCTTTCAGGTTGAACAACACCCGAGGCTTTTCTTTTCATAGGCATTTCAGCAGCAGTCTGGCTTGTTCCAACCTTTGCTCTAGCACTCAGTTTCTCTTTGGAAACATCAAGCATGGTTTGCTTAGAAACTCGAGTGTAGATCGGCTTCTCTATCTGAGCGAACTTCAACTTCTCAGTAGCTTCGACCTCCTTGAAGGCTTTTGCTAGATTAAACATTTCCGCATCTTTTTGAGCCTTCTTCTCCAAAGTACGTGCCATGAACTTTCTGAGGTCTTCACCTTCCTTTTCCCCCTTCTTGGCACCGTAATTTGGAAGAAGTCTGGAGAGTGCTGTGTCCATGTGATATTGCTCTTTGCTCACACAGCAAATCTCTCCTGCTATCTGATCCTGTTCGTCTTCCATCCTCCTTAGATGGTTCTTGGCCACAGACACTTCTTCAGATAAATGGGCAAACTGGCCAGAGAGTGCTTCCTTGAACATCTCTGTCATCTTGGTCATGAGTGATGAGCTCATTTCCTCAACAACAGACTTGATTAGCACCTCATTCTTCTCTGCCAGTTTCACCTCTAGGAAATCAAAATTCTCCTGGTGTTTCTGCTTCAGTTCATCACTTAACTCAGCCTTGACTCCCTCCAGCTTCTCATTTAGCTTTTCTTCCATGGAGGTCATCTGGGTGGTCAGAGTGTTTTGAATTTGCACCAACTCTGAAGAGTGATTTAGAGTATCCATCTTTTGAGCTTGATTGGCAACGTCTCTTCCATCTGAGCAATTTTGATCATTATTGGCTCAACCTTCTCAAGTTTCTCCATCAAGGGAGTGAGATCAATCTCAGGAGCCTTATGCATCCTCTGTGCTGTCTGATCATCCTGTGCTTCGGCTTTCGTCCCGAGCTCGATCTCTAATCGAGCCTCGATCCATTTTATCGGAACAATTGAGAATTAAAACCGAGAACTTTCAGTAACTTTGGCATAATTTTTAATAGTGCCAAAAAGATACGAAGAGTCTTAGCTTCGATCGAGGTTGACTAATTCGGGTTGATCGACAGCGAAGTCTCATTTTCCATCCGAGACCGATCTCAAAGACCTCACTGTTGGTCCCCATCTCCATCTTTGGATTTATCTCATGCTAAAGTAGAACTCAACTTCAGTTGCTCTCTTTTCGGCCAACTTCTTACGAACACTCATCAAAATCGAGTTTTTCATCACGAAGCTTTGTCCTCGCGAACCACGAGAAGTCGGTCGGGAAGGTCGTCTTCTCATTCCACCGGTCTTCCCCTCGAATGTAGCAATATCAAGCATCTCGGAAAGAGTCGATTGAGGATGAATCTGATCGTCCTTAATCTCGAAGAAGACATCTTGCGGATCGGGGTATGAGTTGAGCTCGGGGTAGCGGTCAAGAATGAACCGTTCCCCTTGCTCCTCCTTTCGCCTTCTTGGCTTCTCCTTCTTCCATCTTGGGCTCTCGGGTTCGGTTGGAAGCATCGGTGAGGATCAATCGAGAGATCACTTTCGGGAGCTCATCAAGAATATTCCCGCTCTGAGCCTCGAAGATCCCGAAGTTTGTCTTGCCAGTCCTCGGTTTGCATCTGAGTGGGTTCGAGACTGGTGGCATATCCTCGGTTTAGTCCGGAAGTTGGCTCGTCGTCCCGAACTGCGCATCTTCAGATCGACTCGAAATGGGCTCTTTCATTCGAGCACTGCACATCCGAAGTAGGCATCTCTGAGGTCTCGAGCTCCTTTAAAAATTTCTGAGAAAATTTATACGGGCGGCGATGTCTCGAGCACCTCGAGAAGACCGCTTCCCGATCTAATCCCGAGTCCTAGGAAATAACTGAGCCAACACTTGTAATGGTGAACTCTGAGCGGTTTGGCCCTCAGGTTGAATCTCTTCAGAATCACTCCCATCTTCATCGGTGAGAACCACAAATCTTCTGCGTTTTGGAGCAAGATCCTTCTGTTTCAACATCTTTGCTCCCTGCTCCATCTTTGCCTCCAACAACACCTTCCCCCTGGTTTGTTGGGTCTCTTTTTCAAAGACCCGGAGCAGAAGGTGATTCTATCTTCTTTTCTCTCTTCCCCCTGATGGCCTGCTTCCTTGCAACAATGGGCTTAAAGAGAATTTTGGACTTAGGGAATGGGGTCGAATTGGCGAAGATATCCTCCTCTTCTCTGCACATCTCCAAAATATAAGCAATTTTGGTAGCATGGTGGATCTTGCCTTTGATTGAGATCGCAAAATCAACCTTCCTCAACACTTTGGTGCTTTCACTCACCGTCTCGAATCAGGGAATTTCGGCCGGTTGAAATCGATGGTGGGTGAGGCCTCAATCGCCGCCATCAACCGAGCTTGAAGTCTTGATTTGCTCAAAACTCCCCGCATGACTCATGATGCACTTGCTCACAATATCCATCAAAACACGATATTGTGGCTTCAGGTGCCTTTTATGCAGTGTCGCCTCAAACTTCACAGGATTCTCAGCAATCCTATCTAAGTATTCCTGCTCTCTACCTGACATATACATCGCAGGATCCTCTCCTCTATCACAGAGCTCAAACACATCATTCAAATTCTTCGGAATAATATATAATTCCCTCTCAAAATTGATGTATTTGGACGAATGCTCTAAGTGTGATACAGTAATCTCAGAATGCATACCATCCTCTTCATCTATCCTCAAATTACAGATGAATTCGATTACCTCTTTCGCGAATTCCTGGTCTGGTCGGCTTGCGACTAGATGGGTGAGTTTAGCCAGTCGAATCATATGCAGAGCCTCCTCTTCTGGCTTTGAGTTGGTTGTGCTTTCAAGTGAGACAACGAACTCGTACCACGGCTTGTTGGTTAAGGCTAATCTCTCGAACAAAGTTGGGGCCATTTTATAGATTGATTTAAGAAATGAAGCTTTTAGGGTTTAGGAATTTCTGGGCAAAGGGGAATTTTTATTTGCAGAGGATTTGGAACGAAGGATTTGATAAAATTTTGGCTTGAAAGGCTTCTTAGGTTATATATATAGCTTCGAGATCGTGGGTATTCGCGTTGGTTAGGTGAAAAGCAACGGTTGAGATTAATCTCCGATTAATCGGGTATATCTGAACCAAGCGATCTCAAAAAGTAAGCCGCCAAAAACATCCTCATTGGTCATTAATGTAGCGAGCATTAAATGGTATTGACCTTCTTCGAATTTAAAACGATCCCGCCAAAAAACATTCCTCGGTGTTTTATATTTATTGCGAATGATTCGAAGTTTCATTTGAGCAATAAATGAGTTGCATAGTCATTACTTCTAGGACTAATTTCTCCTATCGGTCTTATTGAAAGTAATCGACCTTGATAAAATGTCAAGATAATCTCGAAATCTTGAATTGGTTCAAGATACTCTCGAAATCTTGACCTTGATGATTTCGAGTTCCCGAGACTCGATTCGGTATTTCCATTTTATCCTAAGCTTCTCAGTAGAATCTGAGAAAAACTTCATGCTTCTGAAAATCTTCAATTTTTAGATTTTACTCTATACACGGGTTCTAACATCCCTAATTCAACCGAAAGTTCACGAAATCTTGATTGACCAAAGGTTTAGTCAAGATATCGACTCTCGCTTATCGGTATGAATTTTCTCCATCCTTATGTCCTTCTTCTCGACATGATCTCTGATGAAGTGATGTCTGATATCCACATGCTTGCATCTGGTGTGCAATACCGGATTTTGTGAAATAGCAATGGCACTATTATTGTCACAAAATATTGGTACTTCATTGGCTTCAACTTTATAATCTCTTAATTGTTGTGCGAGCTAAAGAATCGAAACACAATGACTTCATGCGACCATGTATTCAACTTTCAAGAAGATCTTGGTTGCTACTAAGGTCTGTTTCTTCGAAAACCAAGATATCAGCTTACTTCCTAGAAATTGACAAGTTCCTGAAGTGGACTTCCTGTCAATTCTGCAACCTTCATAATCAACATCTGAATAACCAGATAATTCAAGATTATCATCAGCTGGATACCACAATCCTCTATTCACTGTGCCTTTAAGATACTTCAGTATCTTTTTGGCAGCCTCCATGTGACTAGCCTTAGGATTAGCTTGGTATCTTGCACATATCCCAACAAAGAAATGTTATATCCGCCTACTTTTGCGCGTGAGATAGAGCAATGATCCAATGATTCCTCTATAATCGGTATGGCTCACCGATTTGCCTTCGTAATCAGGATCCATCTTGTAGTTAGTATTCATGGGAATCCTAAGCGTATTTTGCGGTCATACACCATATTTGGCAATCGATCTACGGTGTACTTTGCACGGTTGATGAATATTCCTTCCTTTGATTGTTTCACTTGAAGACCTAGAAAGAAATTCATCTCTACCATCATTGACATCTCAAACTTGCCTTTCATCAGTGTTGAAAACTTTTCACACAGCTGATGGTTTGGAGATCCAAAAATGATGTCATCAACATATATCTGAACTAGTAAGATATCTTCCCCATCCTCTATCCCGAAGCAGATTTCTATCAACAAATCCTTTGACAAAACCATGGTCAAGAAGAAACCGAGAAAGAGTATCATACCATGCTGCCGGGTGCTTGCTTGAGACCATACAAAGCTTTTCCGAGCACAGTAAACTTGGTCATTCTGTTTTGAAGCCGGGAGGTTGTTCTACATAAACCTCTTCTTTAAGCACACACAGATTCGAAATGCACTTTTCACATCCATTTGATAGACTGTGAACTTCATGTGGGCTGATATGCAAGAAACAATCGATGGCTTCTAGTCTCAAGAACAGTGCAAAGGTTTCATCATAATCCAAACCTTCTTCTTGGGAATAACCTTGTGCAACTAGCCTTGCCTTGTTTCTCACAATGTTGTTGTTTTCATCTCTTTTATTCTTGAAAACCCACTTGGTTCCAATGACATTGTGCCTTTCTGGTCTATCTACCAGCTCCCATACTTCATTCCTTGAGAATTGATTCACCTCATCTTGCATAGCAGTAATCCAATGAGAATCTTGTAGAGCTTCACCAATCTCAGTAGGTTCCTTTTCTGATAGGAAGCAGCAGAATAGTGCACTCTCACCATGGAACCTTCTTGTTTTAACACCTTCAGTTAGATCACCCACAATCTGACTTGTAGGATTACTATCTAACCATTTCCTTCTTGATGTTCCTGTTTCAGTAGTATCCTCAACATTTGAAATGTTAGGTTCAGTTAGTTCAATAAATTCAGGAAACAACAGAAAAGGAGAAAGAGAATCATCTTCCTCAGGGGAAATTCTATTCAGAACATTGTCAGAGACATTTGTTCCCCTTTGGTTGATAGATTCAGAATTTACCTCAGCTGTGACCACATCTTCATTGGCATTACATACCGAAGTCCGAATCGTGTCTCATTTTAGATTGGTCACCTTTGAGTGTTGGTTTTCCGAGTCTCACTATCCCGAAGTTCCATCCCGAACTTCTTTATTCGAAGTCCGAGTCACTACCCAATCATAGATAGTGATCGACTTCTTCTTTTCGTGTTCGGTGGATGATTTATCTTTCGCTTCGGGGCTTAATCTGGTGATCCTCTTGGTCGGGTTCATCTCAGATCATGTTCTTGTTTCTTGAACACAAGTAGATTCATAAAAACAACATGAGGTGTTTCCTCCACAATAAGAGTCCTACGGTTGTAAACTCGAAAGTTTTTATCGACTTCGTAATATCCTAAGAATATTCCTTCATCGACTTTTACTATCAAATGTTTTCAACTGATCTTTACCATTATTGTGTATGAAACACTTGCAACCAAACACACGAAAGAAAGAAACAAGAGGCTTCCTTTAATTCCAAAGCTCATAGGGTGTTTTGGCCTTGACTCTTGGTCAGCATGGATCTATTCTGAGAGTAGCATGCAAAGGTTGATGACTTTCAAACCTAAAATCTTTTAGGAATATCGCCTTCTTTATCATTGTCCTTGCGAACTTCTTTCTTTCGATTCCTTCTTTCAAAGAACACCATTTTGTTGAGGGTCCTTGAAATTTGATGTTTCATGCGAAATTCCATTCTCTGCACAATAATCAGATATGATATGATTTATGATGGTATCAGTTCAGAAATCCACATTGAAAAACAGTGACCTTTTGAACAACCCGCTCTGATACCAATTGATGGTCCCGTTTTGAAAAACCCATTTCAGACGCGTCGCGAAGAAAAACGTTTCATTTGGTGCATAAAAACAGGGGTGAGGGCAGAGTGATTTCAATTTTTTTTTTGCTTTTAAGAACGATGTGTGTTTTGCTTTATAAACGAATGCATATGACAAGTAATAACATAAAGCAGTAAAGAACACACAATTTTATAGTGGTTCGGACAACTCGTCCCCTACATCCACTCTTTTCCCTTCATGGGCACCAACTAAACCAACTTAACCAACGGGACTTATCACCCTCACGGGATTGCCAAGCCCTCCCTTTCGGGATTGCTAGATGTTTACCGAGTTCACACTCAAACGGGACTTATCACCCTCATGCGGGATTGCCCGACCCTCCCTTTCGGGATTGCTAGATGTTTACCGAAGTTCACACTCAACCTACAAACTTAACCTACCAACCTGGTTTGGGTATAAGGTTGTTTGGTTTTCAATCTAGGGGTGAGATTTTCCCTTACATTTGTTTAGCCTCAATGCTAAGGTTGGGAAAATCTCTCTAAGCTTAGGATATAACATTTGTGCTTAGATCTAGGGTAGAACACTTTTGAATATATGTGTGTATTTCTTGCTCTGTGTTCTTGAATGGAGTTGCTTGAATATTTGGCTTTTAATTTCACTTTGCGTAACCTCCATTATCTTCTTTTTGAAGATAGTGCAATGTATTTATAGTGTGGATTTGAATATTGATTTGGAGAGTAATATTCAAATCCATACTAATAATCTTCGGCTTTTCTTTGTCCTTTTCAGACTTTGTTGTTTGCGACTTTTCACATCATCCATATATGTTGTTATCTTCTTATTGAGCTTTTGTGTGTTCACTTTCATGGGGACATCGTTCATTGCTTCGATCGCCAATAAATTGACCAGAGATTACGGTGTCTTTGAAATCACTATTCATTCTTTGACTGCTGAGGTGTTTTCATGGTCTTTGAAATCACTTGTTCATCTTGATGTAATTACCGCTCATCCGAACTGATTTTACTTGTTCATCTTCTCGATTTTCTTCGATTTCACGAATCATTTTTACTTTTTCTGAATATATTCGACGAAAGACTATTTGGAACGATCATCGAAAATCAAGCATAATGTCGATTTTCTTTACATCTGAATGGTACCATTATTTGATGAAAACGCATCGTAAAAACCGCTGCGGTGGTCGGCCACCGACGCCATTAGATTCTTCGGAACTCATCCTTCTCATCGATCTTGATCGCCCCTCGTCTCGGACCTCGTCGATCTCGATCATCATTCGGCTCCGATTTCATGAGTTCCCCCTCAACTTGTTCTTCCGTTCCCCCTCAACTTGTTATCGTAAATTAGCTTCAAAAACACAAGTTGATAATGTTTGGCATAATTAATCAAAACTAAAATATCCCAACAATTTCCCCCTTTTTTTAATAATGGCGTAAAAAACATTAAAATATATGCACATTTACAGAGATCGGGTTTTTGATTTAAAAGATCGATTCGGTGGTCACTTTGAAAAGTTGTGAACGTTTGAACTCTGCTCTCGATACCAATTGATGGTATCACCGAAATCCACATTGAAAAACGGTGACCTTTTGAACAACCCCGCTCGATACCAATTGATGGTATCGTTTAAATCCACATTGAAAAAAAACAAAGTTGACCTTTTGAACAACCCGCCTCGATACCAATTGATGGTCCGTTTGAAAACCCATTTCTGAAAAAAAACGTTTCGATTTGGTGCATATAAAAAACAAAGTGAGGGCAGTAGTGATTTCAATTTTTTTTTTTTGCTTTTAAGAACGATGTGTGTTTTGCTTTATAAACGAATGCATATGACAAGTAATAACATAAAGCAAGTAAAGAACACACAATTTTATAGTGGTTCGGACAACTCGTCCTACATCCACTCTTCCCTTCATGGGGCACCAACTAAACCAACTTAACCAACGGGACTTATCACCCTCACGGGATTGCCGACCCTCCCTTTCGGGATTGCTAGATGTTTACCGAAGTTCACACTCAAGCGGGGACTTATCACCCTCGGCGGGATTGCCGACCCTCCTTTCGGGATTGCTAGATGTTTACCGGAGTTCACACTCAACCTACAAACTTAACCTACCAATGGTTTTGGGTATAAGGTTGTTTGGTTTCAACTAGGGTGAGATTTTCCCTTACATTTGTTTAGCCTCAATGCTAAGGTTGGGAAAATCTCTCTAAAGCTTAGGATATAACATTTGTGCTTAGATCTGGGTAGAACACTTTTGAATATATGTGTGTATTTCTTGCTCTGTGTTCTTGAATGGAGTTGCTTGAATATTTGGCTTTTAATTTCACTTTGCAGAACCTCCATTATCTTCTTTTGAAGATAGTGCAATGTATTTATAGTGTGGATTTGAATATTACCGTTGGAGAGTAATATTCAAATCCATACTAATAATCTTCCAGCTTTTCTTTGTCCTTTTGCACTGTTGTTTGCAGCTTTCTGTCACATCCATATATGTTGTTATCTTCTTATTGATCACCGCTTTTGCTTTTGTGTGTCTAACGGATCGATCATTTCGGCCGGATGGGATTCTTGTTCATTGCTTCGATTACGTCACCGATCCGTCCGCTGAAATCTGATCGTAGATTTACGGTGTCTTTGAAATCACTATTATTCGCCGAAATCTTTCAAATCGAACACCGTTCATCGATCTTTGAAATCCATATTCATCGATCTTTGAAATCGCTCATCCAATTGATTTTTACTTTTTCATCGGGCCCGATTTTCTTTAATTGATCGATTTCACGAACTGATTTTTTTTTTTTTCATCGGCTCGATTGTGGCCGATTTTACTTTTCATCGATCGATTTCAGTCTTTGATCGTCGGCTCGATCGGATGAGCAAATCAGATTAAAATCTGGTATAAGCAGAATCGGGCTTTCTGATGTCGATTTCCATGATGATCGGGCTGTTATGATCGATTCTTCTGAGAAAATCGCATCGTAAAAGCGCTGCGGGAAATGATTAGCTCGGAACTCATCCTTTCATCGATCTTGATCGCATAAATTCGATCTCGATCATCTTAAATCGATTTCATGAGTTCCCCTCAACTTGTTCTTAGTTTCCCCCTCAACTTGTTATCCGTAAATTAGCTTCAAAAAACACAAGTTGATAATGTTTTGGCATAATTAATCAAAACTAAAATATCCCAACAATTTATAAATTCAGTTCCTTTGTCAGATCTGATTTTGACCACACTCAGATTTTTCTCATTACTGAGCCTTTTCGATGAATTCCGCAAGCTTTTATCTTAGTCTCTTTCTTCTTGAGTAAGAATATGACCCAAGTATATCTTGAGTAGTCATCAACTACTACCAATGTGTATTTCGACATTAGTGCTCTTTGGTGTTATAGGACCAAAAAGATCCATATGCAATGAAGCATTACACAATTAGAAACTTCTACTTTGCTTCTAAATGATGCTTTTACTTGTTTTCCTTTCTGGCATGCATCACAAATATGTTCCTTACTGAACACTTCATTAGGCAACCCTCTCACAAGAGCTAATCTTGCAAGCTTGTTCGGGGTTTTAAAATTGTGTGATTCATTCTTTTATGCCATAACCAACTGGGTATCTCGTGGAACTTTTAACAACTAAACATGTATCTTTAGGAGTTGAACTCCAATCGCCAAGATACACATTCCCTTTTCTTGTACCCGGTCAAGAATACTTTTCATGATGTATCATCTTTCACAAAACATAAGTTCTTAGAGAACTCAACATTGAAACCCTTATCACAGAATTGGCTAATTGAAAGCAAGTTATGCTTCAATCCGGATACATATGAAACACCATGGATATGAACCGAGTCGATTTCCAAAGTTCCATATCCTTGATCATCCCTTTGAGTTATCTCCAAAAGTGATCTCATGGCCTCTTTGTTCAACATAGTCATCGAAAGCATCTTCTTGAATCATGTCATATGTCTTGAGCATCCTTTGTCAAGATACCATATATCGAGGAGTTTTTTCATCTCTCCTTTCATCGATTGCCATGTGATCTTTCATCGCCTTAGTGCCCTTGTTTTCCTCCCGAAAAATAGATCAATTCTTAGGTACCCAATTTGTGTAGGGTCCCCTACGAGGTTATTTGTACCTTTCGAATCCAAATCTGACGACAACTCTAATCACTTTAGAGTGGCTAATTTATCTTCCATAGACATCAACATATACATCCACTACTCTAGGTGCCTTAGCGCTTTTCAGTATATGTGTGCCGCTTTTAGCATGAACATGGGCTTTTGAATTCTTCTTTGGTTCAGCCTTACATTGGATCTTGGGCTTTTTGTGTACTGGTCTAAATCTTTGTTGACTCGAGGTTGTGATAACCTTTACCCTTAGGCAAGTGAGGTTCGGGTTATGCTGTCTTGAAATCTGGTCTTTCGGTGATCGAGGACTTGGTCTCTTGATTGAGAATATCTCCACGAGTGTTTCTCATCGAGGATTCTCGATGGTTAAGTGTGGAGCCTTTCAGTTTGCACTCTTAAGCGCGAGGCTTTGAAGTACTTGTTCGAAACTTTCAATCGATGCTGGGTTTTCTAGCCTTCACCTAAGGTTTGGGCTTTTAACCCGATCCTTTCGGTTTTCTTTGAGACCATAGGTCCTTTTCCTTGTCTACAACCTTGGGCATTACTCCGGCTTGAAGTGTAGGTGCCCTTTGGTTTTACAAAGATTGTCTTCTTGCTACTTGATCGGCATTGAGATGACCTTGTGAGGTTCCCCCTGGAATAAATCATAATCCAGTTTTTATAGTGGCAGATCTCTGGTAACTCTGAATTTCATCTATTACATTAGATGCATTATTCAATAGAGTTAACTTCTTCTGTGCACTATCCTCACAGTTCTGTAGAGTTTTATGCTTCTCAGAGAGGTCATTGAACTCGATTACGATTATTTGAATCTCTTCAATTGGATTTCTCTAGCTTTTTCGTTAGGGACATTATCAACTTCTCTTTTCTCGAGAGTTGTACTTTTCGAACATCCAGTTCATCAATAGCTCCCATTAATTGAGAAGTGATCTCGGTTTTGCTAAGTCTTTCCATTTTAGATTTTCGGCCTTGATTCTTATTATTCTGCTCTTGAGTTTCATTTAGCAGTCCTTGCAAAACAGCATAGTCCTTCATCAGATTCTCAAAAGAATCCATCAGGTCAAAATGACTGTTTTCAATGGAACATGAAAACTCTTGTGCTAGTGTAGGAGCAACAACAGAGAAAGAAGAGTTTACCTCCTCAATGGCCATCAGACATATGTCATCACTTTCACTGTCTGAAAATATCTCATCTGAAGAGCTAGATCCCTTCTCAGAGTGTTCTTCTTCTGCAACCATGGCCTTTTTGCTTGAGAATTTCTGGTCTCTTTTAGCTTGCCTTTCTCTTCTCTCCTTAGCACTTAAATCTGGACAATCATACTGGAAGTGACCTTTCTTCTGGCAATTATAGCATCTGTTGGTATCATCATCCTGATCATTTTCTTCTTTGGACTTGGAGTCCTTTTTTCTGGATGAAGATCCTTCAGCTTTCAGGTCCTTCTTCTCAGTTGATCTGTCCTCAGGTTTCTTCTGGTACCTGTGGTTCCTGTAATAGCTTTTGTATTTTCCAAATCTACTATTAAGTCTGTCAAACCTCCTTGCCATCAGTGCTAGCTTTTCCTCAAGCTCATCCTGATTTTTGGCATGAGGGTTCTCAGACTCTCTAGTTTTACAAGTTTTATCTTTGGCTTTTAAAGCCACAATTTTACTCGATGAAGAATCATCTTTGCTGTCAGCCTTTTTGGATTTCTTATCAATTACAAATTAATAGGCCTTCAGCTCAGAGAAGACTTGTTGGTATGGCATTGAATTAATGTTCTTGGTGTTTTCAATCACCACTGCGTGAATATCCCATTTCTTAGAAAGACCTCTAAGAATTTTCAATGCTACTTCTCTTTGTGGATATTTCTTTCCAAGTGCATTTAGATCATTCATGATGCTAGTGAATCTGACTTCCAATTTGTCTATTGATTCACCATCATCCATTTCAAAACTATCAAACTTTCCAATTGCTCTTTGAAAGTTTGTTTTTTTTATATGATCGTGCCTTGGCACATAATGTGCCTAGTGTATCCCAAATCTCTTTAGCAAAAGATATTACGGTGAGAGATCATTCCCATCACACCATCATCAATTGTCTTTGTATAGTGTGTCTTTAGCAATGTAGTCTAGATTGACTAACTTTCTCTCCTCGGGAGTCGGTTGGTCATCGACTTAGGAAATTCCGCTCTAGGATCAATTCTCTCATCTTCTGTTCCTCTGGGATTCACCACAGTAAATTGGAATGGTCCTTGAGAAACCACTCTCCACATACGCTCATGTTTGGAATACAGATGAGCCTGCATTCTCAGTCTCCATAGATCATAGTTCTCCACTGAGAACATGAGAAGTTTTTTAGAAGACATTTTTCTGATCTTTTGAAAAATAAAAAGTTTCAGCAAATAAGATCAGTTCAGATAGACCACAAGTATTTTAGAAAATAAAACTTTGGTCAACAAAGCGAGTGGTCAAGATGAACCACTGCTCTGATACCACTTGTTGGTCCCGGTGGAAATGAGTCTTACACGTGTATGAGGGGGGAATACACGTGTTCAGTGATTTTAAAAACTTTTTCTTACTGAGGTCAGCTTGGGTCAGATAATCCTGAAGATTAGGTTCTGAGAAGCACAAATCGCTCTGAGTCAAAGTCTCATCGAGACAATGATCCCGAAGCGCTTTCAGATACCTCGAGATAATCCCAACCGAGTCCCGAGTGTCAGAGATCCCGAAGTTGCTTGGATCGATAACTAAAACCATCAATCCTCGTAAGAGAGTTCAGTTTGATAATTATCTATTCTAGCTACTCAGTCGTGCGGAATGGTTGGCCCTAAGTTTATACTCGTTTTAAGCTTTGCTGAAAACCTTCCCTTTATGAAATAGTGATTAAGCTGTGATTCACTTATGCAACTTCAGTGGATTGATTCCAACTGGATATCAGTGAAAAGTATGCTTTCAAAAACAAGTCAATACAACAGTTAAGTACAGTTAAGGAAAGCAATAAAGAACACAACAATTATAGTGGTTCAGAGACTCAAGCTCCTACGTCCACTCTCCCTGACTCTTCAGAGAAATTCACTATCAACTTCTCGAAGCTTCGACTACCTCGTAGTTTACTTACTCAACTTCGTACGAGTTTTTCGACTACTCCACGTGGTTTACTTACTCAACCCGACCTTGAGTTTTCTGACTACCCCCGTAGTTTACTTACTCAATCACACACAAGCTTTCAGACTACCCCTGTAGCTTACTAACTTCTCCTCTAGAGTTTTCTGACTACTCCGCGTAGTTTACTAACTCTTTCTCACCAACAAACACACTCCAACTACCTTCTTTAGGGGTTTGGGGTTTCTCGGTTGGTTTCCAACTAAGATGAGATATCCTTTACAATGAAGCACAATGGAAAGGGTTAGGATATCTCGACTAAGCTTTGGATAAATCTTATCAAGCTAGGCTTAGTATAGTGAGCTCTCTTCAATATAGAAGCACTTGGGAAATTCAAGGTTTTTCGAGTGCTTTCACTTTTACAAGAATAAGTTTGAGCTCTTGAGTTGCGTATAAATTTCCCGTAGCCTTACAATGTAGAAGGTCACCAGTATTTATAGGCATACACCAAGGTCACTCTTGAAAACTATCCGTTGGAGAGATAGCTTCGTGAGTTTCCTCTTATGGTGTGTGAGAAACGGCTATATTTAGGGTTTGAAACTCCCTAACACGTTTTAGGCAATAGTCTTTCATGTAGCCGGTCTTCACTTTTTGCAGTCTGGAACTTTTGTACTTCTGACATCTTTTTCTGCGACCTGTCACTGTCAGTGTCAGTATGGTACAGTGTTGTCTTCCTCTTTTTGACTTTTGTCTCCAGTTAAGGGTAGATACCTTCAACGGCTCTTTTGGTTACAAACTCTGAGTTTGATATAACCTTAACAACACTTCTGACTTAGTTTCTTTTGTCTGCATTTGAATGTCTTGGCAATATCTAACTTTGTAAGGAATCGCGATCTTCTCAGTATTGCATCCTTCAGATAGATACTATCAGTGCTTCGGAACATTCAGGTTCATACTGAGCATTCAGTACATTATTGAGTCTTCAGTAATTACTGTGCCTTTAGTACTTTTGATCTTGGTTCTTGATCTCTTGTCTTGAGTCTTTAGAGTCTTGAGGTCTTTCGAGTCTTGGCGTCTTACGAGTCTTCACAGATATCTTGACCGATATCTTGAGTCTTCATCTTTGAGTCTTGATTCTTGATTTCATCGAAGTCTTGATATCTCGGTTTCTGCTTGAGTCTTGAGTCTCGACTTCTTCTTGAATCTTTAGATTCTCGGTTTTTCTCTTGAGTCTTGAAACTTGGTTTCATCTTTGAAACTTCGGTTTCTTGAAACATCTTGAGTTCTTGAGTCTTGAACCTATCGATCTATATCTGGCGACTATATATTTTGCAGATAACATCCTGAATACTCTAAAACTGAATCCTGACTCAACTATCAAGATCATTCTGATCATGTCATACTCAGGGGTTTTGGGATCTTAATCAAAATCATATATCTTTATTAAATTCATCTCCCAACAGTTTGCATTTATTCATGCAAGTGTTCCCATGAGTCATTGTTGTCATTGAGGTTGTGAGAACTCAGATGACTTAAGCATGATTCTCAAATAGCCCCGATCAAGGATCATAAAGAATGGGATATTGATGATACAATGGAGATTGATGTGCGATCTGCATCATACTCTTAGAGAGTGTAGTAAGATCTCACTTACTACGAGATACTAGGTATCTCATGATGAATGCACAAATACCTTATAGGGTATTGGTATACCCATCCGAGAAACTATTTGATGTATTTTCACTATATGTGTCTACGGGTGTCTCGGTTAGTGGGAGCGATGCGATACTCCTTTGACTTGAGGTCAATACACACGACATGTGTGGGATGATGAACTTTGACCAAGACCGACGCTTGCACCCTAACCATGGGTAGATATGGCTTGGATTGGATTCATCACGAAGTACATGTGCGTGATAGTTGAACCAAGAATAGGATTCATTCCTCAAAGTGGATTTAGAGAGAATACTCATCTTCTCATCATAATTGGATCAAGGTCATCGGCCGATGCAAGTCAACTTAGACTTTGTGGCTAAGTGTGACATACATGATCAATTAGTGATTAGAGATAACATGATTAAGTTATTTGAATAGACACTTCATCATGTTCAAGACTTAATCGAGTATTCGCGAATGAAAGGAGGAAATCGTAATAGCCCATGTTTCAGTTACAGGTAGTTGCACGTTTCTCGCAACGTACCTCATATATTGAGAATGTCTGATTTATTGTCTAGGGTTCAATTAAGACCGTTAGTTTGACTAATCGCTCGATATATGAGGGTCTATGGGTCACACAACAAGTAGTTCCCTTTTATTGATTATAGTTGGTTGATTAAATGTTAAATTGGATTTAATATTTATTTTATGGAGAATTAATTAATAATAGATTAATTTGGAATTAATTATTATTAATATTTAATTAAATTGGATTTAATTAAATAGGATTCCCAATAATAATATATGGAATATTATTATAGAATTTAATATATATGGAATCAAATCCGTAGAGATTTGATATACATGGGAATTAAATTCGTAGAGACTTTATATATGGGAAATAAATCTAAGAGATTTATTTTATAAGATTAGGGATTTTATTTCCTAATCAGGTTAGCTTAAGATTTAAGCTGAACCTTTTCCTATATATACAAGCTCTTGGGAATTCACAAACAACGTTATTTCATATTTCTCCATAAAATCTAGAATAGGAATTTTCCTAGCAAATTCCATCTCAGATTCAACGCTGACAAATCTGTGCAAGTCCGTGAACGGGGATTACGTGGATATCATAGTAGAGAAATATGTGTACGGTTTACTGTAAGATTTCTCTTTATGTTTATACGTATTCAACTATGCAATTACGTGTTCGTTGTTGGTGAACTGTTTATTTCCGCTGCGCATGTATTATGTGTTTACGTGCCTCTAAATTCCAACAGAACAAAGTGGATTTTCAAGAATAAACTGATGAATCTGGTAATATTGTTATAAATAAGGCTAGACTGGTTGCTCAAGGTTATACTCAGATTGAAGGAATTGATTTTGATGAAACATTTGCTCCTGTTGCTAGAATAGAATCTATCAGATTACTACTTGCTATTGCATGTTTCATTAACATTAACTTGCATCAAATGGATGTTAAAGCTGCATTCTTGAATGAGATTTTGACTGATGAAGCTTATGTTGAACAACCTCAAGGTTTTGAGAGTCTAGAATTTCCTGATTATGTTTACAAGTTAAAGAAAGCTTTATTTGGTCTTAAACAAGCACCTAGAGCTTGGTATGGTAGACTTACTGATTTCTTACTTGAATTTGATTTTTTGAGAGGTGAAACTGATAAAACCTTGTTCATTAAAAATTCTAAGAATGATATTATGGTTGCTCAAATATATGTTGATGATATTGTATTTGGTTCAACTTGTAATGATATGTTTGATAGTTTTGTTAAAGAAATGACCTGTACTTTTGAAATGTCCATAGTTGGAGAACTAAATTTCTTTTTAGGTCTTCAAATCAAACAAATGAAAGATGATATTTTCTTTTTTCAAAACAAATATGCTAAGAATTTGGTTAAAAGGTTTGGTCATGAAAGTGCTAAAACTATGAAAATCCCTATGGTTCAACTCAAAAGTTGAGTAAAGACTTGATTGGAAAAAATGTTGATCCTACTTTGTATAGATCAATGATTGGTAGTCTTTTGTACTTAACTTCTAGTAGGCCTGATATTATTTATAATGTCTATCTTTGTGCTATTTATCAAGTTAATCTTAATTCTGTAAAAAGAATTATAAGATATGTAGCTGGAACATGCTGTCTAGGTATTTGGTACTCAAAGGATATTGATTGCTCATTAGTTGGCTATAGTAATGCAAATTGGGCAGGTGATTGTGATGACATAAAAAGTACTAGTGGATGATGTTTCTATATGGGAAACAACATTATCTCCTGGCATAGTAAAAAACAGAATTGTGTGTCACAATCAACAGCTGAGTCTGAATATGTTGCTGCTGGAAGTTGTTGCACTCAACTGCTTTGGCTTAAAAAGATGTTTGATGATTATGGGTTGGAAAGTGGTATTTTGACTGTTTATTGTGATAATACTAGTGCTATCAATATTTCCAACAATCATGTGCAACATTCTTTGACTAAGCATAACACGTTCTATGATTTTTTTTTTTTTGACGGGATACGTTCTACGTATGATTGATATGAAGTTGTGTTACAATTTAATGTACTTATAAATCTCATGTTGTCAATTGAAAGTATAACCGCCTTTTACGTAACTACATATAACTTGTAATTTCTTAACAAACATATGTAATCTTTTATTAGCTGCCAGATTATAAGTTGTTTTTTTTTGGAAAAGAAAATACAAAGATATTAGGTTGCCAATAACTCGGCATCCACAGTAGCAACAATATGATTCGAAATATGGAACGAAAATAAAAAAAGAAACATAAGAAAAAGCAAACAGAGCCAGCTTATGAGACACTGAATTCCCAGCTCTCCTCATCCAAGGAAAGGACACACTATCGAACTCGATCACCAAATCTAGAATATCTCTAACAATAGTCCCCACATAAATGAGATCCTGCATTCGAGATTATAAGTTGTTGACACCACAATTGTGGACTGGTCACTTCTTCAACGATTGAGATCATAACTCAGATTTTTAGTCCAGTAACTTTACCTCAACCGTTGAGAGCTCAACTTGACACACTACAAAAAAATAGTACTTTGTCTATAATTTTTTTTAATATGCCTACGGAATTTTCAACGAAAATAATTTTGCACTTAAATAGTAAGGATTGACTACAATGTACTTACGAAAATTTCAAATCATAAAGGTCATTTCTAAACTACAAATATAATGGCCTACGAAAATGTAAATTGCACGCCTAAGGAATTATTTGTGTGGGTAAGTTTACGTACGGATATTATAAAATGTGTAGACACTTTGTTCATATGTAATTTATTTGTCTGTTAAAATTTTAAAAATCCGTAAGCAAATTGTAAAGAATTCTCACTAATTCTTCTTAGTTTATTTGAAAATTTTCGTAGACAATTCTTTATTTTCTTGCATTGAAAACTAGCCACATCTGGCCTAATTAAGTTTATATATACATCATGTATTAATCTCTCTTAAGTCTTGACCTTGCTCCCTTGAATATTTTTTCTTAGATGATGAAGTAAATGTGGTCACTTCCTAACTCCACTTTATATTTGTGATTCATTTATTACATTAAGAATTTTGCATCAAAATGGTAAATGTATTTAATGTTTCCTACTTTATCGAGTTCTTTATCTCACATGACGAGGAAAATGTAGTCTTTCCTACCTCCACTTTATTTTCGAGACTTTAATGTGGGGTTCATTTATCACATTATGAGTTTCTTAATTGAAGAGATTAAATTACTAAGATTGTGATAAGTATTTTTTTACGAGACAATATTTTCCCTTTGGGTTTTAGTAATCAAGAAAAGTTTAGAGGGAAATTAAATAATTGAATTGATTCCCCATCCTCTCTAAAAATTCGAGCTTTTAAATGAGACGAAAATCTTTTATGGTATCAGAGCATCTGACTCGGCCTAGATCCTGAGTTCGATTCCAATGGAAAACACTCTACTCATATAAATTGTCTACTCGTTGGGCCTCCTCCCCAGATGACAGATGCAATGATTCGACCCACGAGTGAGGAAGAGTGTTGAGGGAAATTAAATAAATTAATGAATTGATTCACGACACTCTCTAAAAGTTTGGACTTTTAGATGAGACATAATTCTTTCACAAATATTGGTGTCATGCAAATTATTAGATCTCGTTAAATTCTAGAACAATTAATTTTATTACCATGTATTTTTAGATTATGTGCACGTAATTAATCCAATAAAAAATTATGACAAATTAGATATTATTATATATAGAAAACAATTAATTTTTTTTTCTCGGTAAAGAAAAATATTATTAATGAAAAATCGAGCATAAGGGATACCCGTAAAAAATTACAATGAAAAGAAAATAATCGAATTATCTAATATTGATAGGATCTAGTTTGACAAAGTACGTATAGATTAACAAGTTTACACAAGAATCTGTGAAACTAGTTAATGAATATGTCTTATATTATTAAAGGGTACTAGTTGTGATAATTGAAGTGTATGTTTTTTTTACTATATAAAGAGTATTACTCATAACACTAAATAGTGTGACTTATATTAGAATATGGGTATTAATAGTGATAACTGAAGGGTATGACTTACATTATAAAATTACTCATGATAACTGAAAGGTCATGTCTCTAAATATAAAATTAGATTCACGTTGAACAAGTTTCACAAAAGACCTACTCGTCTAGTTTTGGTAATTGGTTTGAATTGATTCGTTTAAAAAGATCGATCCGACAATATTCTTTGGTTTCATTACGACTCCTTCCCTTTATCATATCATACATCATGTCTGTTTTAAAACTCTAAAAAGTACTTCATAAATATTTATTTTTAAAGATGTTAGATATAATTTTTTTAAAAAATAAATACTTGTGCTTTTTTACTTGAATTTCGAAACAAACGCATCATGTCATTTACAAACATCCAAATGAAATATTAAACAAACTCAGAATTATTATTTGAAATTTTGAATACTCAGAGAACAAAAATGTCCTTATCTCTATCGCAAAAGGATGGAGGACCATCTTATGTAATTGTATGAAGTTTTAAATGGTCAAAACATCCATTAATTCTCAATTTACTGCACAAAGATATAAGTTAGAGGCAATTTGGATATAGAGAAAGAAATTTATCTAATAAAGTAGTTTGATTAAGAACTAATTATATGGTCATTATTGTGTTTGGCCGTGTACTTAATTTTTTTTTAACAGCAAAAAAAAGGATTTCATAACTTAGTTTGGTCGTGTACTTAATTAATTTGTAGCTATATATATGAGTCATTCTTCTGTGTACCCTCATGCACCAATTTAAATTGGTGTAATTTGATTAAATTTTAATTTGGATGAACTATACACTCTAAACTCTAACCCCTAAATCATATATGAACCATTCGGGCCGGGTGAACCATGAACCACTTGGACCGAGTGAACCATGAACCACTCGGACAGGGTTTGGGTCCGAGTCGAGGGAAAAAAAACGTAAAACTGAACTTAAAGTTAAAAGAAAACTGAAATAAAAAAAAAAAAAAAACAAAAACTGAAAAAAATAAGAAAAAAAACTCCTAAAATTAAATTGCACCAAATTGATTTGGTGCAAATGATGCACAGGAGAATTTGCCAATATATATATTCTTTTTTTTTCACATTTTGCTAGTGATCCATGATTAATTTTAAGAAAAGAAGCTTGTTTGCACCAGGTGCACCGTGCAATTCAAATGCATTTCTAGAACGTGCAATTTATGTTCAATTTGTTTATATTAAAACATACAACTTGTTCATATGTAAAATCGAATTGCATATTTTAATGTAAATAAGTTGAATATTTCAATAAAATAAGGTGCACATTTTGAAAATGCAGTTTAAATTGTATGATACACTTTGACGCACAATAGACCTATTCATCAGTTTCCACACAATTAGTTTTTGTCGAGAAAATTTTCATTTCGACTTGCAATTTATAAAATAAGTATTGTGCGAGTCATTACAGAAAATGTGTTCCCTTCAACAAAAATACTCGTTACGTTCCATAAAGATAGACTTACGAAAAAAATACAAAGAGTATCACTTAAAATTAACGGTTATTAAAGATATTAAATAAACAAATTAATTTCACACATCTCTAAAAGTTCGAACTTTTAGATGAGAAGGAAAATTTTCATTGTATCAGAGACTTCAGGCTCACGTCCACGTTCTAAGTTCGATTCTCGCTGAAAGCAACCCCACCCATATTAAATTGTTCACTCGATAGATCTTCTCCTAATGATGGAGTAAGAGAATTCAGCCCATGAGTGGGAGGGAATGTTAGGAAAATTAAATAAACGAATTAATTTCACACCTCTCTAAAAGTTCGGACTTTTAGATGAGATGATATTCTTTCAAAAATCTTACATTCGTACTTAATTATTACTAAGTCTTGTATGCATCCAGGTGCACCGTGCATTTATAATGCATTTTAGAAGTATGCAACTTATTATATTAAAAGATGTAACTTATTTACACTGTATCGTGCAATTATTAATATGGAAAAATAATTGCACGGTACAATATAAACAAATTATATTTTTTAGTATAATAAATTAAATATTTTTAAAATACACTATGAATGCATGGTGCACCATAATGCACATGAGACTCAATAAATTATAAATTGGGTGACATGAATTTTAGTGAAGGTGCATCGATTTATAGTAGCTCACTATTCAACCACCTGGTCCTCCGTCACAGCGGAGGAAAACCCCACATGACGACAATGACCATATTCATATTGCATTATAATAAATTTCTTAATTTATGGAAGTGTAACACATCATTATGATGATGATGATATAATTGGCGAATCAATCTAATTTTGTTTATTTCTATCATATATTATATACTTTTGTGAGTATATATTGTGTATTAACCACACTTTAAATATAATAAAAAAGTGCCACAACTAATTAATATTAATATTCGTGACAACTCATCACGTAAAAATCTAGCTTGCAAATCGTTATGGCATGCTTTGCTCATGATGATATATATATATATATATTGAAATTTTGATTGGAAAATTGATATAACCTTTCATTTTGATCACAACGACCATTGCCATCACTTACATTAGAACTATCTATCATCGAGAAAACAAAATTCTCTAATTTAATTATGTCTTCCTCCACTACAAAAAAGACGGGGTTTAACGACGGTTTTAACGACGAAAAAAAACGCCGCTAACGACATTAGCGACGGTTTTGGCGACGGAAAAAAATTCGACGTTGAATCGAGGTCGCTAACCGTAGCGACGGTTTTTTGTGACCGTCACTGATTAGGGACGAATTTAGCGATAGTTTTTTTTTTAAATAACTTTTTTTTAATAATTTTTTTTAATAATTAAAAAATAAAATATAATAATTTTATTTTAATAATTTAAAAAAAATTATTAAATCTGTCGCTAAAACCATTGCTAAATCCGTCGCTAAAGCGTGAATTTAAAAAAAAAAAAAAGGCTCACGGTGGTTCGAACCCGAGCCCAGGGGGCGTCCGGGTGGGCACCGAACCACCCAAACCACGGACCATGTCGAACCCAACTACCAAACATATCATATATAAGTCACCAAGCCTCTCAATTAAATGACACACTTTTTTGCTCTCAAGGGGGACCGAACACGGGACTTTGTGGGAGCGAAACGAGGATCAAACATTTCGAGCACTTTGGCTTTTCTTTGCGTTCTTAATGAAATTAATTCTATATGTCCTAAAAATAATTTTTTTTGAATTTTTTTTAAATCATTTATTTCAATTATCTAATTTAATGATTTAACCACATTTTAATATAATAATTTTTATTTTTTATTTATTTATAAATTTAAATTAAATTGTATTATATTAAAATATATTAATTTATTTATTTTTAATTTGTTTTTTTTTAGACTTTTTAAAAAAAAATTATTTCATTTATTTAATTTAATTATCTAATAATCTTTAAAATACTAATTATATATATTTTTTATATTATAAATTATAAATAAATGATTATATTCTTTTAAGATTGTATATGTCCTAAAAATTTATTTTTTAAAACAAATACTACTATCTATTTAAAAAAGTACTACTTTATATTTAAACAAGTAATACTTTATATTTAAACAAGTACTCCTACTTTTCATTTAAACAAGTAATACTTTCTATTTAAACAAGTAATACTTTTAATTTAAACAAATAATGTTTTTCATTTAACCAAGTACTACTTTTCTATTTAAACAAGTACTACTTTTCTATTTAAACAAGTACTACTTTTCATTTAAACATGTACTACTTTTCTATTTAAACAACTACTACTTTTCATTTAAACAAGTGATACTTTCTATTTAAACAAGTGATACTTTTAATTTAAACAAATAATGTTTTTCATTTAACCAAGTACTACTTTTCTATTTAAACAAGTACTACTTTTCTATTTAAACAAGTAATACTTTTCTATTTAAACAAGTAATACTTTTCATTTAAAATATTTAAACAACTACTACTTTTCATTTAAACAAGTGATACTTTCTATTTAAACAAGTACTACTTTCATTTAAACAAGTATTACTTTTCATTTTAACAAGTACTACTTCTCATTTAAACAAGTAATACCTTTCATTTAAATATGTAATACCTTTCATTTAAACAAGAATTACTTTTCATTTAAACAAGTACTACTTATCTCTTTAAACAAGTAATACTTTTAATTTAACAATTAATATTTTTCATTTAAACAAGTACTACTTTTCTATTTAAAAAAGTATTACTTTCTATTTAAACAAGAATACTTTTCTATTTAAACAAGTACTACTTTTCTATTTAAACAAGTGATACTTTTAATTTAACAAGTAATACTTTTCATTTAAACAAGTACTACTTTTCTATTTAAACAAGTATTACTTTCCATTAAACAAGTACTACTTTTCTATTTAAACAAGTACTACTTTTGTATTTAAACAAGTAATACTTTTAATTTAACAAGTAATACTTTTCATTTAAACAAGTACTACTTTTCTATTTAAAAAAGTATTACTTTCTATTTAAACAAGTACTACTTTTTGTTGTGGGCATACAACGCGAGGTCGGGATGACCTGGAAAAGTTATAAGGGGACCAGACCAAATTTTGCATAAGTATAACACCTCGCCGAGAAGATGAAAATAAAGGCACGCCAAGCACAAGTATGCGACCTGGATGCACCTCGTCAGTGTCAGACCGACTAAATCTGAGACATTAATTGAGGTGGGACCCGTGGCAGGCGGGCAACACCAGGAACCTTACCTAAGAATGGCCTTAATCAGAGATGTGTCAGGAAAGGACGATAATGATGAGTAGCTAGGGGTAGTTAGACGGCTAAATCCCTGTAAATCCGGATTGGCCTCGGGTGACGTCCCAGTGAGGTGCTCGAGCTCTTAATACCTCGAACGACCTCCCAGCGACCCCCGACCTGGGTCACATCAATCATGTAGCATTTAATGTTTGATAGAGCTATAATTCGGCTACTTGTACTTGTAATCCGGGAGAGTGAGTTCCACTCTCCCAAACCTTATAAATATGAGTCATTTATGACCAAGAAAGGGGGAGAAATTAATACCATACCAAACCTCTTGCAAATTTATTGCTCAAACTCTTATTCTCTCAAGCAATCATATAACATAAATATAATCCACTTTACACACTTATTGTTTGTGTCACTAAGATCACTAAGCCATATCTTAATCCATAATCCTCATATTTTAGTGCACAATAATTGGCGCTAGAAGAAGGGTACTCTTTAAGAAATATTGAGCTAAATTCTTAGTGTTTTCTCATTGGAGTATTCCTCACGAATCTTCGATACAAACTCACCTCCTACACCCAAGTCTCTCAAAAAACCACTCAACCATGTCTCAAGCAACTCTCATCACCAAGAGAAAAACCTTTTTGGTGTCTTGTCGCTCCGGCGGAGCAGGGGCTAGCGGCCCGGCCTTTAACAACTGCAAAGCTGGAGGACCCACCACCGGGGTTGCTCAAAAGCTCGAACAGATCCGCACCCCGAAAGAAATCGATGAAGCTATCGCGGAGTTACGCCGAAGGCAGGCCGAAGTGCAGATCCCAGATGGCGACCTACGCCATAACCTGAACCGGAAGGCCCAAAGCAAGGGCAAGGGCCAAAGGCGCGAGGAATCTCGCTGCGAGGAGCCTCGCCATGAGGGATCTCGCCACGAGGAAAGCCAAGAGGTCAACTCCCGCGGAACCCAACATACTCCAATCTATCGACGTAACCCTAAAGAGGGGCCAAACCCCATCCACGAGTGTTTGTTCTCAGAGGGTTTAAATGACGGCTCACACCGAGGTCGCGGACCTAGGCGGGACCAACCCAGTCCATCCCAGCGCGAACAGGTCGAGCCGGAGAGACCATTTTCAGGATCGGTGACCCAAGGCGGACCCGGACAACAAGTGTCGGCGAAAGATCGGCTCAAATGAAGCCCTTCACCTCGCAGGGTGGAAAGAACCCCTTCACCTTGCAGACGTCGTCGAACCCCATCACCCCGCCGACAGGATAGAAATTCTCCACTTCGCTGTCATCCTGGCGAGGTCGCAGGACAGAACGACTCTCCGCAGATGGTTGCCATCCTTAAGAATATCAAGGATCTCCAAGAACAGCTGGCGAACAAGGGGGGAGTGCCTCTCACCACTAAGATACCCATTTCGCCATTATCACCCAAAGTTATGCTCGCCTCCGTACATATCAAGATCAATGTCAGTTCCATCATGCAATACAACGTCAGCACCGATCGATCAACCACGTGAGCAAATATACATCCTACATGAACTCCATGGGCGCGACCGATGCTACCCAATGTCGCCTTTTCCCACTCACTTTAGGCGACCAAGCTTACCGGTGGTTCAACACCTTGCCCCCGACGTCCATAGAATCTTTTCACCAGATGGCTCAATTGTTCCTCACTCACTTTGCCTTATTGACCCCGCACAAGGGAACAAAGCAGTGTTTGACGAACATCTATCAGAACGAGGAGGAGTCGGACCGAGCATATATTGATCGAATTGACCAACTCATTATGGAAGGTGAGCCGCTGGGTGACGAAGCCAAGGTTCTGGGAATAGTGTATGGGCTAAAAAAAGGAAGCAAACTCTGGAAAATGATGAACAAGGACTACCCATCGAGCTACGCCGACTTTCGATACCGAGCTGGAATTATGATCACCAATGTCGAGATACTGGCCTCAAGATTGGGCGAACAGCGACCAAGCGAGGTGAAGATCGAAGTCAAAAAGCCTGATCCAAAGTCCGAAAAACCTTTCGGAAGACCCGGGTTCACGAACTACCGAGCTCCAGTAACATTCAAGCCGATCAACAATACTCTGGAGGTGAAGCTCCTAGAAAAACTAACCATGAATGCAGCTCAGATCTTTCAGGCGATCAGGGGCAGACAACAGATCCCACCGGCCCAGGAAATGTACCAGGATACCTCCAAACTCAACCCGAAGAAGTTTTGTGATTACCACAACTCCATTGGACATACCACTGAGCATTGTCGCGACCTACAAAGGGAGCTATGGAAGTTGTACGAAGAAGGGAAATTAGAGAGGTTTGTTAAACCAAGGCAGCAGCAAAATCCGCGACCAGCAGCACCGCCAGGAAATCAGCCCAACCAAGGAAAACAAGGTCCACAGATCCCAGCGGGGGCAGAGAACAGGGTCATCCACATGATCTGCCCTACAGGGGGAACCCTTGGGGGATTCCTCCCAGCAACCTCCCTATCCAACCGGCGTCAAAAGGCCGAGATGCTAGCTCTTGATAATGTCGTGCTGAGCTGCCTTCCAATCAACACCATAGCCCCAAATCAGAAACGGCTCACTTTCATCGAGGAGGACAAGGATGGGGTAGTTTTCCTGAACTAGGATCCGCTCGTAATCTCAGCCAGAATAATGGGGGCTCTAGTTCATCGCATCATGATCGATAATGGGGCTTTCTGCAACATCCTTTTCAAGAAGACTCTGGACCTGCTCGGCGATTTCCACTCTTTTGTCGAACCTTGTGAGGTCGGGATTCGGGGTTTTGGAAACCAACCTGTTGAGGCCTATGGGATGATCCGCCTGTCTGTAGAGATCAGGTCAACCTTGGACATCGAAGTTAAGGCAACAAGGCAGCTAGACTTTGTAATCATCGATGCCCCGTCAAACTTCAATGCTTTCTTCGGTAGGCCTTTTGAACATGAGTTCGGGGTAGCCGCCTCGTCCTATTTCTATTGTATTAAGTTTCTCGGATCTGACGGGAAGATTGGCACCATCAAGGGTGACCAGATTGCGGCAAGAAAATGTTTAACTTACACTTGTGTCGATTTAAATTCTGCTTTTTATTTTGGTAGAAAATCAGAGGTGGGGCTAAGTTGTACGAGACCAACTCCACCCTGGAAAGAAAAAGAAAATGATAAAATAGAGATAGACAATGTAATAGAAGCAAGTGTAACGCCCATGGAAATTGACATCACAGCTAAAGAGAAGCCCTTGCGAGATTTACCAGATTTGGAGCCTCGCCTCGGTTTCGAGCTAATGGAGGTTGACTCCGAACGACGAGAATCCAACCTTGATCCAAGAATGGAAAGAAATGAGCATCGAGCAACCCCTATTGAAGAGCTCGAAATAATCCCCGTCGACCTCGATCGACCGGAACTAAGCGTGACTATCGGGCGTAAATTCCCAGCGATCTGCGAGATCAATTGATAGATTTACTCAAGCAGAATCTAGACGTATTCGCATGGTCACATGAGGACATGGTCGGCATCGACCCCGAGGTCGCATGCCACAAAGCGAACGATGACCCGCAAAAGAAGCCAATATCGAAAAAGGAGAAAGTTCGGCCCTGAGAAATACGCAGCTTTGGCCGAGGAGGTAAAGAAGCTACTTGATAACAAATTGATCGAGCAGGCAGATCAACCGCAATGGGTGGCCAATGCGGTGCTAGTGAAAAAAGCAAACAATTCCTGGCGACTATGTATCGACTTCACCGACCTCAATGAGGCTTGCCCGAAGGATTACTTTCCAATACCACATATCGATCACCTCGTAGATAGCACCGCTGGGCATGAGATGATGACATTCATGGATGCGTTCGTCGGATATCACCAGATCGCCATGGATAAAGATGATCAGCAACACACATCTTTTCTGACAGAGAAAAATGTGTATTGTTAGAAGAGGATGCCATTTGGATTAAAAAATGCAGGGGCAACCTACCAACGCTTGGTAAATCGAATGTTCACCGACGAGATTGGAAAAACCATGGAGGTATACATCGACGACATTGTGGTGAAAAGTGAAAAGAAGGAGGACCATCTGTGCCACCTCGCCCGAACTTTTGACATCTTTAGGAAATACAACATGTGCCTAAATCCCAAGAAGTGCAGTTTCGGAGTTGGTTCAGGAAAATTTTTGGGCCACATCATCAGCCAGCGAGGTATCGAAGATAACCCAACAAAAATCAAAGCCATTATGGACATGAAGCCACCTCGCAACGTAAAAGAAGTCCAAAGGTTAACCGGTTGTCTCGCAGCTCTCAATAAATTCGTATCCAGAATGGGGGATAAGTGCAAGCCTTTTTTCGAAGCCATGAAAAAGAAGAAGTTCTCGTGGACTCCGCAATGCCAAGTCGCATTTCTGAAGCTCAAAGTGTACCTCTCCGACCCCCAAATCTTGGATAAACCAATACCAGGCGAGAAGTTATTTCTATACCTCGCGGCCTCGAAGTTCGCTCTCAGCCCGGTGTTAGTACGGGCGGAAGGAAAGTACCATCTGCCTATATACTTTTAGCCAGACCCTAAATGATGTCGAGCTCAAGTATCCGCCACTCGAGAAGCTCGCGTACGCTTTGATTATGAGCGTCCGAAAGCTGCGATAGTATTTCTTCGATCACCAAATAGAAGTCTTAACCACCATGCCGTTGAGGTAAGTATTGCACCGACCTGATACAACTGGGAGATTACTAAAATGGTCCATTGAACTAGGTCAGTTCGGGATCACCTTCGCACCCCGAACTGTGATCAAAGCTCAGGTCCTCGCCGATTTTCTCACCGAGCTCACCTTTCCAGAAAAGACACCAGAAGCGACCAACGCCCCTTGAACATTGCATGTTGACGGCTCCTCGATGAGCACCCGGCGGAAATTTGGAGTGGTCTGTCGATCCCGAACAACAATCCTTTACCCGCGGTTTGTAAGTTTCGATTTTCATGCCACCAACAATGAAGCAGAGTATGAAGCCTTGATAAATGGTCTAGAAATGGCAATGGCCATCGGTGTATGAAAGTTGAAAGTTTCTGATTCCGATTCGGTGGTCGTGTGCGGATGTCGAGAAAATACGAGGCCGCGAGGTGAACAGATGATGAAGTACCAGCAGATAGCAAAAAGCCTCGTTGAAAAGTTTGAGGAAGTACAAATAGAGTTGATAACTCGCACAAAAAACACACAGGCAGTTTGGCCACGTCGGAAGGCGCCGCAGATATGGACAACATAGCGGTTACTAAACTCAACACCCCCTCAGCAGATCGCGTCATCATCGACATAAAAGAAGTAGCCTGGACAAACCAAGCAAATCCATCAAACTCGCAAATAGAGGTTTATCAGATCGCTGCTCCAAAAGAAAATTGGATGACCGAAATCAAAGACTACATCGAGAAAGGAACACTGTCAAAAGACAAGGTCGCAGTTCGCCGGTTACAACTAAGAGCAGTGAGGTACACTATGATCCACGAACAACTTTACAAACGAAGTTTCTCGTTACCACTTTTGAAGTGCATCACCCCGGACGAAGGCCATGTAATCTTGAAAGAGATCCACGAAGGAGATTGTGGAAATCATACCGCAGGTCAGTCTCTCGTCTATAAGACAATCAGACAAGGCTATTATTGGTTAACTTTGAGGAAAGATGCAATTGCATACGCAAAGACGTGCCAGCAATGCCAATTTTTCGCCCCAATAATTAAGCGAGCTACGGAGGAGCTCACATCGATCTACAATCCATGGCCTTTCTCGAAGTGGGGGATCGACCTGACGGCCCTTTCCCGAAGGCCCCAGGCAGTTTAAAATTCGTCGTGGTCGCGGTAGACTACTTCACCAAGTGGGCAGAAGCAGAACCTCTAGCGAGCATCACCCAAGAGAAAATCATACGATTCATTTGGAAAAATATCATTTGTCGTTTTAGCCTCCCACAAGCAATCATCACGGACAATGGCAAGCAGTTCGACGGTTTTGAGATCGATGCCTTTTTTGCGAAGTGGAAAATTGCGAAGCTGTTCTCCACCCCCTATCACCCTCAGTCCAATGGACAAGTTGAAGCTATGAACAAGATAATCAAACATACCCTAAAAACTCAACTCATTGAGTCAAAGGGATTATGGGCTTTCAAGCTTCCGAGCATCTTATGGTCGTATAGAACCACATCCCGAAACTCAACAGACGAAACACCTTTTGCTATGGCTTTCGGGACGGAGGCAGTCATACTAGCCGAGGTTGTCGTCAGAAGCCATCGAACGTCGCAGACAATCATGGAGGACAACGACCAGGCTATATCTCTCAACCTCGATCTCCTCGAAGAAAGAAGACTGGAGGCCAACTTGAAAAATGCAAGTTACAAACAGAAATCAGAGAAATACTACAATTCAAAAGCAAAAATCCGAAGATTCAAGATTGGCGACCTCGTTTTAAGAAAGATCCTTGAGGTCCAGAAAGGAGTTTTTGGCCCGACCTGGGAAGGCCCCATGAAAATTGCAAAGTGCCTACCAAATGGGGCTTATGAACTCGAAAACATGGTGGGCATTCCCGCGATGTACCCTTGGAATGCGACCTACCTAAAGAGGTTTTACCAGTAACTATCTATTTTCAATCATGCATCATTTTGTTCATAAGCTTTGTCAAAGTTAGAAATAAAACAACCCTTGTCTGAAATTCTTTACGAGCTAAGGCTTATCATTATTTTGTGCAACTTTTTACATTTGCGAACTTGGGAATTTTGGTTTCGACCTCTCACGAGTTCGACCAAAACAGATTCACAAATATATATAAAAAAAATCTAAAGACTAGGGACAGGGGGATAGAAAGGTGACCCCCCAGGGGAATCACCCCGATGAAAATCGGTTGTCCAAAGTCTTTAGAAAGAATCATCACGTCGCATACACTATCAAAGTCGACCACGGTCGCATACCCAGTCTAAGTCGACAAAGCCAAGAATATGTGAAGGCAATCACGTCACATACCCTATCTAAGTCGACCTTGGTCGCATACCCAGTCTAAGTCGACAAAGCCAAGAATATGTGAAGGCAATCATGTCGCATACCCTATCTAAGTCAACCTCGGTCGCATACCCAGTCTAAGTCGACAAAGCTAAGAATATGTGAAGGCAATCACGTCGCATACCCTATCTAAGTCGACCTCAGTCGCATACCCAGTCTAAGTCGACAAAGCTAAGAATATGTGAAGGCAATCACGTCACATACCCTATCTAAGTCGAAGCCCGTGTGAAAGCGATACCCTATCTAGTAGGCGGTCGGTGGGGTCGCGGTTATCAATTGACAGATCTTTTATCATTATTGTTCATTATCTAGGTTTTCAAAGAGACAAGATACACAAAAGCATTCAAATCAGGAAGCAAGAAAGATAGAAAGAAAAAGGAACATCAATTCCATTAATAAACGCTCGGAGGTGAAAAGAGTACATCGCCTGAAGGCAGCAAAGTCCTACGCCCCTCGGGCAAACATTTACACACCCCGAAGGGCAACCGAACAACCTGACCAAAAATCCCTAAGGGCGATTACAGAAAGTGCCCGAAGGCATTCGACATATCTTGCCTTGTGAAAAACTTCATCCGGGGATCGAACAGCGGAGCATCCGAGGTCCCCTCATTAGGGTTGATCGACACAAGTTGTTCGACCTCGGGAAACTCGACGCCAGCAGGACCCCCCATTTCCAAAACCTCCTCCTCATCACCAGCCTCGCTATCTTCGCTGGCTTCCAGGTCCAGAAGCCCGAGCAGCTCGTTCGGGTCATAAAGATTGGCACTGGCCGGAAGAAAACTAAAGTCAACCCCGAGGCTGGCAAGGTCCTTGATCGGAAGATCTTTCTTCTCGCGGACCGGATTATTGCTCATATAGTTGACCAGACCCTCTTTCATTGCCATCCGGTGTTTTGAAGTCGCCCGCTCGTGGGCGGCCAAAAAACGGCATTGGCATACGAATGAATGTAAGCAATGTTCGAGGCATGATTCCTTTCCAGAGTAATGGTAGCGAGGGACTTCTTTGGTATTTGCTTCAAGCTCCCGGACCCGATCTTCCACTCGAAGATCTTGTCAAGCTTCGCCCTCTCTTTTCGGGCAGGAGGTCGAGGTCTTTCTGCATCATTTGGACTTTCTTCTCCATACCATCCCTCTCTCGGGTCACCTCTTTCATTTTCTCCTCGGCAGCGACCTTAGCGGTGATAGCGGACTCCCGATCTTTCATTTGCCTCTCTAAATCCAGGCCCGCATCCGCCGCATGGCGACCTCGACTTTTCTGCGCGGAGTTTTGCCTTATCGTCTTTGTTCCGACTTTTTTTCAAAGAAAGCCAAGGAACGACACAAATGAGCAACCCCCGAGGTCATGTTTTCGAAGAAATGCTGGGTTTTGGCCTCCTCATAGAGGGTCACAGTCCAGGACTTGGCAGAGTCATTGGCAATGCGCCGGAGGTAGAGGGGCTGGACATCATTGCCCGCGAGGTTCCGCGACCACAAGTAGTTGCGGGTGGATTCACCGAGGAAGAACCCGTCCTCCAACTTGTACCTGCAAAATAAACAAATACCACACGAGATGAGTATCCACACAAATTCACCACGAAAGACGAGTAAGCGAAAGTCAAACTCAGGAGATCACCTCTTGCGGTACCGGGTTCCAACCGGGAAAGTCTCATCCCCCTCCGCCGATCTCGGCTCGTCGGCCTCAAAAAGCGATTGTGCGGGTTTCCCCCAGACCCGGCTACTATCCTCCCGCTCGGCGAGTTTCGGAGCGCATCCATATCGACGGAAGGTCTTCAAAACTGGGCACTCCCCCCCCGCCCACCCGGCTCGAAACCGGCGTTTGACCTCTCGGCGAAGCGAGGGTTTTCGTTTTTGTCCTACGGGTTCGGTGGCCTCCTCTTTCCTCGCCCATAATATCTTTACGGGGCGCCTTTCTTCTTCTTCTTCTTTTTTTACGAGTTGAGAGTTCCAGGCGACTTTCTTCGCGAAGCTCGCGCCAGCATTCAGTTGTCCATGGCCGAGGGCTCTTAAACAAACCGGATGGGCTCGATGAAGGATTCTTGGAACATAAGGAAGATATCAAAGAACTCAGAACTGGCTGGTTATTAAAAGTGAACGGATCAAAACCCACTTCGCTTACCAGGAAGATCCGCGGACAGGGAAGAGCGGGGTGGAACGATCAATCCTGCGAGCTCCCAACATTTCAACCGCTGCAGCTCTGAAAGATATCGCTCGTCGGGGTCGATGAGGCAGACTTGTATCAACCGGGCCAGAAAAGGACGCGAGAGGTCGGAGATTTTGGAAGACTTCGGTGCTGTGAGGAAAAAGAAAAGTTAAATCAGTACTATGGAAAGGGCGAATTGAAAAAGGCCTTACTTTTGAAGGTGGCATAATTGCGGGGTATCTCGAGATAACCGAGACTCCCCAAGTCGAACACGGGACTCTGCCAAGCCCCCCCAACGATCAACCATTTCTCTTTCCAGTCTTGGACTTTATTCGGCAAATCCTCGATCATTTTCATATGAGGTCGGGTTTTCACATAATAGTAACCCCGATCTTTCCCCCATTTGGCGAGCGAGATCAAAGAGTTCATCTCCTTAACCGATGGGAAAGCTCGGGGTTGAATCCGGCCGAACAACGACAAGATCCCGAAGAGCGTACTCCATCTATTCGAGATAATGTCGAGTCGAGCGGACCGGAAATTGCAATAGGCTGCGAGGCTACGGGGTGGAAGGCGAAATCCGGCCTTCATGGTGTCGTAGTTCATGGCCACCATCCATCATCGGGACACGGGCTCACGGCATGGTGGATTTTATGTCCGGAACCAGTGGACATCATGGGAACACGAAATTTTTTCTCTCCCAAAAGCTCGGCCTCGGTCACCTGACTATCCACGTCTCTGGCGAAGTCGAAGTCACTCTTGGCGGCGCTCGGGTCGGCCTCGGAACCACATCGCGAGGTCCACGAGGCACGGACTCTTGCAACCTCAATCTCCGATCCACTTCGTCGACCTCGTCGTCCGAACTAGGTATCTCAAGAGCGACCTCGTCCGACAAAAAGTGGAATTCAGCCGAATTGAGGGACCCAGTCGAAGGGTCACCTGCGTTGTCTCCCGCCAACTCCACAAGTTCAATTTAAAACTCGGTGGATCTCTCTATCCATGGCGGCGATTTGCTTACCCTTTTAGAAACGGCGCCCGTTTAGACATAACCTCCCCGCAGTTATTCCATCTCAAGCCACCTCCGGAGGAGACGCTTCATCGAGACGGCCCCTCCCACTCCCACCGACTAAGGCCACATCGAGCGTAGCTTGCCACCCCATGAGGAGATCGATCCCGTAGTCCGCGAAATGAGAAGAAAGGGAAAAAAGAATGGAGAGTTTACCTTGAGAAACACTTTCCGGGATAGGGTTCAGAAAACGGCTGGCCAAAGACAAATGTATTTTCAGTATGCAAGAGAGAAAATGAAATGAAGGTTAAGAGGTATGTATTTATTTACATTAGGCAGAGTATATCCGCCATTTATTTCTCAGCGTGGGCCATGAGCTCACGCCTATCATTTCTAGTCTCATAGGGCACCTTGAGAGTTCACACTTCCAAATCCGAGGGCGATCCGCTTTCTTTCTTTCCTCCACAAGCCGGATCGAGAGGGATTGTCGAAGAGTTAGTAAAAGCATAAAGTAACGAGAAATTTGTGTTGTGTTAGGGCATCTCTTGAGAGGTCGGGATGACTGGAAAAGTTATAAGGGACCGGACCAAATTTTGCATAAGTATAACACCTCATAGAAGATGAAAATAAAAGGCATGCCAAGCACAAGTATCATTTTGGATGCACCCTCGCGGTCGGCGTATGCAACCTAAATCTGGAACATTAATTGAGGGTGGGACGTGGCGGGCGGGTAGCACCGGGAACCTTACCTAAGAATGACCTTAATCGAGGAGATGTGTCGGGAAATGGCGATAATGATGAGTAGTAGGTAGGGGTAGTTAGGCGGCTAAATCCTGCAAATCTGGATTGGCCTCGAGGCGGCGTCGATGGAGTCTTGTGAGCTCTTAATACCTCGAACGACCTCCCGGTGACCCCAGGCACAGGTCACATCAATCATGTAGCATTTAATATTTGGTGAGCTATAATTGACTCGTTTACTTATGTCAGGAGAGTGAGCTCCACTCTCCCAAACCTTATAAATATGGGTCATTTATGACCAAGAAAGGAGGAGAAATTAATACCATACCAAACCTCTTGCAAATTTATTGCTCAAACTCTTATTCTCTCAAGCAATCATATAACATAAATATAATCCACTTTACACACTTACTGTTTGTGTCACTAAGATCACTAAGCCACATCTTAATCCATAATCCTCATATTTTAGTTCACAACACTTTTCATTTAAACAAGTAATACTTTTCTATTTAAACAAGTATTACTTTTCTATTTAAACAAGTAATACTTTTCTATTTAAACAAGTACTACTTTTCTATTTAAACAACTACTACTTTTCTATTTAAACAAGTAATACTTTTTATTTAACAAGTAATACTTTTCATTAAAATAAGTAATACCTTTCATTTAAACAAGTAATACTTTCTATTATTTAAACAATACTTTTAAGGGATCTTCTACGGTCAGGAACAGTTTCTCCCTCCCTAATGTTAGGAAATCATTTGATCATCGTTGGATCGTTGATCTAACATTTAATTTTAACTTTAAATGATTACACTTTGCACTAGTGCGTTTGCAATGTGCATACTGCAATCGCACTGCATCGCTTTACTAATAAATTAAATTAATATTTTTAAAATGACGAAATTATCTCGGACTCATCCTGACCCGGACCCAAACCCAAAACTAAATCCTGACCCGGACCACTCCGGACCCTGAATGGACCCGCTTTTCGGACTTTAACTTTGGACGGACACGGACCCGAATCGACTGGGACGAACCGACCACGGCCCGGACCTTTACGGACTCTGTCGGGACCACGGCGAACCTGGCCGGACCACGACCCGGACTGAACCCGGACCGGCGGACCACGGCTCGGACCCGGCTGATCGGAGCGGACCTGACCCAGACCGGCGGGACGGATCGACCTTGGCCGAACTCGGCCGGACCACGGCCGGACTTCTGGCCGGACCACGGCCGGACCGAACCCTCCGGACCGAACTTCGAACCAAACCGGCCGTGCGGGCCGGGACTCGACCGGACCTCAGGCCGGACCAGATTCTACCACGACCCGGATCAAGCCGTCTGGGAACCGGGCCGGATCGAACCTTGACACGTATCTGGACCAGGCTGGACCCAAACCCTGACTAGGACTCGGACCCAAATCAGGACCCGGATCCTACTCGGACCCAGACCTGAACACGACCTAGGTCGCACATGGGCCGAGTTGGGGATCGTGGATTAAAAATTTTAATTTATGAACATTGTATTTTTTATTTAAAAAATGTTACAAGGAAATTTAAGTAATTTTATCATTTTTATTTAAAAAATTAATTATTTAGTTTTATGGCGAAACAGTATCGCCAATGGCGAAGTTAAATGATGTGGTCTTTTATTGGACGTCTGACGTCAGGAAGGGCGAAGCCGTTTCTGACCGTAGAAAAACCCTACTTGGGATTAATTTAACCAAGTACTACTTTTTATTTAACCAAGTACTACTTTTCTATTTAAACAAGTAATACTTTTCTATTTAAACAAGCAATACTTTTCTATTTAAACAAGTAATATTTTTCATTTAAACAAGTACTACTTTTCATTTAACAAGTAATATTTTTCATTTAAACAAGTAATACCTTTCATTTAAACAAGTAATACTTTCTATTATTTAAATAAGTAATACTTTTAATTTAAACAAGTATTACTTTTCTATTTAAACAAGTACTACTTTTCTATTTAAAAAGTAATATTTTGCATTTAAACAAGTATTACTTTTCATTTAAACAAGTACAGTACTACTTTTTATTTTAACAAGTACTACTTTTCATTTAAACAAGTAATACCTTTCATTTAAACAAATAATAATTTTCATTTAAACAAGTACTACTTTTCATTTAAACAAGAACTACTTTTCTATTTAAACAAGTAATATTTTTCTATTTAAACAAGTAATACTTTTCATTTAAACAAGTACTACTTTTCATTTAAACAAGTACTACTTTTCTATTTAAACAACTACTACCTTTCTATTTAAACAAGTAATACTTTTCATTTAACAAGTAATACTTTTCATTTAAACAAGTAATACCTTTCATTTAAACAAGTAATACTTTCTATTATTTAAACAATACTTTTAATTTAAACAAGTAATACTTTTCATTTAACCAAGTACTATTTTTCTATTTAAACAAGTACTACTTTTCTATTTAAAAAAGTAATGTTTTTCTATTTAAACAAGTACTACTTTTCTATTTAAACAAGTACTACTTTTCTATTTAAACTTAAGTAATATTTTTTTCATTTAACAAGTAATACTTTCATTTAAATAAGTACTATTTTTCTATTTAAACAAGTACTACTTTTAGTCAATATATATATTTAAATATACTATGAATTAAATTTTATACCGTAAACTCCTATAATAGATCTGATTACGGTCAGGTGGAACTCTTCTCCAAGTGACTATAAATTAAATATACGGTAAGGTGCATTAACAACAATTAAAAAATCTTGTATAATCCTGAAACATAAAAAAGAAAATACATAATTAATATTTAAAAAAAATTAAAAAAATTAAATTTAAAAAAAATTAAAAAAAAAAAACCGTAAGCTAATCCAGTAGCTAAAACCGTAAGCTAAATCCGGCGCAAAAAACCATCGCTAATACTGATAAGCTAAAGGGATTAGTCCAAAAGCGTTAACTAAAATCGTAGCTAAAACGGTTAAGCTATTTTGCGACGGTTCTCTAGACCGTCGCTAAAATTGTTGACTTTGACCATTTGACCGTAACCGTCGTAAAAACCGTCGCTATTTGCGACGGTTACAAAAATCGTCGCTAATTTCCGTCGGTAAAATGCGCGTTCTTTGTAGTGCTCGTGTATCGCAACTTCAAAATCACGAATTTCATTCATTCCGTAGCTAATTTTGGCGATTTACGTTGGCGGTCGAGACTATACAATTTTTTCTTCTCCTTTGAACCGATCACTTTAATACAATTTTCATGCCATTTTGTATGATACAATTTTCGGTCATTTTTCGGCTAAATGGACTAAAATTGACACTGAAAAAGTTACATGACCATTTTTTATTATGATTAGTAATAATTTTCACAAATTTGCTGTTTTTTTCACTAAAAAAAATTATGAATTGTCAACAATTTTTTTTAAATACTACAAAAATTTTCAATAAATATAATTCAGTCCGTGAATAGTAAGAATTACCTACGAAATTTTAAATTTTTTTAATATACAAACAAATGGCGCTGAAAACAGTTTACATCCTTATTTAGATCTCATTGTTGCAATCCCTTGTCAAAAGAAATATACAAGAGAGAGTATATATATGCTGACATTTTAAACCAAAAAATTATAAGATTAGAAAACGACCGAGTAATATTATTTCGAAAAATATTTACTACTTAGGAATTAGAATTGAATATGATCATCTCTAGGTAGTAACTGAGCTTTTCTATTAAAATAAATAATTAATTGACAAAAATAATAATTTCTATAACTAAAAGTCTTTGACCATTGATAATTAAACCTTGTGCGTAGAGTCTATTATTTTGACCTTATGTCTATAATTCGACTAGGATGACTCCCTTTAGCCTTCTCTGTTCATCAACATTTAAGCCCAGTTTGGTTCAATAGAGGTTGACTAATTATGATAAGATTGAGTAAGATTTAGTAAGATTTGAATTAATTGTTTGAATCAAAATATGTATTTAAATTATGACAAAAATTCATATGAGACGGGATACAACCTACCATAAATTACACCCACCTCTCCCAAAGTGTTAAAGCGTCAATGTCCAATTTATATCCCGACTCACTATGAGACGATCTCATGCAAGTGTGTTTCATAAATTATATATAGAACTGTAATCATGTACTGAAAAATCAATATAGAAATTAAATTATTAATCTCGATCATGAATCTCACCTTCCAAATAAGATACCCTTCATGTTAAGATTTAAACACTTTTTCTTTTGTTCCGGCCCTCATCCACAAATCAAACAACCGATTATGTGGATTAAATTGTTAATTTCGACCTATCCTGATCAATCTCGCGAACCAAAATTAAGGGACCTTAGTTTTATTATGAAGTATTGTTCTCAATTTGAGTTGTATACATGTAATATCTATAATACATTAAATGTGATAAGAGGTGAGATACTTTTTTTAATCTATTTTTATTTTATCAACAAAATAAAATGTATATAAAATTAAAGTAACATAAATCTAATTAACACTATCATGTATTAACTGCCTACTAAAAAATATATGCATAATTATTAATTTATTAATTAAATAAATAAGAAATGTGTATGTACTATCATAGATGTATCATTTAAATAATTATCTTCTACCTAGCTACCACAATAGCTATGTCCATACTTATTTATTTGTTAATTGCATTATTATTAATAATTAAAAAAATGCACATAATTTATTTTTTAAAAATTGAATTATAGTAGAGAAAATTGAACTATAGTAGAGAAAATGCAAAAATCTCACCCTACCAAAATCTCAAAACAAACACATAATTTTACTATTCATCAGGATTTTTAAATCCATAGGATTCCGAAGTCATGACTTCCCCCGCACACCTAAATCCCAAAACAAACATACCCTTAAAGACTTAAGTCATGTGACTAGCTTACACATTAATTAATTAAATAAATTTTAAAAAATACATTAGGTCTAGATGGGCTGTTTAGACCTACTAAAAATCATTAGCACATACTAGGAACTAATTCAATCACAGTTACTAGGGGTTTTCATTTACAACTTAGCAGTAGCTATACAACTAAATCAAACTTACCCTCTCCAATTATGGACCCAATAATACATATGGTCATTTGACAGTAAAACAGCATCATTATTAATCTAGATATATGCATTTAATAATTCTCTAATTATAGGACCACTTTGATTTCAATTTTTCCACTACTTTTGGTGAAAGAATTATAATATTTTCACAAAATGGTACAAATCTTCTCTGGTCCATTACTTCTCACTACATGAAAATGAAATTCATTTATATGATCAATAAATTTTTTAAATTGACTTTAGTTTGATTAAATGCATTTTATGGGAATCAATTTTGTGACAGTTGAGTTTTAGCTACAATAGCTGTATATTGTATAATCAGAATATTCCTAGAAAGAGATTTATTTTCTACCATGAGCTAGACTATCAAAGTTAATCAATAAATCGGAAAAAAAATTGTGAGAATTTGAAGGCAAATCACATTTAAATTTAAATTGAATGCACCATGTCACACGAATTTATCTTCAAGAAATGGGCCCATCATATCATCGAATTTTTGTTTTTCCTTTTCAAGTCGGTTTGACCTCCCTTTTTCTGATTAAATTTTATTATAATTTTTGGGACGGAACCCCGATTTTTTAATGGAATTTTATTTTAAAAAGTTTTTTTTTGTCAATGATTTTAATTTTACACTTTTCTAGCCAAGATAATATTTTTTTTTACCAACTATACCCTCATCACTCTTTTTTAAAAAAATCAGTTCTTAATGGTGGTACGAACTTAAATAAAATGTGGTACGTGATGAATTAATGGTGATACGGGGTTAAATAAAATGTGGTACATGGTGAATTAATGATGGTACGGATGAAAAAATGGTGGTACGAGCATAAGTAAAATGTGGTACGAGGTGAATTAATTGTGGTACGAGCTTAAATAAAATGTGGTACGAGGTGAATTAATTGTGGTACGAGCTTAAATAAAATGTGGTACGAGGTGAATTAATGGTGAAATGCGACCTCAATAGTGTGTGTGTGTGGGGGGTAAATTAATGATGATACACCCTTAATAAAGTGTGGTACGGGGTGAATTAATGATAGTACGAGTTTAATAAAATATGGTACGACATGAATTAATGTTTGAATATGATGTAGTATAAGAGTGTTGATCGGATGAGGGATAGAGAAAATTGTTCTAATTTTCAGGAGAAAAATCCACTGATATTTTTTCAAGAAGTCATCTGTTTTTTTTTTCTATTTTATTTAATTCTTTTAGTTAATTAAATAAGGGTAAAAGAGTCTAAATAATAATTCTCTTGGCTAGAAAAGAACAAATTGAAATTTAATAACATAAAAAAATATTTACTTTTACATTAGGCTATTTATAACTCTACACCTATATTTTGTTCTTTAAAAGATTTTTTTTTTAAAACTTGTAAATAGCTATATTTAAAACCTTGAAGAAAGATCTCGACTTTAATTATATTCTACTAACTATTAACTTATCCACCCATATTTGAGATTTGATACCTACTTATCAATTTAGTGCTAAAAGAAAAAAGTTGAAGCGCGCGAACAGTGTCAAACCTGTTTTTAGTGAAGAGACATACTCGCGTGAGACGGGACATAACTTAAACATGATGCTTTAATACTTGGAAAATAATAATTATTGATTTGTGTTAATTTGTACTTCATTTCTTATATGAAGCCGATTAATAAGAGTTTTTGTTTTTAGTGAAAGTGTCCAATAGTTGCAAGTGGACCCTGCAAATTTAACATTTATATATCAATTTTGTTTTCTTTTTACCCAAAATCACAAATTATCCTCCAAAATCAAAAAAATCATTCCCAACAATTGGTTCTTTGTGTTAAGATATATGCTTGAAGAGAAAAAATGATAACTACATTTTAAAATTGTAGCTTACTAATAAGTATAAAATTGTAGCATATACATAAGTGGATTTCACTTTCACGTGCAACTTTAGCTACATATGTAATTTTATTTGTACTTATTAATTAATAATTTTTATTAAAAATGTGTACCTATTAGTGATTTTCTAAAAAAAATAAAATTAGTGAACCCTAGAAACTTGAAACACTATAAACCAATAAAATAGATGAAAATGCAATATAAATAATCTTCTCTCTTTCTTCCAATCACCGTGTGTGCCTTTGTTTTCTGGACATCATTTTGAACTAAAACGACGTCGTTTTGCGAAAAAAATGGATGTCAATGTACAAACTTATCTTCGAGTGCTGGTGAAAATTACAGGATCAAAAATATTTTAACCCGTACATAAAACGTTACTTGGATGCTCTAATTATTAGGGAACTTTAACACCTCTCTATAAGTTCGGACTTTAGATGAGATGAAATTCTTTTATGATATCAGATTCTCTAGGCTCATGCCCGCATACCCACTGACAACATCTCTACGGCCATATTAAATTATACAATTGTTGTGCTTCCGCAGTTCTTCAAATGACATGGAGTTGACAGTCCAAAAAAGACAATTTCAGCGCCACAAGTGAGGAGAATATTAGAAACAATATCGTGAATTAATTTCATATCTATACAAGATTAGGACTTTTAAATGAGATTGAATTCTTTCACCAACCTCATGCACCTGGTGCAAGGATCTTAGACTTGTGCTTCAATTATATTAATCTATATGTTTCATTTCAAGTTTTCAATTAAAATCTAACATGCAAGTTTCAATTATATCTGCTTGTAGGGTGCAACTGTTGCATATGAATTTAATTTTGGGGAGTTTTTAATATCTTTGTATATGAATGAGAATAGTATATTCACATGGATTGATGTATGCACATACAAAAATGGTGCTCCTATATTCCACACCCTCCCCCACTCTCCCACTTAAACAAGAGACGACACATCACATTGAGCAAAAACAGGTGCCCCACCCTAAAACAAGGCCTCGCTCGTGGCCCACATAGGGCTTCTATTAGGACCACTGTACAACTCACAACTTCCTTTATTCTAATTGTAATTTTCAAAACAAAACACCCCTCCACCTTTTTAACTACTATAAATTATACTCCAAATTCTCACATATATCATCATCACTCCCCTCTCATTATATATAAATCATCATCACTTACACTTGATTTATAATCTCAAGTGTCAGAGTTTTCTCAACGGTTTTTCAACCATGGTACAAACGAAGAAGTTTCGAGGTGTGAGACAGCGCCACTGGGGTTCTTGGGTGTCAGAGATTCGTCATCCTCTCTTGTAATATTCTTGAATTTTTTATTGTTCTACATAGATATATATATATATATATATATATAAGTACGTATATTTTGCATGAGGAAAGAAAGAAACCCTAGTTCTTAATAATGGGTGTTTTTTTTTTAATTATTGTAGGAAAAGGAGGGTGTGGCTTGGAACATTCGAGACGGCGGAGGAGGCGGCGCGGGCGTACGACGAGGCAGCGATTTTAATGAGTGGGAGAAATGCAAAGACTAATTTCCCGGTTCCTACGAACCAGGAAAATGGGAATGAGAATGGGAATGAGAATAATAATAATAATATATCACCACCGTCATCATCATCTTCGAATAGTTCGCGAGCGGCTTCTCTCTCCTCGATTCTTAGCGCGAAGCTTCGGAAATGCTGCAAATCGCCGTCCCCTTCACTGACGTGCCTCAGGCTCGACACCGAGAGCTCCCACATCGGCGTGTGGCAGAAACGGGCCGGGTCGAGTTCCGACTCGAGCTGGGTCATGACGGTTGAGCTCGGGAAAAGGAAGAAGGACGGCGATCAGAACCCCGCGGCGGAACTGGCCGCACAGGAAAACCCTGCGCCGCCAGCTGCCGCCGCGGCGGAACCCGTAATGCAGGTGAGGGATGGGATTGATGAAGAGGAGAGAATTGCATTGCAGATGATTGAAGAACTTCTCAACAGAAATTAATTAATTAATTGCTATGAATTAATTAATATTCCTATATATACATATATGTGCATGCATGTTTCATTAAAGATAATTAGTTTTATTTTCATAAACAAATTTCTTATGTATTGGGTGTGGAAAAGGGGTTGATTGGCTCATAATAATTTGATATATATACTTTTAAGGTGGATATATATTAATGGTGTATTTTATTTATATAAAGGGAATTGTGTTATGGGTTGGCTTTCAATTCCTATGACATAAACTGTCAATTGTGTATATGAAAGTGTGTTGCACATTTGAACACGTAATGTGATTGTGGTCCTATCTTAAATTATTAACATTTATGAACAATTAAAGTTAATTTTTGGATCGGATATTTTCTATATAAAATTAACGATTTCTGTTTTGCATGTGGGCTACATTTTTGTTTCTTTCAAGATAATAATTTACTTTGGTTGCTGTCACCCAGTGTCCCAATAAGCCAATATTAGTTTTACGTTACTGTTAATTTTTTTCCCTTGTCTTCTGTCTTCTGTGTTTATTTAATTTTACGAGAATTTTGAAAACATTACTAGGGCGGATTAGAATTCATTAAATCTCTAATATATATATATATATATATATATATATATATATATATATATATATATATATTAATTATTTAGTAGTTGGTTACAAATTTGAAATCGTGTGTTGACAAATATCTAAAGTTATACTGTTTTTCATATGAATTAATATAAATAATTCAGTTTCTCTAAATTATCTTTGGAATAAAAAGATAAACATTTATGAGCAATATGAATATATCATTTAAGATGAATAGCTCATAAAAATCGACCTTTACATCTACCACAATGCTTTTGAAATTCTATGCGGATATATATTATTATCAAAATAACTTTTTCTTTTGTTTGCCAATTAATAACCATTGTTGTGTTCTTTTAATTTAATATCTTTATCTAATTTTTTTTTTTTTTCTTAAGAGTGATTTTTTCATGTGAGCAGGGTTTACCATGAAGCTATCATTTATTATTATAAAAAACTTTTCCTTTGTTTAAAAATATAAAACACATTTTTTTTAAGCGGTGATTGATTTTCATCATGATGATGATAGTTTTATACATAATGATGAGAGTTTTTTGTATGTAGCGGTGATACTTGAATAACTTAGGAGTTCAGCGGCGTAAAGGAGTCTATCAAGTTTTTGTCATTTCTTAATTGCTATTTCGCTCTAAAATTCGTTTAGAGATGGGTGCGGCTATGGAAATTTCGATGTTTGTTTGATGATAAAAAATTATTTGAGACGGTCTCATTCATGCATAAAACATATAATTTTTCTCATGTGTCATAATATCCATGGGTTTATGAAGCCGTATCTTAATCATGGTTAAAGGTTTGTATGACCAAAATTTTAGAATAGTGATATGTCTGAAGTATATATGAGACAGTCTCACACAAGAATCATTCATGCTCCATTCAACGTATTTTACAGTGGTATATGATGGTTATACTAATTTTTTTTGTACATATCTTCGTATTGAGCAAATGTCCAAGTATGGATAGCTGCGCCCGTTATAGATATATTGTAAAAGACAAAAACTCGAATGAGGCGGGCTACACACTAACACAAATTAACATCCACCCATTTTAAAGTGGAAAAAAGCGTAAATCTTAAAATTATCTTATAAATCCATTTATGAGACCATTTAATACAAGCGCCTCATTGTAAAATAGTTCTTTTCTCAAAATCTTTTAAATAAAAAAGTACATTTTTTTATTAAACTGTCTCGTAGAACACATTCTTTGAAATTGTAAAAAGGTTTTCTTTATATAAAAAAATGAGTTATTGCCAGTGACAGGAAATTTTTCAGTTAGGGCCACTACTACACATTTGAGCTTGCACAGCTGCACTTGGACAACCCTTTTTTCAAACAGCTCTCCAAGTAACAACTTGGAGAGCGGTTTAAAAAAAAAAAAAAAAAACATAGACAGCGGTTTTGAAACCCATTTGTCAAAAATAAACCTTGGACGACGGTTTCAAACCGCTGTCTAATACCACTTGCGTGATTTACTAACCGTTGTCTAAGTAAAACTTGAATGACGGTTAATTATTGTCTTATTATTTATATATATATATATATATATATATATATATATATATATATATATATATATATGAACGAGAGACCTAGTTCGGGACTTCATTTCTTTTCTCTCAATTTCTTCTCCCCAAAATCGCATAAAAAACCTTCAACCAAATCGGCCGTAAATGGGTTTCCATTCAACCAAATTCGTAGCCCGTCGTTAGTTGACACTGCTAGCCGCCGTCGTCGGCTTCTCCTCTCCCCAAATCATCGGCCCCCTCCTCTCTCTCCGCCGCCCGGTATTTGCGCCCTCCGCCCTCCCTATTAGTCGCCCGTCGCCATCCTCCCCTCCTTGCCCGCCCCGCCCTCGCCTCCATAACACTTAGTTAGTGCAGTGGATTGTGCAATCTTTAATTTTACTTTTTTTCAAGTTGTAGCTTTATTCATATTATTGCATATTAAGTATTGAACATTATAAATATGATTATATGGTTGAATTGAACAATATTAATATATGAGTAAGTCAATATAGCGTGTGTGAAAAAAAAAAATCAAATGAATAGGTCTTCCATGAAATAATATCTCTTGAAATATTTATAGGCCTCAACTCAAGTCGTATTTCCATTGAATTTTTCAAGCTTTAGCTTTATTCATATATATATGTTGCTCTTGTTGTTTTTTTTGAACGAACTAATTTTGTTGTTTATAACACTTAGTTAATTTTGTTTGCTCTTGTATGAGTATGCACAACTAATACACATGTGTTCATAGTATGTTGCTCTTGTATGAGAGTATGCCCGAGCTAATACACTTAGTCATTCAAGCCTAGCTAATACACATGTGTTCATAGTATAAAGAGTATCTTTATCAATTTGAAATTTTAATTTATAAGTAGATGATGTAGATGTAACTTATAAGTAGATGTATCATGTATCTTTGCATAGATAGTTCTTATCATGTATGAAACATCAGGTTGTGAATATTGTTTGTTTTTTGTTTATTAAATGTTGTTTTTACGCTACGGGATCATGTCTCGTTTGCCATATCCGGAGATGATGGAGATTACGATGGAGATCATGGCGCATATGATGACTTGAGAGAGTGTGACGACGATGCTCCCACCACCACTAGCGACTCGGGGGAAAGCGCTTTCGGGTATATAGTTACAATGTCATCTATTAAGAGAGCTCGTCTCAAGGGAAAACACTTGAGGTAATTTTATTACAATTGAGCAGTTTAAAATCGATAAATATATTGATTGATCGTTGAACCTAATTAAATACTATGTTATTGCGATTATCGTTCAATGAGTTTGGGATGAGCAATAGGAAAAAAGTGAGTTGTTGTCATACACATTGGAGGCTATTTGTCGGGGGCGTGATCCCTATAGTCTTTGCCCGACCCAGCGGTGGCGTAACCTAGCCCGACTCCTTTGAAGGAAAGATTATGGGGCGAGCTTACGGTATGTTAATTATATATTTATTGAAAGTTGTAGTATGACCCTTAAATTTACTAAATTGTTATGTTATATCGTATAGACTACCTATAGAGGTCTTGACCTCACAAAGAAAAACAAATATTATCATAAAATGGAGAGTAATGGCCAAGAATTTCGGACTTGGTTGAAGTAACACGAGATCCGAAAGCTGGTCTTTACTCGGCTAGTCCGCCTCCTGCGTGTCGAGAATAACCCTATGGTGGCTCCATCTTTGGGAGGAGTTTGTGAAGCGAGCAATGGAGGATGATTTCAGGGTAAAATTGATCAATGTCATTTCCTCGATTTCTAATGCCCTAAGTTTTTCGGTGTTTATCATATTTCTATTATCTTTGTAGGATTGAAGCAAAAAAAAAATGGCGTTCAAGCCAAGTCGATGGGAAGCGATATAAGTGGATCAACAAAGGTTATGCGAATAAGAGAAAATATGGTGAGATCAAAATCTAACTTTTAAATTTTTTTATATATTCACTTTTTAATATATCTAATAATGGGACCGTTCATCCTTTATCGTAGAAAAGGAAAGAAAGAAAAAAATTTGGAGAGAGTGAGCCTATTGTTACCCGTTTCGACTTATTTGGACTACGAGAAAGGGTCGAGGCGGGGAATATTCCACGATCAATGCACAACGCATCATCGAAGAAGTGGTAATCTATCCATTAATTTATCTTTCAATTACAAACTATTATTTATAAACAAATAATTAAATAATAATCTTTTTTTTTTGTGATTCGGGAGGGCGTCTATCTCGAGACCATGGCCTTTGGCGACATTCGCATGATCGTACGATGATCTGTTTGGGAATGAGCGATGGGTCACCGGGAGCATCCGACGACGCTTACGAGTGTCGGATATGGCGTGGCGAAGACATCTTTAGCAATATTTTGGTCTTCAAGCCATGAATATGATGGGTATACTAGCGGAGACAGGTTGCCAAGTTGACTAAAGATGTGGAGCGTCGAGGTGCGAAAAAAGATCGAGCCCGCGGAATGTCGTCGAGTGGAGCAAGTTGTGAACATAGTGTTATTAATTATCTATGTTTTGACTAACCCTAGGGGCGACTTTATTGAGGCAACTTCAAAATGTCTCACAGTGTCGGATATGCATGTCTCACATTTGTTTTAATTAAAGACTAGTGTATCAAAATTTTCTAACTAAATATCTTATTGAGCGACCAGCGACCTTTTCTTTACTGTATCTGGATAATCCGTCGGTTGGTGGCGCGATCTCGTTACCGGCTCCCATGGAATGATTCATGGTCATCCCATCACTCTGGTTTCGTGAGGTCACACTCGATGTACCCGTGTCGGAAGGAGGGATTGATGATCTTAAAACCAATCGATGAAGCCCGTCACGGTCGGAACGTTGGTCGGGACACTTCATCGAATGGCGAGCAACTTGGTCTCTAGCACCATGAGGGTAAAATATTTGTTATTAAAGTTCATTATCTTATTTGTGGTTCTAAATAATATTGTAAATTAATTGTAGAATCTGCAGGCCCCACATGAGGCTAAATCGAGGACTCCTTTGCTCTCTAAGACTTGGTTATCCATATTTGGAGACTTAGATCACGATGATCATTCTGATCTAGGGTGCACGGATGGTATCGTCTAATGCTTTTCGATATCGTCATAGTTCCCATGCTTGCTCACTTTCATCGAGAATACTTTCAAGAATTCGTCGATTGAAAACATGTCTTGAGAAGTCTTGAATGCGGGTGGTTGAGTGCAACCACCATAGCCCTTTACCTCGGTATGTGTTTACTAATTCTCAATATTCACTTTTACGTATAGTTTAATTTTCTTTTTAAATATTAATTAAGCGTATATATGTTGGTTAAAGATATTTGGGTGAGCTATATCTCTCGAGGAGATAAGAAGCAAGTGGAATGTACTCGCCCGTCTCCCCAAGTGTCTTGCATAATGGGTGATAAGTGCGAGACCATGGATGGGTTCGTTAATCACATCTTTGAATCTAGCGGGAAGCGATCATCTCATTTTTTGGCCAACAAATATGGGGTGAGTGATAAACATTTCGTTAAAATTTGTATTCATGTTTATAATATTTGCACATATATATGTTAAATTTGCGATTAATTTTAATACTCTCAATATAATATAGGAACCATTGGGTCTTTGGTAAGCCATACACATGAATACATTAAGTGTGTATTTTATGGACCCGGCTTCGTGATGGAGTTTATTCTAATCATACGATCTCGTTTCATATATGGGCGTAAGTTCATTTTTAATATTCTATACAATGATTTGTTTTACTTTTAAAATTATGCATATTTAATCTATTTTTTTTTTAATTATAATAATAATAGTGTGATGACGATGTATCGGAGTCTCCTTAGTCGAGGGCTCAAGATCGGGTTAAATAAAGTGAATTTGGATTAACATTAAAAGGTAAATTTAATTTAGTAAATTATCAAACTAATTAATAGAAAGAAATCATAATTGTGTCGTTATTATATTGTTAATAAGCGGGTTAGAAACAGCGAGATAATGACCATTGTGGACATTTTGTTTGTTGCTTTTATAGAAGATATAATCAGTTAGTATACATAGCGAACATTTCTCCCCAATGTAAGTCAATTATTGATTTATTTAAATTATTATTGATTGAATAAAAATTCATACTATATTGAATGATTAGTTGTTTGCGGTTTGTCTATGAGCGTGAGCTCAAGTCTTACTCTAAAAAAAATTTGGAGAAATGGAAAAAGCGATTGGACGAGAGGTACCTTTACAATCGTTTCTTATATTCATCTGATCAATATTGAGAGAATGTTATTTGAAATATTGGTAGCATGTAATTAAATTATATATTTGTGATGATATATATTTCATGTTTTTGGTGTATTAATTGGGCGTATGTTTATGATTGTATGTTTATATATTTGATGTTTTGGTATATTTATGTGGTTTATGGTTTTATTATAGGATTTTTGGTTTTATGTTATATGGTATTGGGCGTATATATAAGTTTTTATTATATGGTATTGGGCGTATATATAAGTTTTATTATATGGTATTGGGCGTATATAGTTTTACTATAGGATTTTTAAAATGTAAATTAATAATTAAAAAAAAAAAAAGATATTGGGGCGGTTTTCAACATTTGTCTATATAAATAAAAAGCGAATAAAAAAAATATATCAACTTGGGCGGTGATTTATCAGCCATTGTCCAAGCTAAACTTTCTAAAGCGGTTTAAAAGCCATTTGTCGAAGTCTTTTTCTTGGGCCGGCGGTTTTTTATCATTATCAAGCTTAGACGGTGATCTTGGAAAGCGGTTATAACCGCTCTCAAAATCATTTTCACCAATTTGTCCAAGCCCAAATGTGTATTAGTGGGCCCAATTTAATAGAAAAAAAAATATATATAATATTTTTAAACTATATGTATATAAAGTTAAAAATCAATTTTATTATATTAGAATTCATTTAATTAATATTGTTACATCATAATATTCAAAATACTATTGATCTCATTGTCTAAGGAAAACTCTACATATATAAATTGATTCATCAAATAAAATAATATTAATTTAGTAAATATTATTCATAAAATGCGTTTAAATTAAATTATTAATAATCGTAGTTCAACAATAAGTGTGGCGTCGATCACAATTTGATTTATGATTGTATTAAAAAGAAAGAAAAAAAAAAAAAAAATATATAGATCTATCTATGACCAACATAATTAAATCTAACCTAATCTAAAAAAAAAAATGAGGTTGGCCAATAAAAATTGAAATCTAATTTATGATTGATAGAAGAACATTGACAAGGAGACCACGAACCAATTTGACAATATCACATATTAAGAATAGAAGAAAACTTACGCATATTGATATATATATATAAAATGGTATATATAAAATAATAATATTATCCTCAAATTGATATTCTTTTATTAAAAAAAAGTGACAACTTTTATGTTGTAATACGAAACATATTTTGTTGACCGGCCAAGTTATCCATTCGATTGATCGACATTTATGCACTCTACTGTCCTCCTATTTGCACCAATCGGTTAATTATTTAGTGATTATAAAATTTTATTGGTCAGTCAAACGAATTATTTAGTCCATCATTTTTTTATTAATTTACCCAAAAAAAAAAAAACTTTACTAATCGCGCCTATAATTATTATTTCATTGTGAAGATAAAAAGAACATAAATATTTACTGTCTTGAGTACCAATTATTTTTTCATTATGATGCACTATGTACAATATTCATTTAACAATATAATTCAAGTTTTGCTTTAATTATTTACTATTAAATTGAATACTACTTTTCGTCCCATTCTTGTTTTTTACATTTCTTGTGTCTTGGGTTTTAAGAAAAAAAATGATAAAGTGTTGGGGTAGAAAAGAGTTGTTTATTAGTATTTTTGTATGATAAAGTGATAAAGTGCTGGGTAGTTGGGGTTAAAAAGAGTTATTTATTAGTATTTTATATGATAATGTGATAAAGTGATAAAGTAGAAATTTCTATTTAAAGAAATAGGAAAAAACAAAATGAATGGAGCAAAAAGCAAAAATCTGAGGAAAAGCAAGTTTGGGGACGGTGGTAGGAATATAGATTCAATTAATTAATTGATAGGAACAATTATCTTGGGTGGGAGCAGCCAGCTACGAGTCTATATGCTAAAAAAAAGAAAGAGGGAGCAGGCAGCTATGAGTTTATATATGACCTAAAAAAAGAAACCTAGCTAGCTATTAATGGCTTGGATTTAATTTAAACAGTTCCTTCAACAATTTCTGACTAATTAGATCTGTTGCAAGAGTTATGTAACTTTGTCTATGTTTATAAATATATGTCCTACAAAATTTTAGTTTAAGTCGTTTTGATGTTAGGTTTAATCCTTTTTGTCAAAAAAAATAAAAAAAAATCAAATTTTAATCTGAACATTGCCCAATTTATTTTTCTTGTCACATTGACTGTCATTATCACTCTCATTTAAAAAGCAAAACCCACAATCAATTTTAATTTTTGATTATACCTACTCAAAGAATATACGCAACTTCAAAATTGAGAATTTTATTTGTTTCCTTAACTAATTTCGATTGATTTATGATGAGGTGAGAGTCAAGGTCCATACTAACTTCTTCCTTCAACGAACTTGTCGTTTTGATACTTTTCTCCTACCATTACTACAATAAATTTTCGGTAACTTTTTCGGCCAATATTAAAAAAAAAATTGTTGGAAATGATCAAATTGAGACAAAAAAGGACTAAAACTAATAAAATAAAAAGATGCAGACAAAATTACAGGATCATTTGTAATTTTATCTCAAAACTGCAAATTAAAGTGTTTAAAGTAATCATTTTACACGTTACATGTATTTAAACAATAGTAATAATAATAGAATAAAGGATCTTAACCGTTATTTTGTACATTTTTAGGCCACCATATAAATTGAAGACATGCATCCTTAAAAGTAAATTCCAAAAAAAGAAGTCAAGTTTGGTGTCGTAGCTAAAATAAAAAGCATAATAAATGCATCTCATGTCCCTTCTTCAAATGATGCTATAGTTAATTTTTGTTGTAATTATGTCCCATTTTCATATTTTTATGGCAATCGGCCACGTGCGCATTAGGCATTGTGAAGTTAATAGAATAGGAAAAAAAAATGTTTGTTTGGATTCAACTATTTTTAATTTATATCTTATCATTGTACTTTAATTTATTTGTCAATATATAATTATTATCATTTTTAGTAGAACTGAGTTATACATGAGGTGAATTAGAAAGAAATACAGAAATCGCTAAAACAATAAATGAATTTGGAATAAAATTTAACTTCTAAAATGAAATGGAGTAACTAGATTATTTTCTTGCTACACTGTTGGACACTGCTTAATATTAGAGCTTTAATATATTGTATTACATGTATTAACAAAATTTGTATTGTACAATATAATTCATTATATATGGTACAACATCTTTAATCTTATTTGTTGGGTAGGGATATATAAAATCGAGGAAGTACATAATGTATGTCTAATTCAACAAACTATTCCCAAAGAACTCGTTTGTTATGTGGGAAAAGAAAGGAAAACCAGGGAAAATAAATCATATATATCCTACATTTTTAAGTGTTTGATATACTTGATGGTTTTTCCTTTTGGCCCGAAAGCCAGCATTTTTTTCTCATTTTTACGTGATTATGCATCCCACCTCCTAGGTGGTATTTATAATACCAAACATTATCCCTCCTAAGTGGTATTTATAATATCAATCGTGATTTAATCCATCATAACAAACACTTAAAAAAGTCAAATATATTACATGAATTTATATCTTTTTATATCTCATACCACATAACAAAGCAGGACTCAAAGTATATCTTTTTCCAATATCCCAACATGATCGAGATAAAGAAAACTACATTGTATCATTAAGTGCTAAAAGCATACACAAATACAAATTAATTAAAGATGTTTGTAATATTATTGTCATTAGATAATTACCATAATTGAAATTAAGAATAACCAAGGCGCCATAATGATAAACTCAAGATACACGAAGGGTGAAGAAGCATATGCCAAATATGTCAACTGAATAAACACTTGAAAGTGTCATGTCAGATAGAGTATATTTTTAGCAAAGGAAAAGTGAGATTTTGATGCCTTTAATATTACATATACTGAAATAGTAATATTTGGAAACAAAGTTAGGCACCATTAAAAACAATAATAACCATAGGAATATTTTCTCATTAACCCATATAATATCAAATGATCACTGCAAGAAAATAAAAAAAAATATGAAATATTTCAAATGGTAGTATTTTTCAATAAAAATAATTTGATTTTTTAAATAGTGAGAATTTACTCACAATTTGCTTATAAACTTTTAATACTCAAACAAATTAATTATGAACAAATTGCCTACATTTTCTGAAGAAAATAAATTACTTAATAATTCCATTGGGCTATTACATTTGTAATTTGAAATTGCCTAATGTTGTCACCAATTTATCGTCAGCGTCAATTTATCGTCAACATCACGGATTTATCGCGTCGGCGGGACGAATTATCACACATCGGCAGGTCCCACCGAGACCCACGTGATCTGTCGTGCTTAAAGATTTGTCGTCTTAGTGATTTTGTCTTAACTTACGCATATGTTTTGTCATGCTTTATGCACATGATTTGTCGTCTTTATGATTGGTCGTCTTTGGTCCTCTTTATATAAAGGACCTCACTTCGTCATTATGCTTATTTGGAATGTTTCCCTCATTCCCTTATATACCTCAACCACATTTTAGGGAAGAACTACGTTCTTCTTCATGATGTTCTTGTTCGATTAATTATTTGTTTGGTGGTCAAATTCAATAAGCCGCATCGAGAATCGTAAAATATTTGACTATCAACAATTGGTATTTAGAAGGAGGGTATTGAAAAATTAAGTCAAGAACATCGCCGAATTTTTGAATCAAATCAAGAAATCTCAAGAACCTTTAAAAACAAAAAGCCAATTCCATCCCTATATTCATCGTCTTCCTCAACACACAAACCTATAAAATACAAACTGTATACACAAATACATCTGACGAGAGGAAGAAGAAGGAGGCTCCCAGTGCCTTGTATTTTTGCCCGCAAATCTCCGTCTCTCCGTCGTCCCCCCGGCTCGAGCGCATCACGAAACCCGCCGTTCAAAATCAAAACCCCCAAAACCAAAAAATTCAACACATATCGTTACACGCGCACCTATACATACACATATACATCTGAGAAGAAGAAAAAAAAGAAGGGTAGCGCCCAGACGCCGCCCTTGCACCGCCTCATCTCGCCCCGTCGGCTCATGGCGGCACCACGCGAAATCCACGTCAAAAATCGGGTGTATCCGGGATGGCCAAAGATTCTTGCGACCCCGGATTCGGAAATAGAACCATGAGGCCAGCCCGCGATTTCGCGACGCCGAAATTTCATCACCACGACACCAAATCCGCAAAGCTCCGCCAACCAGCCCAGCCTTGTTATCGCCGACGCCACCCATCTCCGCATGGCGTGGGGAATTTCTGCTGCGGCCGTCGCGAGCCAACAGAAAGCGAGTTTTTGCCCCCCTAAATTGCGGGCGGCGTGGGGGTTGGAAGAATCTTGGGTTGTACTACGGGGCGTTGGGGTTGGAAAGGTGAGTCCTTGAGTCTCTTCCGGTGGTGTAATGCGTTTTCAAGTTTTGATCTTATCGAGTGTTTTGACTTTTGAGCCCAGCGTTTTCTTTGGAGTGGAGTTCTGGGTTTGACTTTATTAATTAAATGGTTGGGCCTTTTATTTAAAAAAAAAAAAATATATATATATATATATATATATCTTAGTTTTTGAGGTGGATTGGGCCTGAAATGAGCTCTCTTTAATTTTTGGGCCCGATTTCATGTTTGGATAAATTTTTTGGTCAATGACTTTGTCTTGATTAATCTGTTGGGCATTTGTTAATAGCTTCAAGTCTTAAAATTTGGATGTGCCAACCAACTCTGCTAGAGGAAAATTTATGGGGCCAGGTTATTTTCTTTAAATTAATTTGTGGGCCCGGATTTTACATTTAATATATATAATAAAAAAAGGGTGGTGGTGATTTCGAGAAAAAAAAATTAGGCGAGCACCGGTCTCTGAGCTACTCGAAAGAATCTACGGGTAGTCCTTTTACCAGCCCCTTGGGTTTATTATGTTTTTGTCCTCGTGGCTTTTCATTCATTCTTTTATTTTCATTTATTTTGGCGTGCCTACAAATGGTCGCACCTAAAATGGGACGACCGAACAAAGATGAGCGGAAGTTTATGTTCACTGAAGAAACAATTTGTACTTAGATACATGACAAAAGCGAGTGATGGATGCTGGTCATAACTAAATAAGATGACTCATACGGATACCGCAATAAAGCAGTGATGGGTGGTCGCTGACTAAATAAAGGCGACCCAGCGAGAATAGTGATGGCTAACATAAAGGCGATCACGAAAAAGAAGAAAGGGGTTGCACATAAGTTAACCCGTCAGTCATGACTAAATAAGGCGATCAACGATTGCACCTCAATAAGACAATCAAAAAACCAAAAGAAATGCGGGTGGAACATAGACCGCGGATCATGTTGAATTCATTCGGAAGAAAATGGCACTACCGGCCAAATTACAAAAAAAAGCCACTTGGGCTATTTATCACGAAGTCTCGGCGGGGTGGTGTCAAACACAACCTTGATATGCAGCGGATCAAGAAAAGGGCTCACCGAGGCGGCGAACATCCACCAAATCTGAGGAAAGGCGAGCATGACTTCGCTCAGCAAGACAAGCCACTTTTGGCGGTAACCACGGATGACAAAGCCCCGGGGAGACTTCACGCCTTTTAGGCGGCGATTATACGCCTCCCGGCGTGGCAATACCGCGCTTCGGGGATGATTATGCCCGCCTCGCCGTGGCCCGGCACTCGCGCCTTACCGGCGATGATTATACCGCCTCACCGGCGTGGCACTACCGCCTTTTCGGCGATGATTATGCCCGCCTCCTCGGCGTAACACTTCCGGCTTTCGGCGATGATTATGTCGCCTACTCATTGGCGCTTTTCCGCCTTCTCGGCGGCTTGATTATGCCCGCTACTCGGTCTTTGCGCTTTCCACCTTCTCGGCGATTATGCTTCTTGGCGGCGGCACCTTCTTGCCTTTGGCGGCGACTATGCCCGCCTCTTTGGCGTTGGCAATCACCGCCTTCTTAAGCGATTATGCCGCGTATCTCCGGCTGGCAATACGCCTTTTGGCAAAAGATCTGCCGCCTTTTAGGCGCTAACTTCGCATCGACGGCGTGTATTCCGCGGCGGCGCTCACCGCCATCCGGTGATGAGATCGTTACGCCCTCGCGATCATCCGCCTTTATGGCGTTGATACATGGCGCCTTTTAGGCGTCGCGGCCGAATCATTACGCCCTCGCGGCGTTATCCGCCTTTATGGCGTTGATCGCCCACCTTTTAGGTGCTGGCTTTCGCCGGCGTAGCGTACTACACGGCGAAGCACTCCTGCGCCATCCGTGGATGAGATCATTAGCCTCCGCGTCATGTCCCTTTATGGCGTTGATCACATACGCCTTTTAGGCGTCGCGGCGAATCGTTATTCGCCCTCAGCGTTCATCGCCTTTATGGCGTTGATTTGCCCGCCTTTTAGTAACTCATCGACCATGCGTATTCATGCGAAACAAAGCTCTCCGCATCCGATGGCGAGATCATTCATCTCCACGGCGTTAAATCCCCTAGCTATGGCTTTGATACGCCCCGCCTTTAAGCGGCTGGCTTTCGCGCCGGCGTACGTATTCCGCCCGGCGGCTCCCTCGCCATCAATGGCGAGATCATTACGCCCACGGCGTTCATCCACCTTTATGGCATTGATCTGCCCGTCTTTTAGGCACTGGCCTACCTTATCGGCGACGTGTATTTCGCTGAATGAAGCGCTCCTCGCCATCCCGACGACGAGATCATTCGCCCTCACGACGTTCATCTGCCTTTATGGCGTTGATTTGTCCGCCTTTTAAGCGTGCGACGAGATCATTCGCCCTCATGGCATTCATCCGCCTTTATGGCATTGATCTGCCCGCCTTTTAGGCACTGGCCTTCCGGATCGGCGACGTGTATTCCACCGAGCGAAGTGCTCCTCGCCATCCCGGCGACGAGATCGTTCGCCCTCACGGCATTTATCCGCCTTTATGGCATTGATCTGCCTGCCTTTTAGGTGCTGGCCTTCAGCATCGGCGACGCGTATTCCACCGAGTGAAGTGCTCCTCGCCATCCCGGCGACGAGATCATTCGCCCTCACGGCGTTCATCCGCCTTTATGGCGTTGATCTGTCTGCTTTTTAGGCGTGCGACGAGATCATTAGCCCTCACGGCGTTCATTCGCCTTTATGGTGTTGATCTACCCGCTTTTAGAGTCTTTGGCCTTCCGCGTCGGCGGCAGCGTATTCCGCCAAGCAGTGCTCCTCGCCATCTAAACGCGAATCATTCGCCCTCCGGCATTCATCCGCCTTCTGGCGTTAATCTGCCCGCGCTTTTCGGTAGCCTTCGCGTTAGCGTCGTATTCCGCCCGGCGAAGTGCTTTCCCCGCGCCATCCGGCGAATCATTCTCACTCGCGGCGTTCATCCGCCTTTATGGCATTGATTTGCCCCTTTTAAGTAGCCCGGCAGCTCGCATCGCGTCGTATTCCCGTGAAACAAGCGCTCCTCGCCCATCCGGCGGCAGATCGTCGCCCCGTAGCATTCGTGGCGTTCTTCGCGCTATGGCGTTGATCTGCCGCGCCAAGCGCCGGCCGCCTGCATCGGCGATGCGTATTCGTTCATAGAGGCGCTCCTCGCCATCTCGGTGGCGAGATCATTCGCCCTCGCGTTTATCCGCCTTACGGTGTTGATCTAACAGCATTTTAAGCGGCGGCCTTATTGGCGACTTCGTATTCCGCAAAGCGGCGCTCCGCCGCCATCCGGCAACAAGATTATTCGCCTCGCAGCATTCATCCACCTTCTGGCGTTGATCGCTTACCTTTTAAACCTTGGCCTTCGCGTCAGCGTCGTATTCCCTTGAAGTGAAGCGCTCCCGCCATCCGCGGCGAGATCGTCGCCCTCACGGCGTTCATCGCCTTTTATGGCATTGATGCGCCCATCTTTTAAGCGGCCTTCCACATCGGCGGCGTGTATTCCGTAGAAAGCGGCGCTCCTGCCATCGGCGATGAGATCATTCGCCCTCGCGGCGTTAATCCGCCTTTATGGCGTTAATCTGCCCGCCTTTTAAACGCGGCCTTCGCGCCGGCGTAGCGTATTCTGGCGGCGAAGCACTCCCGCCATCTCTCGGCGAGATAATTAAGCCCCTCGGCGTTCATCCGCGCTACGGTGTTGATCTGCGCGCTTTTGGCGTGACCATTCGCATCGGTGATGTGTATTTACGCCCATTCGGCTCCCGCCAAAGTATCTCGGCTCTCTCCGATGAGCCGTAATGCGAACACTGCTCATTACGGCGGGATCCCATCTGACTCTCTAAGATGAGCCATAATGCGAAAACATTGCTCGTTGCACGAAACCCCTCAACAAAGCGGGGTTTTGCGGGCGAAAACAACAAAATTCTTTTGGAAATGGTTAGATCAATGATGAGTTATACGGATCTTCGAGTGGATTACGGGGTCATGCCTTGGAAAGCAATGACTTACATTACGAACTTGGTGCTATCGAATCGGTTCCCGAATCCCAAAAGAATTGTGGGCCAGGCGCCAAGTCTAGTATGAGACACATAGAGAACTTTGGGGTGTCGGCCTCGTGTTGGACAAAGGAAGCAGGTAAATTGGATCCTCGATCGAATTAAGGTTGTTTTGTAGGATACCTCGAGGGAACAAAAGGGTGAATGTTCTATAGTTAGAAGATCAAAAGGTGGACATCGCGCCCACTTTAGATTTTGGAAGAAAACTATAGAACCAAAAAACCAGTGAGATTACCTTAAATGAGCTTAGAGGGCAAACCTCGGTCTTGAAGTGTACTAGATGATATACCAAGCGATCACGTTTTTCTGGCGAACCTCGTTATAGTGGGAGGGTTGTTAGGCAACCGAGAGATTCATGGGAATAGGAGAGTCCTCGGACTTGATTCGGGAATCGGAGACTCATGGACATATGCCGAGGCGATCCAAGATTAGGATCACGGTTTCTTGGCAAGCGACAATGAAAGCGAAGTGGGTTCTATGTTTCATAATAGAGTGTGGGAGCTAGTCGAACCACTTAATGAGGGTCAAACCCATTAGATGCAAGTGGGTATATAAGGAAAAAAAAGAGGATCGGACGGGAAGGTTGAAACCTTTTAAAAGCAAGACTAATGGCGAAAGGTTATACTTTCGAGAAAGAAAGGGATCGATTTATGAAAACTTTTTGCCCGTAGCCATCTTAAGTCCATTCGTATTCTCTTATCGATTGTTCGCATTTTCGGCGTTGAAATCTGGCAAATGGATGTCGAGCAGTTTTTTTCTTGCGGAAGTCTTGATAAAGAGATCTATATGCAACAACCCCAAGGTTTCATTGAAGCAGGCCAAGAACATCTTGTTTGTAAGCTCAAGAAGTCCATTTACGGACTCAAGCGAGGCATCGAGCTTGGAACCAAAGTGTTGATCATGTAATAAAGTCTTATGGGTTTGATCAAAACAAGTTTGAAAGTTGTGGGTATAAAAAGCATTTCGGAGCTGCATTGGTATTCTTAGTCTTATCGTAGATGACATTGTGATCATCGGGAGCGATGTGAAGGTGTGATCGGGCGTAAGGGCATGGTTTCAAAATAGTTTGATATGAAAGACTTGGGGAAAGTCGGACATATCCTTGGGATCAAGATTACTCGAGATCGCCCGAGAAAAGGATGATCGGGTTATCATGAAGTTTCATACATAGACCTTTGGTTTTTGAAATAATTGACATGCAAGATTCCAAGAAAGGATTAATTACCTTTCGGACTTGGAATCCATCTATCGAAAATGTTCCCTAAGGCGAAAAGGAGATAGATGACATGAAAGGCATTCCTTGTGCTTAATTTGTAGGAAACCTTATGTATCAATCTTTGTGTCGAGGCCAGGATATATGCTTTCGTGTAGGCATGGTAGCAAGATATCGAGTAACCCGGGGAAGCGAATTGAACGACGATTAAAACATTACGAAGTATCGCGAAAAGAACTTCGGGATAGGATGTTGATTTATCGGTCGGATCTCAATCCCCATCGGCTACATGGACTCGGTTTTCAATCGATTTAGATTCGAGATTATCTGCCTCGGTTAGTGTGTTTCCATTTGGGAAGTGTAGCCATCAAATGGGTGTGAGTGTGGCAATGCATCTTGACTTCAACCATGGAAGTCGGGTAAGTAATTGCTTGTGAAGCGATTGAAAAGAACCGATTGGGCTCTGAACCTTCTTAGTGGACTTGGATGGTGTTACGAATTTGTCAGCAATATACGCTAAGAGGCGGTTGCAAATTCAAAGAACCCAAGAGTCCACGAGTCAAACAAACACATTAAAGGAAAGACATCTTATCGAGAAATCGTTAAGAGAGGAGATATAGATGTGCGAATAGCGTCGAGGGGCGACCTTGCGAGATCCCGTTCACAAAGCGCCTCTGAATACATTCGAGAGACATGTGAGTGGAATGGGTGTCAAGACCGTTGCCCAATCTGCTTTGAGTATAAGTGGGAGAAATTATTAGGTTCGTGTAGGTGACATTAGATGTCACGGACTACTCGAGGCGTGTTGTAGTATACTTAAAAGCGGACTTTGGTATAAGTGGGAGATTGTTGGGATTATCTTTGAAAAGTATGCTTTTTACTTTGTATAATCGAAATGAATTTTCGGACTTATTCTTGAAATAAATTGTTTATCCTTGATTCTTTAAATATGATTGAATGTTATATATATTTCTTGCATAAGCTGTTCAATAATTAAATGCGTGTTACTTTGTAGTTAATTTAGTGATACCAGATCACAGAAGATTAAATTAACAGTCCCTTGTAACTAAAAGTGCGCCATTCTCGACCTAGGTGGAAATGAACAACCATCGCGAAAGGTTGAGGTGTAAGGCTCAGATTGGTTTGTCTTGACCAGAGATTACACTAGTGCATAGTACGATCTATTTGAATAGGACCTCTGAGGAGGATAAATTCTTGGCCCGAAACAAGGAAGAATTAGACCTCAATGGTTCGTTATTTCGTAACCTTCTTCCCTTAAATAGGATCACGTGGGATTGGTAACTATTGCTTTGACTTATCATGGGTAGCGAATCAGAGAGAGATTCAATACTTTTTATCTTGGGCAATATTTGGTCACATGTGATTGCTAAGATTTATCTGAAGAATCGTGTGCAAATCGCTTGCTTGATTTGCCCCTTGGGAGGTTCATAAGTTTTATCATACCAAATCTTGCAAGTGGAATTAGTTTAGGTATGGATAATAATGTTGAACCGTTCTCGACCAAGGACAAAAGATATTAATTAACGGAAAGCTATTTCGATTGGCTTGAATTAATTAATGGGCTAGATAATCTTAAAACGGGAAATAATGATAGGAGCCATATTATTTGTAATATGGGTTAAGATGGATAGTCAATATTAATTATGTAGTGGGATTAATTAATATTTATGGGCTTGAATTATATTGTGGCTCCATATTAGATATTCAAGATCCGTTAGAAGGTCGATCTTAATTCTCTAAAGGCCCACTGAGTAGCCCAACATATAGTTCAATAGCGAAAAGGTGATTAAAATAAAATAAATATTGTTGCTTATATTTCCTCTAAAATTTTGAAAATTATGGATAAAGAGGGAAAAGATTTTCTTTGAATTTTGTTATGGAATGAAGATATGTATTCTTGGAATACAAGATTATCTCATTAAATTCAAGAAATCTCCCCTTGGTTATCTATATAGTAAATTTGAATTTTTTTGAAAACATAGTGGGCAAGAAAGATTTTCTTGATTTTCTTGAAAAGATATTATGGAAGATATGTATTTCTTGAAATACAAGAATATCTCATAAATTCAAGAAGATCAAATCTTGGATTCTTGTAGCATTGTATTTTTAAAGAAAATAACACTATTATTATAGAAGAGGTGGGATTTTTTGTGGAATATTTTAATTATGGGAAAAAAGAATATAAAGGGATATATTCAAGATTTCTTTGTGACCAAGAAAAGTCTTTTTCCACATTGAAATATCACTAAAAATTCGTCGACCCCTCTCTATAAATAGGGGATGATTAGTTCATTCTCAAAGTACAATTCCATGTCTTTGGAAATATTAGCAAATCCACATAAGTGGTGCAACAAAGTTTATTGTTTCCTTTTGTTAATTGTTTGAGTATCCTTCCACGGATTTTTTCGAGCAAGGGCTAAGGAATACTTGGGAAGTCCTTTTGGTTAGTCCGTCAGGCCAAAACCCTTTGCCGTCAGGAGAATGCGTTCCGTAAACCAGTAGATTAAGCTTGTCGTAGGTTTTCGTGGCTTTTTATATGCATAATATGTTGTTGTAATTATTATTTGAATTAATATAGGATTAATTCATGTTAGTAATAATTAATTAATTAAATTTGTATTTAAATATTCACCGAATAGATCGTGTGCAACTCATTTCCCCAACAATTTGGTATCGAGCCCTTTTTTGGGTTACGAATTTTTTAAATTGTAATTTAATTCGTGGACATTAAATTTGAAATTGGATAGTAGAATTTATTAGATCTGTTTTTGCGGTATCAATTGTCATGGATTTTAATGTTTTTATTTTGCATGCATATAAAGTGTTTTTTTTAATTCGATTAGATTCGGATTTGTTTTTGCCTCGTGAAAAATCCACGAGTAGACTATGATTTGTTTGATTTGATCAATGTAATAGACTAGTCTGAATCTAGATTTATTTATATTTTGTAAATAAATTATGCTTAGGATCGAGAACGAAAGATGAAAAAATTAAGGCGAAATCGAGAACCGGCGGCCTTAGTCTTGGCATTGGCCTTGGCCTTGGCCGGCGAGCGGGCAATCTTGTGCGAGATGGCAGCCGCCGCCGCAGCGCGCTCGAGCCAGTGGGCCAGAGCGCGCCGCCTTGGCAGCGTCTTGACGTGGTGAAGTGAGGTCATGGCGGAGACCGGACAGCGTCGTGGATCTCGCGTCGCTGCCGAATCTGCCCGACACACTGTCGGCTGTCTTTGAAGCGAGCAAAACGAAACCTGTGGCGAAAGCCGGCGAGGCGATGTCGGTGTCCCTATCTGGGCGGCGGCGGCGGATCTTGGCGTGCATCATTGCGGTACAACTGGCGTGGCGGTTCGAGGCAAGTATTTTTTTGAGAGCGAGCGAGTGGGGGAATTCGAGCGTGTTTCTTCAAGATCAAGCCAAAAAGATCAAACCATGACAATTGGATAATTTGTGCCCAATATATTTTTTTTACATTTTGCTTGATTCATTTGTGCTATCTTATGCTTTATTTAATTTTTTTTAAATGTGTTTGCATGAGGGGTTGCCAAATTGAAAAATCTCAACTTCAAAATTACTAAGTATGTTTTTAAATAATTAATTGACAATTTTATTTGGGATAATAAAATTGAATTAATTTTTGACCTCCATGATTTATTTATTTGTGAATTCTTTTGGAGAAATCCCCCACGGGGACGGTCAAAAGATAGGTTTCACATGAATGAATTCAAGCGGATGATTGTGGGTTATTACTAGTGGCGGCGATGACCCTCCCAGCGAGGCTCGATCAAAGCGAAATAGTAATCTGTATTTAATCATGGTTATTACTTAGGTATAAAATTGATATGCATATACTTCTCAAAGTCCCTGTCATTTTTATATTGGTCGAGTGGGGAGCCAACTATTAATCCGGATATTAAGGGTTTATGCTTGTTCTTGTTTGTAACCGACTTGAATGTGTTTAAATAATAACCCACTGGCGTGGCTTATTTAAAGCTGTTTTTGAGATGTTGGTGATCATTGTTCATATTTTTTGGGGATTTTAAATATGATGGCATGTGATCGAACCTTGTGATATACTTGTGCTATTGCATATAGTTGTTTATTTCGATTCGACATGTCGGTACCTTTTAATCCTTTGTTATTATACTTAAAAGTCAATACAATATGTATGGAAACTATATTGATTGGAAAATTATAATTGTCTAAATGCACAAAAGCCACAAGTGGATTTTGACACACAAAAATCGGATGAGCCAAGCCCGGCGAGTCAAAACATGCGGGACTCGTCGGATCACCTTCTTGCGAGATGTCGTCATTTGAAAATGGTGGAGGAAAAAACCCGTAAGGGATTCGTCCTCAAAATAGATGGCCCATCTGAACAAACTTGAGATTACGAGTCTGATTATGATCTAGAGACTCGGATGAATTTGGTACTTCATTCTCTGCTTGAAAGGTTTTTGAGCATTTTGGCCTCGCTAGCTAATTTGTTTGCAAACTTTTGGACTCGGCGAAATGATGATAAGGCACCAAACTCAAGCTTTGGTGACAAGTGGTCGTCTTCATCTTCTAGGCCAAGGGTAGGCAAGATAAAGAAAGGACCAAAGGCCGTAAGCAATAAAACTCAATTGTTGCCAAGGGCGATGGTAAGATGAGGAATGCTTGTTGGTCGAGGAAAATCCAAAGCAAGTGCTTAAGGCTGCGGTGAGAGAGGACAATGGAGGTTTTGCTGTTCAACCCCAAAAGGGCCGGAAAGAAAGGTAATTCTCACACCTTAGTTGTTGAAACTTGTTTAGCGGCGTATACTTCTCATTAGGTGGGTGGTTGATACGAGATCCACTAATCATGTTTGGCTTCCGCGGGTTCTAAATGATCCGGCTTAGCGTAGTGGGAGTGAGATACTCATCCCTTTGGGCAGCGTTACGAAAGTAGAAGACATTGCAATGCTTCGTGAAGTGGCGGATATTGCAATCTTCACGGTATAACGATTATTGCAATACTCTGTAGTAGCGAGACATTGCAATGCTACATGAGTAGCGATTAAGCGATGGGAGAAGTGCACCTATCTTTTTGAAGATAAAAAGTTTTTTTAGATTATCTTTGTGTTCCCGGTTTTAGAAAAGAATTCACTTTTCGGTTTCTAAAATTCGATTAAAGGACACTAAGTTTCTTCTAATAAGAATGACATCATTTTTGAAATGATGAGTGTATACGATACGGGACATTGATGGAAAATCTCTATTCAATTAGCATGCACACCACTCGCGAAATGTATCTATAACCATCAAGCTGTTTTAGAAAAAGCGTTCATCGGGCGTGAGCGAGGCAGTTCTTTGGCATCTAAGATTAGGTCATATAAATCGAAAGAGGATCGAAAGGTTGGTGAAAGATGGTTCTTTGGGCGTCTCAAGTTGAATCGATCCTGACACTGCGAATCATGTTTGGAGGTAATATGACCAAGATGGCATTGGAGCCAAGGGAATGGGGCTGAAGAAGTGTTAGAGATCGTTCACATAGATGTATGTAGTCAAATGTCAACCAAAGCAAGAGGAGGTTATGAGTAATTTTATTGATGATTACTCAAGGTACATTTTTCTTATGAAGCGTGAATTTGAGACCTTTGAGAAATTCTAAAGAATTTAAGGCTCAAGCGGAGAATCAATATGGAAAAAGCGTATCAAGTCTCTACGATCGTCGTGGAAGCAAATACCTCGGCGATGAGTTTTTGTACTACTTATCGATGAAGGGATTGTATCAAGCTCTTTGCACCGGAACCCCTCAACAAAGCGGGGTTTTGAGAGAAACAACGAAATTCTTTTGGAAATGGTTAGATCAATGATGAGTTATACGGATCTTCCGAGTGGATTACGGGGTCATGCCTTGGAAAACTGGCGACTTACATTCTAAACTTGGTACTATCCGTCAGGTTCCCAGAACCCCAAAGAATTGTGGACGTATGAAGTCTAGTATGAGACACATGAACTTTGGGGTGTCCAGGCCCTCGTGTTGGACAAGGAAACCAGGTAATTGGATCCTCGATTCAGAATTAAGGTTGTTTTGTAGGATACCTCGAGGAACAAAAGGGTGAATGTTCTATAGTTAGAAGATCAAAAAGGTGGACATCGCACCCACTTTAGATTTTGGAAGAAAAACTATAGAAAAAAAAACCCGAAGTGAGATTACCTTAAATGAGCTTAGAGGGCAAACCTCGGTGCCATTGTCTTAGATGATATACCAAGCGATCGTTTTCTGGCAGAACCTCGTTATAGTGGGAGGGTTGTTAGGCGACGAGAGATTCATGGGAATAGGAGAGTCCTCGGACTTGATTCGGAATCAGACTCATGGACATATGATGAGGCGATCAAGATTAGGATGCGGTTTCTTGGCAAACACGACAATGAAAGTCGAAGTGGGTTCTATGTTTCATAATAGAGTGTGGGAGCTAGTCGAACCACTTAATGGGTCAAACCCATTAGATGCAAGTGGGTATATAAGAGGAAAAGAGGATCGGACGGGAAGGTTGAAACCTTTTAAAAGCAAGACTAATGGTGAAAGGTTATACTCGAAAAGAAAGGGATCGATTATGAGGAAACTTTTAGCCCGTAGCCATCTTAAGTCCATCCGTATTCTCTTATCGATTCTTTAGCGCATTTAAACGTTGAAATCGGCAAATGGATGTCAAGATAGTTTTCATAGCGGAAGTCTTGATGAAGAGATCTATATCTGACAACCCCGAGGTTTCATTGAAGCAGGGCAAGAACATCTTGTTTGTAAGCTTAAGAAGTCCATTTCACGGACTCAAAGCAGGCATCTAGAGCTTGGAACCAAAGTTTTGATCATGTAATAAAGTCTTATGGGTTTGATCAAAATAAGTTTGAAAGTTATGTGTATAAAAAAGAGTTTGAGCTGCATTGGTATTCTTAGTACTATCGTAGATGACATTGTGATGTCGGGAGCGATGTGAAGGTGTGATCGGGCGTAAGGGCATGGTTTCAAAAGCGGTTTGATATAAAAGACTTAGGGAAAGGCGGACATATCCTTGGGATCAAGATTACTCGAGATCGCCCGGAAAAGGATGATCGGGTTATCGCAAGTTTCATACATAGACCTTTGGTTTTTGAAATAATTGACATCACAGAATTCGAAAAGGATTCATACCTTTCGGACTTGGAATCCATCTATCGAAAATGTTCCCTAAGGCGAAAAGGAGATAGATGACATGAAAGGCATTCCTTGTGCTTGTTTGTAGGAAACCTTATGTATGCAATCTTTGTGTCTGAGGCTGGATATATGCTTGAAGTAGGCATGGTATGAATATCGAGTAACCGGGGAAGCGAATTGGATGACGATTAAAAACATTTTGAAGTATCTGAAAAAACTCGGGATAGAATGTTGATTTATCGATCGGATACTCAATCCCATCCGCTACATGGACTCGGTTCCAATCGATTTAGATTCATAGATTATCTGCCTCGGTTAGTGTGTTTCCATTTGGGAAGTGTAGCCATCAAATGGGCCGAGTGTGGAAATGCATCCTTGACTCAACCATGGAAGTCGGGTAAGTAATTGCTTGTGAAGCGGTGAAAAAACCGATTGGGCTCTAGAACCTTCTTAGTGGACTTGGATGGTGTTACGAATTTGTCTAGCAATATACGCTAAGAGGCGGTTGCAAATTCAAGAGAACCGAAGTCCTGAGTCAAACAAACACATTAAAGGAAAGACATCATATCGAGAAATCGTTAGAGGAGAGCAGAGATGTGGCAAAGATAGCATCGAGGATGACCTGAGATCCATTCCTGGCGTCGCCTCTGAATACATTCGAGAGACATGTGAGTGGAATGGGTGTCCAAGGCAGATTTGCCAATCTGCTTTGAGTATAAGTGGGAGAAATTATTAGGTTCGTGTAGGTGACATTAGATGTCACGGACTACTCGAGGCGTGTTGTAGTATCTAAAAAAGGACTTTTGAGTATAAGTGGGAGATTGTTGGGATTATCTTTGAAAAGTATGCTTTTTACTTTGTATAATCGGCCCGAATTTTCGGACTAATTCTTTGAAATAAATTGTTTTATCGCGATGCTTTAAATATGATTGAATGCTATATATATTTCTTTGCATAAGCATTTCAATAATTAAATCGTGTTCTACTTGTAGTTAATTTAGTGATACCCGGATCACGAAGATTAAATTAACGGTCCCTTGTAACTAAAATGCGCCATTCACGACCTAGGTGGAAATGAACAACCATCGCGAAAGGTTGAGGTGTAAGGCTCGAGATTGGTTTGTCTTGACGAGAGATTACACTAGTGCATGGTGATCTATTTGAATAGGACCCTCTGAGGAGGATAAATTCTTGAGAACCGAACAAGGAAGAATTAGACCTCGGTGGTTCGTTATTTCTTAACCTTTCGTCCTTAAATAGGATCCGTGGGATTGGTAACTATTGCTTTGACTTATCATGGGTAGCGAATCGAGAGATTCAATACTTTTTATCTTGGGCAATATTATTGGTCACGTGTGATTCTAAGATTTAATATGAAGAATGGGTGTGTGAAATGCGCTTGCTTGATTTGCCCCTTGGGGGAGGTTCATAAGTTTTATCATACCAAATCTTGCAAGTGGAATTAGTTTCGGTATGGATAATAATGTTGAACCGTTCCTCGACCAAGGACAAAAGATATTAATTAGCGGAAAGCTATTTCAATGGCTTGAATTAATTAATGGGCTAGATAATCTTAAACACGGGGAAATAATGGCCAAGGGAGCCATATTATTTGTAATATGGGTTAAGATGGATAGTCTGATATTAATTATGTAGTGGGATTAATTAATATTTATGGGCTTGAATTATATTGTGGCTCAATATTAGATATTCAAGATCCGTTAGAAGGTCAATCTTAATTCTCTAAAAAGGCCCGAGTAGTAGTCAACATATAGTCAATAGCGAAAAGGTGATTAAAATAAAATAAATATTGTTGCTTATATTTCCTCTAAAATTTTCGAAAATTATGGATAAAAGAGGAGAAAAAGATTTTCTTTGAATTTTGTTATGGAATGAAGATATGTATTCTTGGAATACAAGATTATCTCATTAAATTCAAGAAATCTCCCACTTGGTTATCTATATAGTAAATTTGAATTTTTGAAAATATAATTAGGCGAAAAGATTTTCTTGATTTTCTTGAAAAGATATTATGGAAGATATGTATTTCTTGAAATACAAGAATATCTCATAAATTCAAGAAGATCAAATCTTGGATTCTTGTAGCATTGTATTTTTTAGAAAATAACACTTTATTATAGAAGAGGTGGGATTTTTGTGGAATATTTTAATTATGGGAAAAAGAATATAAGGGATATATTCAAGAGATTTCTTGGTGACCAAGAAAAGTCTTTTCCCAGCATTGAAATATCACTAAAAATTAGATCCAACCCCTCTCCTATAAATAGGGGATGATTAGTTCATTCCCAAGTACAATTCCATGTCTTTGAAATATTAGCAAATCCACATAAGTGGTGCAACAAAGTTTTTTTTTTCCTTTTGTTAATTGTTAGCGAGTATCCTTGTTAGGATTGTCGAGCAAGGGCTAAGGAATACTTGGGAAGTCCTTTTGATTAGTCCATCCGACCAAAACCCTTTGCCGTCCAGGAGAATGCGTTCCGTAAACCCGTAGATTGACATCGTAGGTTTTTCGTGGCTTTTTATATGCATAATATGTTGTAATTATTATTTGAATTAATATAGGATTAATTCATGCTAGTAATAATTAATGAATTAAATTTGTATTTAAATATTCACCAGAATAGATCATGTGACTCATTTCCCCAACAACAGGATCACATCGGGCTCTCTCCGGCGAGACATCTCACGAAGACACTGCTCATCCGTCAGGCGGGATCCCATCCGACTCTCTCCCGACGAGCCATCCACGAAGATCTGCTCATCGGCGGGATCACGGTCGGCTCTCCAGCGAGCCATCTCGAAGACTGCTCATCCCGAAGCGGGGATACCCCATCAGCTCGCTCCAGATGAGCCTTTTACGAACACACTTTCATTAAGGCGGGATCATCAGCTCTCAGATGAGCCATGTGCGAACCACTTCATTCAGCGGGGATCTGGCCGGCTCTCAGATGAGCCATGTCTAAAACTGCTCATTCAAGTAGGATCACATGTCGGCGCTCTCAGATGAGCCCTTTACGAATTTTTGCTCATTAAAGCGGGATCCCATCAGCTCTCTCACGATGAGCCGTGTCGGGAAGAACACTGCTCATTAAGCGGGATCATCTGGCTCTCTCAGATGAGCCTTTTGAACGACACCCTGCTCATTAGAGGCGGGGATCTATCTGCTCTCTCGGATGAGCCATGTCACGAAGACCTGCCTAATTCAAGCGGGGATCACATCGGCACTCTCGATGAGCCCCTTTCGGAAGACTGTTCATCGCGAGCGGGATCACATCGGCTCTCTCAGATGAGCCCTTTACGAAACTGCTCATTAGGGCGGGGATCTATCTGTCTTCTCGCCCGATGGCCGTTTAGAAAGACACCTTTCATTCAGAGGCGGGGATCATCTGGCTCTCCAGATGGCCCTTTACGAACACGCTCATCCGGGCGGGGATCACATCAGCTCTCTCCGATGAGCCCCGAACTTGCTCATTGCGGCGGGGATCCCATCTGGCTCTCTCCGATGAGCCGTAATCGACACAATAGCTACGAAGCCGGCGGGATCACATCGCTCTCTCAGATGAGCCCTTTAGACACTGCTCATTCCGGCGGGGATCACATCTGGCTCTCCAGATGGCCATGTAATTTCCGCTCATTCGGCGGGATCATCTGGCTCTCCAATGGAGCCCTTTACGAAGACCTGCTCATTCAAGGCGGGGATCACATCTGGCTCTCTCCAGATGGAGCCATTTAGAGGACTTCGCTCATTAGGCGGGGATCACATCTTGTTTACTCCGATGAGCCATTTACGAAGACCTTTCATTAGAAGCGGGGATCACATCTGGCTCACTCCGGCGAGCCATTTACGAAGACTGCTCATTAAAGCGGGATCACATCAGCTCTCTCGATGAGCCCTTCGCGAAGACACCTTTCATTCAGAAGCGGGGATCATCGGCTCACTCCGATGAGCCATTTTCAAGACACCTGCTCATTAAAGCGGGATCACATCGGCTCTCTCCGATGAGCCGCGAAGGCTCATTCGGCGGGATCACGTTTGGCTCTCTCCGATGAGCCATCTCGAATTTTTCATCCGGCGGGGATCCCATCCGGCTCTCTCAAGCAAGCCATCTCTCAGACACGCTTTCGTCGAGTAGGATCCCATTCGGCACTCTCCAACAAACCATCTCTGAAGACCTGCTCATCTCGGCGAGGATACCATCAGCTCCTCCAGATGAGCCCTTTACGAAACTTTGCTCATTCGGCGAGGATCATCTGGCTCTCTCCGATGAGCCATGTCACGAAAGAACTGCTCATTCCAAGCGGGATCTGGATCGGCTCTCTCCGATGAGCCATGTCCGATGAGCCATGTGCGAAGACCTTCGTTAAAGCGGCATCTGGCCCAGGCTCTCCAGATAAGCCGTATGCAGCTGCTTCATTCGAGCGGGATCTGCAACTGGCTCTCTCCGTCGGCCATATACGAAGTCTGCTCATTTCGAGGCGAGGATGACATCTGGCTCTCTCGATGAGTCCTTTACGAAGACACCTGCTCATTCCGGGCGAGGATCATCTGGCTCTCTCCGATGAGCCCTTCTGAACCTGCTCATTTGCGGCGGGATCCCTAATTTACGAAGACTGCTCATTTAAAGCGGGGATCCCATCTGGCTCTCTCCGATGAGCCCTTTACGAACACTGCTCATTTCAGGCGGGGATCCCATCTGGTATCTCCGATGAGCCCTTTTCGAAGACACCGCTCATTAAGGCGAGGATCATCAGCTCTCTCCGATGAGCCCTTTACGAAAGACCTGCTCGTTACGGCGGGGATCATCTAGCTCTCCGATGAGCCGTGTCACGAAGACTTGCTCATTAAAGCGAGGATAACATCGGCTCTCTCAGATGAGCCCTTTTCGAGAAGACCTGCTCATTCCGAGCAGGATCACATCTGGCTCTCTCCGATGAGCCCTTTTCGAAAGACCTGCTCATTCCGAGCAGGATCACATCTGGCTCTCTCCGATGAGCCATTTCTTAAGACACCTTTCATTAGAGGCGGGATCCCATCTGACTCTCTACGATGAGCCTTTACGAAGACACTGCTCATTCCGAAAGCGGGATCCCATCTAGCTCTCTCCAGATGAGCCCTTTCGAAGACACTTGCTCATTAAGGCGGGGATCACATCTGGCTCTCTCCAGATGAGCCTTCACGAAAGACCTGCTCGTTCGGCGGGATCACATTGGCTCTCTCAGATGAGCCATCTCTGGCTTTATGCTCATTTCCGGCGGGATCCCAATTTTTGGACTCTCTCATTCCGAAGGAGCCATCTCAAAGACACTGCTCATCAGTGGGATCCCATTCGGCTTTCTCCATGAGCCCAAACCATCTCATTCCGAAGGATCCCCTGCTCATCTACCTGGCGGGGATACCCATCTCAGCTCCTCAGATGGGCCCTTTTCGAAGACACTGCTCATTCAACGGCGAGGATCATCTGGCTCTCCAGATGAGCCGTAATGCTCATTAGAAGAGGACATCTAGCTCATTCAGCGGGATCTGGCTGCTCTCTCCAGATGATCCCATATCCGATGAGCCATGTCGAAGACACCCTTTCATTCCAAGCAGGATCCATCTGGCTCCAGCTGAGCCATGATGAGCCCATATGCAGCCGTATCACAGCTGGCTCTCTCATTCGGCGAGGATCTGGCCAGCTCTCTCCGATCGGCCGTATGCGAAGTCCTGCTCATTTTCGGCGAGGATGACATCTGGCTCTCTCCGATGAGTCCTTTCTGAAGACCTGCTCATTCCGAGCAGGATCCCATCTGGCTCTCTCCGATGAGCCCTTTCTGAAGACCTGCTCATTCTGAGCAGGATCCCACAATTTTTGAAGACCTGCTCATTCCGAGCAGGATCCCATCTGGCTCTCTCCGATGAGCCCTTTCTGAAGACCTGCTCATTCTGAGCAGGATCCCATCTGGCTATCTCCGATGAGCCCTTTCTGAAGACCTGCTCATTCAAGAAGGCGGGGATCCCATCAGCTCTCTCCGATGAGCCACTTTCCCGAAAGACCTGCTCGTTACGGCGAGGATCATCTAGCTCTCTCCGATGAGCCATGTCTGAAGACTTGCTCATTCTGAGCAGGATAACATCTGGCTCTCTCCGATGAGCCCTTTCAGAAGACCTGCTCATTCCGAGCAGGATCACATCTGGCTCTCTCCGATGAGCCCTTTCTGAAGACCTGCTCATTCCGAGCAGGATCACATCTAGCTCTCTCCGATGAGCCATTTCTTAAGACCTGCTCATTCCGAGCAGGATCCCATCTGGCTCTCTACGATGAGCCCTTTCGAAAGACACGCTCATTAAGGCGGGGATCCCATCTAGCTCTCTCAGATGAGCCCTTTACGAAGACACTGCTCATTCGAGGCGGGATCACATCTGGCTCTCTCAGATGAGCCCTTCACGAAGACCTGCTCATTAAAGGCGGGATCACATCTGGCTCTCTCCCGGCGAGCCCTTTTACGAAAGACACCTGCTCATTCTAAGCGGGGATCCCACAATTTTGAAGACCTGCTCATTAGAGCGCAGGATCCCATCAGCTCTCTCCGATGGGCCCTTTCGAAAGACTTGCTCATTTGAGGCGGGGATCCCATCTAGCTTTCTCCGATGAGCCCTTTGAAGAACCTGCTCATTCGAAGGCGGGATCATCTGACTCTCTCAGGCGAGGCCCTTTTGAAGACCTGCTTATTCCAAGCAGGATCCCATCTGGCTCACTCCGATGAGCCCTTTCTGAAGACCTGCTCATTCCGAGCGGGATCCCATCTGGCTCTCTCCGATGAGCCATGTCGAAAAGACACCATTCATTAAAGCGGGATCATCTAGCTCTCTCCCGATGAGCCCTTTCTGAAGACCTGCTCATTCCGAGCAGGATCGCATCTGGCTCTCTCCGAGGAGCCATGTCTGAAGACCTGCTCATTCCGAGCAGGATCACATCTGGCTCTCCCGGCGAGCCCTTCACGAAGACTCGCTCGTTCAAGCGGGATCGCATCCCCAGCTCTCCGATGAGCCTTTTCGGGTCTTTCTTGTTCATTAGGGCGGGGATCACATCTTAATGAAGAGCGATTGAACCTACTCATTAAAGCGGGATCACATCGCTCTCTCCAACGTAGCCATTTATGAAGACTGCTCATCCCGAATAGGATCTCATCCGGCTCTCTCCGGCGGCCATCTCCGAAGACACCTTTCGTCAAAGCAAAATCATTTGGCTCTCTCCGCTTGAAACCATAAAGACCTACTCATCCAGCAAAGATGATACTATCGGCTCTCTCCGATCAAACCCTTTACGAAGACTGCTGCTCATTCGGCGGGGATCCCATCTAGCTCTCTCCGATGAGCCATGTCAAAGCCCGGCTCATTAAAGGCGGGATCGCGTCCCCAGCTCTCTCAGATGAGCCGCTTTCCCAAAGACTTTGCTCATTCGGGCGGGATCAAAATCTGGCTCTCTCGATGTGCCGTGTCTTGATGACACTGCTCATTCGGCGGGGATCCGTCCAGCTCTCTCCGATAAAGCCCTTTACGAAGACACCCTTTCCGTTCAGGCCCGGAATCATCAGCTCTCCAGGTGGGCCGTAATGCGAAACTTACCGTTTTCAGCGGGATCATCGACTCTCTCCGATGAGCCCTTTACGAAGGCCTGCTCATTAAAGCCGAGGATCCCATCGGCTCTCCGATGAGCCCGCTTCTACGAAAGACACCGCTCATTCGGAAGCGGGGATCCGCATCTGGCTCGCTCAGATGAGCCCGTTTACGAACCTGCGCCATTAGAGGCGGGATCACATCAGCTCACTCCGGATGTGCCATTTAGAACACTGCTCATTTCGAGCGGGGATCACATCTGGCTCTCTCCGTTGAGCCCTTCACGAAAACACTGCTCATTCCGAAGCGGGGATCACATCGAGCTCTCTCCAGATTAAGCCGTCTAACGACTTTGCTTCCATCCGGCGGGATCCCATCTGCCATCTCTCAATGAGCCGTCTCCAAAGCCATCTCATCAAAGGTAGGATCATTTAGCTCTCTCTAACGGAGCCATCTCGAAGACCTAGCTCATCCCGAGCGGGGATACCATCTGTGCTCTCTCCGATGAGCCCTTTACGAAGACTGCTCATTAAAGCGAGGATCATTCGGCTCTCTCAGATGAGGCCGTATGCGAACACTGCTCATTTCGAGCGGGGATCATCAGCTCTCTCAGATGAGCCCTTTACGAACACGCTCATTCGAGGCGGGATCATCTGGCTCTATCAGATGAGCCGTGTCCCAGGACCTGCTCATTCGCGGCGGGGATCGTCAGCTCTGTAGATGAGCCCTTTCGAACACGCTCGTTAAAGCGGGATCCCATCTGGCTCGCTCCGATGAGCCGTAATGCGAACACCTTTCATTTCGGGGGATCGCATCTGGCTCTCCCGATGAACCGCTACGAAGACACCTTTCGTTACGGCGGGATCCGCATCAGCTCTCTCCAGGTGAGGCTTTTTTGAAGTCTTGCTCATTAGAAGCGGGGATCGCATCTGGCTCCTCTTAGATGAGCTATTTATGAAAGACCTACTCATTCGGCGGGATCACATCTGGCTCTCTCCAGCGAGTATCTATGAAGGGCCCTTTCGTCAGAAGTAGGATGCCCGATCCACTCTCTCGGCGAGCAAATCTCTCAGGAAACACTGCTCGTCCAAGGCAAAATCCCATTGGCTCTCTCCAGCGAGCCATCTCGAAGACACGCTTTCATCCGGCGGGGATACTATATATGGCTCTCTCAGATGAGCCTTTACGAAGAACCCTACTCTTTTCCGGCGGGATCGTCCGCTCTCTCCAGATGAGCCGTGTCTGCAAACACCGCTCATTAAAAGCGGGGGATCGCGTCGGCTCTCTCCAATGAGCCCTTTCTAAAGACACCGCTCATTAAAGCGGGGATCCCATCTGGCTCCTCCGATTAGCCGTATCGAAAGACACTCATTCGGCGGGGATCACATCTGGCTCTCTCGATGAGCCCTTCGAAAGACGCTCGTTAGGAGGCGGGGATCACATCGGCTACTGTCCAGATGAACCTTTTAAAGTCTTGCTCATTAAAGCGGGATCACATCTGGCTCACTCAGATGAGCTATTTATGAAGACCAACTCATTCAAGCGGGATCACATCTCGGCTCTCTCCTGCCGAGCTATCTATGAAGACCTGCTCGTCCGTGGTAGGATCGTCCGGCTCTCTCTCTCTGACGAGCCATCTCAGAAGACCTGCTCATCAAGGCAAAATCCTATTATTTCTCTCCAACGAGCCATCTCTGAAGAACTTGCTCATCGACGGGATACTATATAGCTCCTCAGATCAGGCCATTCCCGAAGACCTGCTCATTAGAAGCGGGGATCATCCAGCTCTCTCAGATGAACCGCTACGAAGGGCTTTTGCTAATTAGAAGCGAGGATCATCTGGCTCTCTCCAGGTAGGCCCTGAAAGGTGCTCGTGCGAGCGGGATCCCATCGCTCTCTCCGGATGAACCGTGTCGAACCTGCTCATTCGGCGAGGATCTATCACAGCTCTCCAGATGAGCCGTTTCGAGCGCTCGTTCGGCGGGATCACATCTGACTCTCTCGGGGTGACCCCTTTGAAGACTTACTGCTCATTCGGCGAGATCACATCGCTCTCTCCGATGAGCCATTTCGATGACTGCTAATTCCGAGGCGGGATCCGGATCCGGCTCTCTCCGATGAGTTATTTCGAAGACTACTCGTTCAGGCGGCATCACATCGGCTCTCCTATGAGCCCTTCCAAGACCCTTTCATTCGGCGGGGATCACATCGGCTCTCTCTATAAGGCCCTTCGAAGACCTGCTCATTCCGAGCAGGATCACATCTGGCTCTCTCCGATGAGCACTTTCTTAAGACACCCCTTTCGTTACGGCGGGGATCACCATTTTTTAAGACCCGCACATTAGAGCAAGATCATCGGCTCTCTCGGTGAGCCCCTTTCGAAGACACGCTCATTATTCCAGCGGGATCCCATCTAGCCCTCTCAGATGAGCCCTTTTCGAAGACTGCACATTCCTAGCGGGGATCCCATCGGCTCTCTCAGGTGAGACCGCTACGAAGACACGCTTTCATTCCGTGGGGATCACGTCGGCTCTCTCCAGATAAGCGTGGTAATACGAAGACACCGCTCATTCCTAACGAGGATCCCATCTGGCTCTCTCCGATGAGCCATTTTTCAAGACTCGCTCATTCGGCGGGATCATCTGGTTCTCCGATGAGCCATTAATAAAGGCTGCTCATTAAGAAAGGATCATCATGGCTCTCTCGATGAGCCCTTTTAAGACACTGCTCATTCGGCGGGGATCACATCTGACTACCTCTGCGAGGCTATTTATGAAGACACTGCTCATTCCGCGCGGGATCACATTCCGCTCTCTCCGGAGTGAGCCACTCGAAACACTGCTTATTCCGGCGGGATCACATCAGCTCTTCCAACGATCCATCTATGAAGACACCGCTCATCCGGCGGGATCCCATCCGGCTCTATCCAACGAGCCATCTTGAACCTACTTCATCATTTTGGATCCCATTCGGCTCTCTCCAACGAGCCGTCTCACGAAGACCCGCTTCATCCGGAGAGCATGATACCATCCGCTCTCCCGAGAGGACGTTTCTTCAAGACCTGCTCTTTCTGCCGCGGGATCCCATCTCGCTCTCTCCGGCGAGCCATGTGCGAAGACTTGCTCATTCAGCGGGGATCTGGGCCCGGCTCTCCAGATGAACCATGTCAAGACACGCTCATTCCAGCGGGGATCACATCGGCTCTCTCCAGATGAGCCCTTTCAAGAACTTTCTGCTCATTCAGGCGGGGATCATCAGCTCTCTCCGATGAGCCGTAATGTCACGAACACCTTTCATTCAGAGCGGGGATCATCTGGCTCTCTCCAGATGAGCCCCTTTCTAAAGACCTACTCATTAGAAGCGGGATCCCACAATCTCTCCAGATGAGCCATTTAGAAGACACTGCTCATTAGAAGCAGGATCACATCTGGCTCTCTCCAGATAAACCCTTTCGAAGACACTGCTCATTCGAAGCGGGATCACATCAGGCTCTCCGATGAACTTTTTACGAAGACACCTGCTCATTAAGCGGGGATCACATCTGGCTCTCTCCGGGTGATCCGTTTTGAAGACACTGCTCATTCCGGCAGGATTACATCAGCTCTCTCCGATGAGGCCATTTCGAAAGACACCGCTCATTAGAAAGCGGGATCACATCTGGCTCTCTCCTATGAGCCCTTCCTGAAGACCTGCTCATTCCGAGCAGGATCACATCTGGCTCTCTCCGATGAGCCCTTCCTGAAGACCTGCTCATTCCGAGCAGGATCACATCTGGCTCTCTCCGATGAGCCCTTTCTGAAGACCTGCTCATTCCGAGCAGGATCCCACCATTTCTGAAGACCTGCTCATTCCGAGCAGGATCCCATCTGGCTCTCTCCGATGAGCCCTTTCTGAAGACCTGCTCATTCCGAGCAGGATCCCATCTGGCTCTCTCCGATGAGCCATTTCTGAAGACCTGCTCATTCCGAGCAGGATCACATTTGGCTCTCTCCAACGAGCCATCTCTGAAGACCTGCTCATCCCGAGCAGGATCCCATCCGGCTCTCTCCAACGAGCCATCTCTGAAGACCTGCTCATCCCGAGTAGGATCCCATTCGGCTCTCTCCAACGAGCCATTTTGAGAAGACCTTTCTCATTCCGGCAGGATCACATCTCAGCTCTCCGACGAGCCATCTCTGAAGACCTGCTCATCCCGAGCAGGATCCCATCTGGCTCTCTCCAACGAGCCATTTAAAGAAGGTTCAGTTCATTCCGATGGGATCATCTAGCTCTTTTCGACGAGTCATCTCGAAGACACACTTTCATTCAGAAGCGGTATTCTACCGAGCTCTCTCAAAAGAGCTCCTTGAAAAACGTGCTCATTTCGAGCGGGGATCACATCTCTCTCAGATAAGTCATTTACGAAGACACTGCTCATTCCGAAGCGGGATCACATTGGCTCTCTCCAAGCGAGCCATCTCTGTTTCCTGCTCATTCAAAGCGGGGATCGGATCGACTCTCTCCAACGAGCCATCTCTGAAGACCTGCTCATTCCGAGCAGGATCACATCTGGCTCTCTCCAACGAGCCATCTCTGAAGATCTGCTCATCCAGAGCAGGATACCATCCGACTCTCTCCGACGAGCCACCTCTGAAGACCATTTTCCCACGGACATAAAAAATACTCGTACGACGGGGCTCCCCTCGAAGTACAAGCACAGAAAAGACTCGTACGATGGGGCTCCCCTCGAAGTACGAGCACAGAAAAAAGCTTCATATGACGGGGCTCCCTCTCAATTTTTGAGCATAGAAAAGGCCTAAATCTGACAGGGCTCCCCTCGAAATCTGTAACAGAGAAAAGACTTCGTCGACGGGGCTCCCCCTCGAAATCTGAGCCACAGAAAAAGACTTCATCTGGCGGGGCTCCCTGAAATCTGAACCACAGAAAAAGACTCGTCTGACCAGGGCTCACCGAAGTATATGAGCCTGAGAAAAGACTTCGTCGACCAGGGGCTCACCTCGAAATCTGAGCACAGAAAAAGACTCGTCTGACAGGGCTCCCCACCGCAATCTGAGCAAAGAAAAAAAGACTTCGTCAAGCGGGGCTCCCTCAAAATCTGACGCAGACTAGATCGACGATGAGAGAAGGCAAGATCCTCTATGCAGGGGCTCATTCTGAACGATCAAGATCTCATACGGCACCCGAGCAAGCTCGGAGGCAAACAATGTGACTGCAGATGCAACAAAAGATAAAATCTGGTCGAGACATGAAACAAGATCAAGCTCTGAACAACGTCACAGCCCGATCTTGGCATTTATTGTTGTCACCAGATTTATCACACGTCGGCATCACAGATTTATCCTGCGTCGGCAGGACGAATTATCACACGTCCAGCAGGGCCAATTATCTGCGTCGGCGGGTCCCACCGAGACCACGTGATCTGTCGTGCTTAAAGATTTGTCGTGCTTAGTGATTTGTCGTGCTTACGCATATGTTTTGTCATGCTTTATGCACATGATTTGTCGTGCTTAAGATTGGTCGTGCTGATCCTCTTTATATAAAGGACTCCGCTCTTCATTGTAAAAAAAAAATTTGGAATGTTTCCCTCATTCCCTTATATACCCTAACACATTTTAGGGAAGAACTACGGTTCTTCCTGCGATGTTCATTCGATTAATTATTTGTTTGGTAGGTCAAATTCAACAAAACCACATCAGAATCGTAAAATATTTGTTGTCAACACTTACAAACAAATTTATATATGAATTAGTTTTCCGTAGACAATGTGTTTGTAGGTAATTTGAGGAATGAATGCATACATAATAAAATAAAAATGTAAGTAAGTCATAGGCAATTCTTATTATTTAAGTACGGAATTATTTTTATTAGAAATTCCGTAGTCACAATGAAAAATTTCTTAGTCAATTTTTTATTTTTTTGTAGTGTATGAAAATATCTAAATTCATCAATTAATTAATCGAAAAAAAATTAGGAAAAAAATTCAAACCCTAGCTAGTTAATTAGTGGTTTAGTGTATGAATATATATATTTAATTTAATTTTGTTTCACAACTGTCAGATATTACATCATCTCGTACAAGAAATTGTCGCAATACTAAAGTTGGCATACTCAGATATATGGCATGTGATGCATTTAATTTGTCGCAATACTAAAGTTGGGATACTCAGAGTCAGATATTACATCATACTCAGTGTCATCAATTCAAGTCATTCACTAAGCTGAAAAAAATTGGTATTTGGAGCTTTCAAAAATTTAGAAGAATTTCCAGAAATAGAGGAAGAAAGGCATGTGATGCATTCTCATCTGGATCAAATCTATCTCATTTGCAATGTGTATTTAACAAAGGCCTAAATCATTTCAAGTGGGGGGTGCCCTAAAAAAGTAGGTCAGATATCAATTCTACCTTTGATTTTTAGCTTCATAATTGTATTTGTAGGCTAAATGTATACTTATCTTAGCATGTAATTTATGCTGTGTACTATCTTTGACCACAACAAATGGTAAGGAAGGTGTTATTGGTCAAAAGAAAGTAAAACTATAGTTTACATATTGATCATATGTTTATTCTGAAACTGTAGCCAACCTAAAATTTACAGACAAAAAATATATTTTGTGGGAAGGTGTTACGGAAAAATTAAATAAATTAATTTTACGTCTCTCTATAAATTTAAAATTATATATGAGATGAAATTATTTTATGGTATCAAAGTCAAAATATTCACGCTCATGTGTACGTACCTGGCAGATTTAAGTTGAGATCGATGACGTGAGATCAGATCATCAAATGCAATTGTTATTAACCTTTATGAGATTATTTATTTATTTTTATAAATATATTGGTCAGTACGGCGTCGGTGAATACTTATAGTTATTGTTGATTAATCCATTGCACCTACGATAGTTAATGTCATTACATATCAGTTTTATTTTTCAAAGAAGGAACATTGTTTATTTTTTTTAGTCTTATGACTTCAAGTTTCTGACTTTCTGGGAATTAGGTTCCTATACTTCTTATTTATTTTTAGAAAATATATATGGTTCTACTCTTTAAATCTTCTTCTTTTACCGATTGGGTGGAATAAGATCACCAATTCCATAATTAATATTTTACATTGTATTTTATAATATGGATAGATGAATAATATGGATAGATTAGAGAATTGATGGTTTCTTTGTGAATATTAGAGAATTGATGGTTTTTTGTGTTAATCTTGTGCATATATATTTATTCTTTGAATTTATGACTTGTGTTGTGGTGGATTTTATGCTTTAATATTCATTCTTTTTTTGGAGAAATCGTAATAGCCTTGTGTTAATTTTATGACCCAATAATATTCATTTGATGTTATTCCTATTAAAATAATAAAGCGCACACACAAAGAAAAGGGTGAGAGTTTAAGCTAAAAATCCAAAGAAAAATAATTTAGGGGCGATATAAAGCACACATTAGTTACCTACTTAGAAATCTCTAAAAAAGAAGTTTACTTACCTACTTAGAAATCTCTAAAAAGTTTCTTGTGTTAACCTTCTTTAGTTACGTACTTAGAAATCTCTAAAAGAAATTTCTTGTGTTAATCTTGTGCATATATATTTATTCTTTGAATCTATGCCTTTCTTCATAATGGATTTTTATGTTTCAATATCCATTCTTTTTTCAAGGAATCATGTGGCCTTGTGTTAATTTTATGACACAATAATATTCATTTGTTTTTATTCCTATTTATTCTCACATAAAAAAAGGGTGAGAGTTTAAGATAAAAAACCAATTTTTTTTTTTTTTTTTAGAGGCAATATAAAAGCACATATTTGTTACCTACTTAGAAATCTCTACAAAAAAGTTTTTTTTTAATGCCAATATCTCTTACAAAACAGAGGAGCATGACTAGAAATTGTATTTTCAACTTAAAGTCAAGGAACAATTGCATAATCATGATAAAACATTTGTCCATCATCAAAATGTAAAAACACAATCATCAGAAGACAATACTAACAAAAATCAAACCACAATCAAGTTCGAAAAAATTAACAAAGATAACAAGATAATCAAATTTTCATCATCTTTTTTCTCCAAAAGAGCATTGGGAGCAAAATTCCAAGCATCAATTTGGTCCCATCTTCAATAGGCTTCTTTTTCAACCTTAGTTTTACCACGAAAAATGGAACGTCATCTTCTACATCCGACTCGAATACGTATGCGCCGTAGCACGTGTAGATAAAACAAACTAGAACAGCGTATTATGCCATATAAAATTTGTTGATGATCCCACAATAAAAAAATACTCCTACAACACAATTTTCCATGATTTCACTAGATGTAAAAAGCATTTACTTTGTGTGGGGGATTAATGTGAAAAGCATAAGCAGGGGTTATTATAATTAAGGTAAAAAGATTATTAGAAGCAAAAAAATAATCAAAATGGAGTTGACATAGTTAATAGAAACAGCTGTAATTTTGCAGGGGGGTTACTTTTGGGCTGTAACCGAACAAGTAATTAATAGAAGCACAAAAATTCTTCCAAGAAGTGGAGTTGAAACAATAATCAAACTGAAGAATGACAAACAATAATAATCAAAATAAAAGGTCACTTTAATAAAATCATGGATACCTGGTGTTCTTTGTAAATCTTGTTCTTCTCCATCTCTAACGAACCATTCTTATAAGGGTAGGAAAAAGATTAATTGGGGAAAAAGAAAGAAAATAATTAGAAGAAACGAAGGATCCATCTCTGGGAAGGAGGAGAAGGCTGAAGACTTGTCTTGGAATGAGTACTAAATTGAATAGAGAGTTATTTTGACCGTAAATAAAAATTGGAGTAATTAGGGCTAAATATGGGATTATAGATAAAAAAAAAGCCCAAAACGACAACTAATTTGAAAATAATATAAATAAGTTAAACGACATGTATAAAAGATAGGA